>CM037787.1:29465836-29515836 GCA_021229015.1 Solen grandis | reverse complement strand
TCAGGCAACTGAACCAGGTGAGTTAAGAGACTTCCTTGATGATTATCAGTCAACTGATAGCAGTAATCTGACTTAATCCAGATCAGCCTGCAAGTGTTTTAACGTGTTTCTGGTCGAATCTATGGAAGCCTATGTATACTATATTTGCTGTAAATGGAGTACAAATGATTGAAATCTTGTCCATGGGCCATTAATCACAAGCAGAGAAATAAAACAGAATTAAGTATTACTTCTTTTTATTGAAGAACGCTTAAAGTCTCGAAACCAAATCTCAAGGCTCATTGGTTTGAAATCACTGTCATTCACAATTAAAAAACTCGGTCATCATCAGATTTTGTGTTCTTGTACTATTATTTTTTATTTTTAATTCATTCTTTTTTAATTCCCACAGTTTCCATGGAAATCTATTGAACTCACTTTCAGACAGTGTATCTAAAATCCATAAAATCTTTTAACAGCATTCATTTATCTTGATATGTATGAGAGGTCTATTAACACTCAATCATAGATCTAAATGTATATCAGCGCCAAGCATTTTTGCTTAACACTCTTTGTTTAGATGTACAGATAATTATACTGAAGGAAAATAATAGATCTCCTTAGGTAAAGAAACAAAGAGATTTAACCTTGGCTACGAGAAGAAGCGTATAATCGATTGTGCCAGGCTGAAAAGTTTTGATCATATCAGGCATATTTTGGGGGAAGATTTTCTGAAAAGTGTTAATGGCTCTTTGGCTTGTTCAGGTATTACGACAGGGTCTGTTGATGTTTTTTTTGTAAAGATTTGGAATTTCATTGCGTGCAGGGGCTCGGACTTGATCTAAAGTATAAACACTTTGTTGGGTGTTGATTCCAACCTATTGATTGCCTCATGACATATGTCCCTACCCAGAGCGTCTGCTTTGCTGATATGCAGCAAAGCTAGGTCCACTCCCAGGGTGGCATGCCATGTCTTGTTTGGTCGGCCTTAAAGTTTTATCCAGGAACTGATATCTCTGTTGTGACATGGCATGAAATTTCTGTGTCTGGTTTTGATTCGGTCGACAACTTCACTTCTGTTGGGATATTCAAAGCCAAGCAAATAATTTTCTTTTCATATGGTCATTCCACTGTTGTCCAAATTTACCAATATCCAAAGCCAGGACACTGGAAAGGAAATGATGTTAAGAACACTTTAACTGGATTTATAAGATGTTAGGGGGAAAAAAAAAATCAGATAATTTTTTGTGCTAGTGCTTGAACCTCAGACCTGTCTCTCTCAATATGTTTTGCCTGTAACAGCATGGCCATCTTGGGAAGCATATCGTCTCGAAATACAGTGGGCGGGTTGATCAAAATTCCAATAAGCAAGCGTGTCTCTCCTTACAAAGAGAGAGGCATTTCTACCTGTCTAGGTGTAAGGGAGGTAACTGCACCAGGGAGATGTTCAGGTGATAGTGCCAGGATTATGGGGACATGGCAGGGGATAGTACCTTTCTACTTCAGGGGGCTTCAGTATGCATTATGTAGAAACAATTAACGCTATATGTTTACTAGAACACTTTACATCCCATCATCAGATTTTAACGTTTTTATCACAAATAAACTATATAGATAACTCCCATCTAGGAGGAGTAAGGCACTTTAACACCTATCTCGCCATCTCAACACAGGGGAAACTGTTTCTCCAATTAAATCTGTAATTAGAATGCAGGTGTTAGATTGGGGGAGCATAAACCAAGGACTGATGTAGCCTAATAATGCTTGATTTTGAAATGGAATGTTAATAGGTCCTTGGGAGTGGGATGTGAAATAGATGGTAGGGATATAGACCCCACTGTAATTATTTACTCATTAAAATTCTTGATTGCTTACTTCATTTGTACGAGTTTAATATAAACCGAGGTATCATGTGATAGCTTTATTTCATCATAACAAAAAGGAGAATGGCAGTTATTTGGGGTGCATAGGAGGGAATTTATGGCTGACTTTTTATAATCATCAGTTGAACAAGGTGATGTGGAGGATTTATTACCATAATTTTCTCATATTCAAGCTGACTGTGGTGGCTGATTATATGGTCTAAATCACCCAGAGGCAGATGTAAATCTTCAGCATGTGTTCATCAAAATATTAACGTCATTAAACAAAAAAATCACTATCAACCCATCTTAGATCTAGTGAGAAATAACACTGTTACTGTTTCCTACTTTATTTTTAATTTTCATTTGGATTCAAGAGGAGTGAAATCACTGTTTTTTGTATCATAGGTTAATATTGGGTTTATGATATTCATAAATGTTCAAGATTTTCAGTTTTACCTTTCCTGAATAGTTTCTTAGTAAGGTAGTTATGGGTATACAAGTATTTAAATGTGTCTCAGCAAACCTTTCTGTGTCACCTGCTGTAAACAGAGTCAACACATTGGGATTAATTTTCAGTCGTCTGTCTGTCCGTCACACTTTTTCCGTCAGGCTTCAGCAGATGACACATGTTCCTAAGAACACTCTTGTCATTGTAAAGTGGTACCTTTGGAAATCTGACAGGGCTTATATTGCTTTAAAAACTAAAGCCTATATTACGCTAAATCCCAGCAACACCAAGAATCATAATGAGATTTGGAATTAAGTTGCATTCTTCTATATTCCCTTATTTCTGAGTTAGTAAAAAATAAAAAATAAAAATTACAAAAAAAAAAGAAATGTTTTGAATCAGTAAATTTTTTTATTTTGCAATTTGGAAGGCAATTGTGTAATTTCTCCCAGAGTTATGTTAAAACTTAATGAAATTTTGTCATAAACACTTGATTAATATTTTTCAGAGTATATGTATTTCCTGAATTTACTTCTTTTTGTTCTAATTAATTACAAGTTTGGTGCTAAAATTTCACAAAATTTGGCAGATTTAGCTCTCTGAGAAGTTTTTAGAATAAGAAAAGAAATAAAAGACCTTGACACCTCTCAGGTGGTTATTGTGTCACCTGCTGTAAGCAGAGGTGACACATAGGGATCAATCTTCCGTTGTCTGTCCGTCCGTCTGCCTGTCCATCACCTTTTCTGGCACACTTCAGCAGGTGCCAGTACCTTGACACACGCGTTCACGCGTAGATTATATAGTAAACATATTTCAGAAATCTGTCTGAAAAATCTTACCAAAAATACCTGTTTAAACGAGGTGAAACTATTACTTTAACCCTTTGTGTCACATGGACATGTCTTGACATTTCGACAATCGGAGCAGATCGAGAGGTCTTTTCAGGCTCTTATTATTTTAACCCTTTCCCTCATATAGACTCATTTTGACGCACTCAATAGGTACCACATAAAGCCTAATCTGCAGAAAACCACAGTTAAACCTTACCAAATTTAATTATAAAGTCCTCATTTCCAGACCACTGAGGAGCAGCGAACAGCATAAAACCTGATCAGCCTGCGAGTTACTCGCAGGCTGATCTGGTTTTATGCTGTTTGCATAGGTCTTTTCATGGTGTCCTCTATGAGGGAAAGGGTTAAGATACATTCATGGTACTGGTATAAATTCTTTGAGCTCTGAGCTAACACATTAGGGAGATCTAACAGGGATTTATTTTGGCCTTTTTTATTGCCATTATTGGGTTATTTCCTAATGCCAGAACGTATCTTTTTTACCCCTATTTCTGAATAATTTCAGATTCAGAGGAAAAAAATTCACCTCAAACACATGAAAAAAAACAACAGAATCTTAGCTCTTTTGGCTACTAAGTTATCAAGTTTGGTATATTATGCGGAATGTGCAGACAAATAAATATCCAAATGGTTGAGTAAATACAACTATGAGATTATGTACAAAAAATTCCCAAATCTCTCAGCCCCTCACCGCTGTGGTTTTGAATCCCAGTAGGGACATCGGATTTTTCATGTGAGGAAGCCTATCAGCTGGCTTGCGGTAGGTCGGTGGTTCTACCCGGGTACCTCTGTGTATTCGGGGTCTTCCTCCACCTGTAATTAGCTGGACGTCGCTATATGATTGAAATACTATCGCAGCAACGGTAAACCCCAATACAACAACAACAACAAAAAATTCCCAATAAAAGCCTGAAATTCAGTTTCAGAGGTATACGGTTCATGTTCCTAAAATACTGAGAAAAATCCCTGTCCTCGGGACTGGTTGGCCTAGTGTCAGTATAATGAGACTATGTCATGTCACATATCTATAAGACAAGACATATGCAGAAGAGGTCCTGACATTACCAAAATACTGTTGCTTGGATGTTAAACCTTTGCAAACAAACAAACATGTATTCCATTAAAGTCCCAGTATGTTATAGCTTAAGATGTTCAAGAGCAAAATACATGTTTACTCATTTCATTAGGGCAAAGCCTCAGATAATGTTTATGTTTATGAAAGTCCACATAATGAAATATCCAACGAAAGACTACAGTAAATCCCCTGGAATCCATACTTGTTCAGACAGGGCACTGTATGCTTTTCTAGTGAAAAAAGTAGGTGGAGCAAGTTCTGAAACACACTGTGCAGTAAAATAGGAATATCTTGCCTGACGAGGGATGTTTTAGAAGTTTGTGGACTTTAATTATAACTTGAACAAATTTTGACATACTAAAGTAGAAGAGATATACAGAAAATTTATGATTTTCTAAACATTCCTTGTATGTTAATTTTATGTTCTAGATATAAAAGGAGAAAGCTACAACTTAAAATTTTTCTTAGGGCCTCTCTAGGACAAAATTCGCATAGAGGCTTTATGGTGTAGATGGGATTTAGTTAGAACAACTATAAAATACTGGGACTTTAGGGTACTATGGCTTCATTTAAGAATTTGGCCCATCTACCAAATGAGCTCATGTTGGACAATGGTTATCTATGCAAACTGTGCTTTTTCTTGCTCATCTGAGCACAATGTGTTCATAGTGAGCTATTAGGATCATTGTATGTTCATCTGTCCATTGCCCATCTGTTTGTTTGTTGCCAAGAATTTGTTTGTTTACACTCTAGCAACTAAATTTTTGAAACAATCATCGTCAAACTTAGTCACAATGATTATGGCCATGATCTCCCAGCCAGGTTGATATATGGCGGATTTTGGAATGGTAGATATAAACACACCCTTGAAATATATAACAGAATACAGACAATTTTACCATGTGTACTAATAAGCATTTTAATTCTCAAGCAATCCCCATCAAACTTTATGATAATATTTATAATACAATTCATTGCTCATACTTTAGGAATATTTGCCCTTAATCATAAAAAAAGCCATATTTTCTTCTGTTTAAACTCTAGTTTTGGCATTTATAAAGAAATCTTAATCAAGTTTTTTCACATATTGATGACCATAATATCTCAATCTCAATCAAATAATTTTAAAGTTATTTAAAAAAACAAAGTTTAGACTATACCATCTTATCCTAAGCAATCTTCTTTAAATTTTGAACAATGTTTATGGCCACAATCTGTTAACCAAGGCCAAGAGTTATGGCCCTTAGATTTAAAAAAAATCAGCATTGACCAAACTTAGTTGTAGTCTAATGAGTACCTTTATAAGAATCTATGACACTCAGTTGAGCGGTATAGGGCCATCATGACCCTCTTGCTTAAACAATTTCTTGTATTTGATATGTCCAGAAATGGTAATGGATGGTTGAGACTAATTTTCTAAGCAGTAATTGACCACCTTCTTAATGGCATAGCAATATGTCATTTCCTCGGCCATAAACAGAAGTGGCTCCGACAACTAGAATAATGGCCGAGTAAGTTGTGTTCTGTTGATCTCCAAACATTCTTAATGTCAGGAGGCCTGTAGTAAGCATGATTTTAGGTGGTAGGCTTGTGGCTAATTTCTGTGTAACCCAATTATCATGTCTACAGCATACATTACTTCCCTCCAATTAGAGGCATTAGATGAAACAAAAAACTTTCTCAAGAGTGTGAGACTTTTCAAACAACACATTTATCATTTTATGGGGGAAGAACTTTTTGCACTTTTTTTTTCCTGTATGGAAAGAAAGTCACTTGTCATGGATGTTCAGTTTGCATGTTTTTGCAATCAATGATTGTGGATAGATATATTGCTGGTCCTTCATTTACAATTCCGAGAAAACACATCCCACCTATTACTAGACAAGAATATTATGCAGAGTATCACCCATTGAAGGTTACTGAGAGTGTCTGTATTGAAGTTATTGTCTCACTAATACCATGGCCTTTCACTTTGAGGATCTTCATATTTATCCTTGCCTACTCTAGATAAATGCAGACCTTGAGGTAAACATAACTGGAATTTCTTGTATTACTTACTGGTAGTTAAAGGAGAGTAAAATGAATTTTAAAAAAAAAAAAGATATGCAATTTAATCCCCTTAGTTACTCTTCCCTCTTTGATTTTTAATCTGTGAGTTCTATCTCGAGGGTTTTGGGCTAAGTTGTCATAAATTACCTTCTTTATCATGTAGTTACCATAGTTTTTTTATCAGATTCTCAAGGTTTGTTAATTTTTCCAGAATAAAAAAATTGGTACCACTAATACACCATAACATGTCAAAAGAGTTAAAGGTCAGGTTGGCCGCTTACCAAATATGGCAATAACTTGTATAATGTCAGTGATATGATTTATGATATGGCACTCTATGCAAAACAACTTTGATAGTATGAAAGACTAAGTAAAAACACCCTTTGCCTAATTTCAGGTTTGCCAAATATCAGCCAACCATGGAAAGTTCTGTTGACGGTTCTCCAGCACCTTTAGGCGGTGATCTTCATTTTGTGGACAGAGTTGAACTGAAACTTCTAAGTCCAGACAAGGAGTCTATCAGTCCATCTAAAGCATTTGCTGAAGCAGCTGCTAAGGATAAAATTAGGGAAGAACTGAATGAATCAACTGATAAGGATAGTCAAGCATTGCAAGTAAGCAGTGATAATGACAGTGGACTAGATTCCTCTAACAACAGTGATGAGGTAAGCACAAAGTATGTAGACAGACAAGAAAGTTTGGTAGCAGTAAATCAGCCGGAAGCTATCACATCACCAACTAAAGTTGCAGATAACCAGTTTAATGATGTAACAAGAGAGGCTCAAGCTCTTGATGCTGTGAACAACAACAGTGAAATGTCTGTTAAACTCAGCAAGTCTAAGGAAGCAGATGCAGATGATTTATCCAAAGTGAAGAAAGATTTATATCTTGGAAAAGAAGTTGCTTTGCATGAAGAGATTGAGGGTACAGGTAATAGTAATCAACAAACACAATCTGTTGATGTTCAGTTGACTTCACCAAAGCCTGAAGCTGGGGATTACTCTATGAATCTGTATTGGTACTCTGGTACGTGCATTGTTGACATTGATCCTAATGAACTTGAAAATGTCAAAGCCCAACGTGATCCAGAAAATTATACATCAACATTTCAAATGTCTGTTGGTAATGGATACTACCAGGAGAAAAACAAAGACCTTGAAAAACCTGTCAGTGGAAATCAGCAGTCTCAAAAATCTGACAGCAAAGAACAAGAGAAGACAGAGACCTGGTCACCAGCATTTGAGTCTGCTTCTAGTCGCTTTTTAAATCTTGCTTCAGAAATGAAGTCAGAACCCAAGGCCAAGAAGAACAAAGCCAACTCTTCCATTCGTGAAGGAAATTCAAGCCAATCTCAGCATCCCTGGGGTTTGGATTTGAACACTAGGGTTACACCTGATTCATCTGGCATTGAAAAGGACGATCTGCCAGCTCTTGAAGGTCTCCTTGCACAAGATAACAGAGAGCTGACTTTCATGGAAAATGCTCAAGATGTTCTTGATGGTAGGCATACTGGGGAACCAGTAGATGTGTGTGATGCTGTTGGTTTTGTAGAACTGAAAGATAAGTCCAAAATCTTTGGCAGTCTTGAAAAACCGGCAGAAAATGAGGAGAAACAAGATCAAGAAAAGAAGGAAAAGAAAGGCAAGAAAAAAGCTGGGAATGCCAAAGGAAAAGCAGTAGATGAGGCAGATGCAATTGGATACATGGATATTGGGGATAAACCAGTTGAAAATCTAATCAAATCAACAGATTCATCAGTCCTTCAATCTGAAGTAATTGGTGCTACATTAACACACAAGAATAATAATGCCATAAAAGAAAGTGAACTTTTGAGTTCAACTTCTGTAAAACTTGACCAGTCCAAGAAAACCAGTAGTTCTGATAAAGGATTTGATGTCCCAGATAGTTCCAAACAACTTGAGAGTTCTTTTGTGGTTGAACAAGTTACCAAAGTTGAATCAAAACCAGTTCAGACTGTTGCACAATCACAAACTGTTGAGAAAAAGAAAGTGTTTGAAAGCGTTGGGGTGGAGCGAAAATTCAAATTTGCAGAAGACACTGAGGCCAAAATTAAAGGTCTTGGTGGAAAGTTAGTTGAATCTTTTGTATTTACAGATGAATATTTAGATGACTCTAATTTCTCACTCACTTTAAATGACTGTTGGCTGAGGTTGAGGAATAAGATATTTGAGATGAAAGAAAATGTAGCCCTTCATGGAAATTCTGCTATGTCTAAAGAGATCACAAATGAAAAGGATATTAAGAAGATGCTAATTAAAAAGTTTCCAAAAGCATTAAAGGATAGCGACAACATGAAGCAGTTGGATCTTATCATAGATGAACTTGGATTTTGTGAGTTTGTGACAATTGAAACAGTTCAGAAGAAGTACCAGATCGAGAATATGGTCGTGATTCTAGACCAGACGAATTTCGGCTTCCAGACCGGACAGTTTGAGGCGGTTGTTGATCACCCTAGTCAGTTTACTGGTCTGCTAGACAAGATGGATCAGATGGCAACACAACTTAGTAAGTCAAGTTTCACTGTTGTAAGATCATTTTCCCCAATATATTTTTTATCAAAGCCTTGCTGCAAAGTAGAGGAAGACAGATTTCACATGACTCGTAAATGGTCCCTTCTAACTTCAAAATTGTCAAATTGACCCCAAAATATTTCAAAACCTGTCTCTTTCTATACCAATGTGTCATTTGATAAAAAACAAGGAGGTCATATAATAAGTAGAGACACTGTCATGGAAATGAAAAGAAAAGACTTTTGATCATTGTCATAATTTCCATCTGGTTCATGTTTGATTAAGAAAAATGGAAAGTGGAAGTGCTATGCCTTATTTCAGGAGCAATATGCTATCCATAGTAGTTAAGCACTTGATTTATGACCTAATCATCACAATACTTACTGTTTAATAAAAGATATTTAGGGATTTAAAATGGTGCTCTGTCTGCAAATTGATACCACTTTGATGTATCTTATTTCTTCAAAAAAAGAAGATCTTTATGATTTCACTTTATACTAAGTTGTTCTTTTTCTCTTTGGATAAACATTTAAGATAGATGAGTTTAGATAATTTATTTATCAAAACGATAAAGATTAAGAATGCCCTACAAAGTCTTCACATTAATATCAAATTGTTCCCTTTTAAAAGGATTCTATGTTCTTATGAATATCTGATTTCTGATAATATGCTGACATTAAGATTTTATGGTATTGGTTAGTCCGGCTGATATTGATTGTGAAGTCTTGTAAGTATAATATTTTTAATTTGTTTACCACACTGGAAAGTCAATCTCATTCTGTCGCCAAGGATGGTTAACTTCCCTATTTCAGGTGACTGTTTAAGCAGCAGAAAAAATAAATCTCTATGGAAACCTTGCTCCCTTCAGGGAAAATCTTTCAAATAAATGGAAATGAAATTAAAAGTATATTTAAAATAAGATTCATTTCTTTAATATATATATGCACTTCTGTCGATTTTTCTTTGTTAAAAGTTTAAAAATAATGGATGTCTGGTACATCTTAGTTACAAATGCGAACATCAGTTGTTGGAATTCTAAAGTGTGTCAATGCTTTTCAGATCTCCGTCCATTGCAGAATGCTTAGAAGCTGAGAGTGAAGAGATAAATTGAAAGGTAATATAAAGCTTTTGTGCTTTCTGTAATATTTTATATAGGCTAACCTAGAATTATTAATGTCTCAAGACAATTGAAACATATTTTAAATATTGAATATAATACTTATCGTCTGGATATTTGAAATATGTTGTGAACATAGAAGAACATTAGTTATTTAGATTGGATACTTAAGGTGCGTTAAGGGTTCATTTAAGATATATTAATTTTACTTAACTGGAAATCAGTACAATATTAAAACAGTTTCTGAGCTTGTCATGTGGGTAAGCTTTCCAGCTTTCTAGTGGTAGGTTGGTGGTTGTACCGGGGTGCCTCTTTGCTCTTGAGTTGTCCTCCACCTGTAAAGTACTGTTTCACACAACAGAAGCAACTCCTAATGGTCCTTTTATTCTGGGGGTGGGGAAGGGTTGAACCATCAACCTTGTGGTCCAGAGTCTCATGTGCACATCTGTCTGTAGATAGTTTTATTTTTGGCTAGATAAGCTCTTCTGGTCATTGTAGCTGAGTGGTTGCAAAAACAAATATGCTTGCAAAATCAGCCTCTGAATTTATTGCTGGTCACACAGGTCATTCCATAATAGTTTGTGTATGGGGAGGAGGCTGGTAAACAGGTAGGACAAAGAATTAACCCTTGCATTTTGTGGGCACTTCACATATGACTGCTTTTTCGACAGTACAGACCAAGGTCATCTGTGCAGTCTAAACATGATCTGACTATTCGCTATCATCTGATGCTCTCAAAATCTTACCTTTTGATAATTCATGTGACATGAAACAATCATCTTATGCTCTCAAAATCTTACCTTTTGATAATTCATGTGACATGAAACGATCATCTTATGCTCTCAAAATCTTACCTTTTGATAATTCAAGTGACATGAAACGATCATCTTATGCTCTCAAAATCTTACCTTTTGATAATCCATGTGACATGAAACGATCATCTTATGCTCTCAGAATCTTACCTTTTGATAATCCATGTGACATGAAACGATCATCTGATGCTCTCAAAATCTTACCTTTTGATAATCCATGTGACATGAAACGATCATCTTATGCTCTCAAAATCTTACCTTTTGATAATTCATGTGACATGAAACGATCATCTTATGCTCTCAAAATCTTACCTTTTGATAATTCATGTGACATGAAACGATCATCTTATGCTCTCAAAATCTTACCTTTTGATAATTCATGTTACATGAAACGATCATCTTATGCTCTCAAAATCTTACCTTTTGATAATCCATGTGACATGAAACGATCATCTTATGCTCTCAAAATCTTACCTTTTGATAATTCATGTGACATGAAACGATCATCTTATGCGCACATTTGAAAGAAGTGGGGGCTATGTTGGAATTACTCTTGTCAGGTCCTGTCTAACAATCACATGACATGGAGACAGTGTGGAATGCAGGGGGTTTTATGTATACTTGCATACATTCACAAAATGTGCATGATGGACAGTAACTTTTGATGTATATACTGAATATTTTTATAGTCTTATTTTTGAGAAATATGGGCTATACTCAAATGACACCTCATATCTTTTCCTGTCCTGTCACCTGTTACTGAACCATTCTTTTCGGGACTCCGCTATAAGCAGGGTTATGCATCGCTTTCCTTGATAGCTCTTCTTTTTTAAACTAACCATCCCTTTGAGACAAAACTTCAAAATCTGAAATCTAAATCAAGGTGCCTCTGCGGTCGAGTGGTCATAGTCACAGACTTCCTATCACTTTTTCCCTCGCCACTATAGGTTCGAGACTCAGTCTGGACACTAAGATCCATCCAGCTGGCTTGTGATAAGTCTGTGGTTCCATCCAGGTACCTCAGTGCAATGAACTCAGTGTAATCTTTATTTTATCTTTAACTTGATGTCACTATACCATTAAAATATTTTCATGGTGACTGTGACTCCAAAACAACACAATCAGGTATACCTGTAAGTACGAGAGGTGAAACAGTTTATTTACATTACAATATTCATTTTAATGTCCTGTAGGTGTACAGTGTGTTTTATGGATTCTTTCATAAACTGACTAGGTAGAGTGTTTTAATTATCGTCTATTAAAATTTACATCAAGCCTTCTTGTAATAATTGGCTCATGCACTTCTAGATTCAGCCGATAAAATCAAATTGTTTAATTATCTCCCCCTATCTTTCCTCGATCACCACTGTTTTTCATAAATCACATTGTATGAAAGATTCCTTGCCAAAAAATTCACTGAAATTACTGATTTGTCTTCTGATACCAGGCTTTTTTTTTTTTTTTTTTTTAGATTCTAAGTATTTAATGATGAAAATAAATTAAAATTCAAATTTTTCTTCTACTAATAATTTTCAAGGATCATATACCTGAGAAATAAATGATGATAGAGAAATATTTGCAGCAGTACTTGTGATAACTTGTTAATGGGGGAAATCATACAGCTGTGATACAAGGGGGCCATTAATGCATAATTGACTTTAACTGTCGCTGTAAACACCCAGATTTATGTGAAATACAGTTATTTCTCCCCTGGATATGCAAGTTACAGAAAGACACTGCCATCGTTGTTGCGGAGAAGATGATGGTAGGTATCCAGGTGTCATGAGCATACAGTGATTTATCGAATAATGTGCAGTTGTTTTGGTGTCTCCTGGGCTATGCAGTTTCCGGTTGACCAGGCCCCTGAGTTCACATAAATAAAAATGGTATAATTGAAACCCAGTCATGAAATTATGTCAATTTAAATTACAACATGGATTTGAGTATGATATTGGGTTTCACCCTTAATGTTCTGACTTAAGTGTTGGCCTGTAAACACTTCATAGGTAGGAATATTACAAAGCAGGTATGAATAAAGCATCATAGAGACCTTTAATAAAATACTTCACAGTATTTTCATACCATACTTTTTATACACCTCCAAAAAAAATGTGGGGTAAAAAGGAGTAAGCTTGCTAGCCCATTGGTCTGTCTGCCTGTTGGTCTGTCTGTCCATTGGTTTGTCTTGTTTTGTCTGTGACTTCTAAATGTTTTGACAGATTTAGATAAAATTTGGTTCTCATGTTTATCTCAATAAAATGAAAGTCAAGTTTGACATCACAAACTTTTTTATTCATTTATGGTCCCTTTTCAGTCCCCTTACTGGGCTTTTTCTCAAACCGCTTGCAGATAGTGACCTAATATTCAGTATGTGAGTCTACCACCATGAGTTACAGATTGAGTTCCAGTTTTGTTCAGGTCAACTGATTTTTAGCTTGACTATTCGAAGAATATGAGAGCTATTGTAGTCGCCTTGGCGTCGGCGTTGGCGTTGCAGCTTTTGGTTAAAGTTTTGCGTGCAAGTTACTATCAACCTTGTATCTCACTAACCATTTATGGTATTGACTTGAAAGTTTATAAATATGTTCAGGGGCATCAGACAACCAAGGTAGATAACTCTTGACTGAATTTAATATGAATTATGGCCCCTCTTTAACTTAGAAATTTTGGTTAAAGTTTTGCATGCAATGGAAAATTTGGTTCAAGTTTTGCGTGCAAGCTATTATCTAGTTTGTATCTCAATAACCATTCATGGTATTGACTTAAAAGTTTATGAATATGTTAAGGGGATCAGACAACCAAAGTAGATAACTCTTGATGGAATATATTACAAATTATGGCCCCTTTTTAACTTAGAAATTTTGGTTAAAATTTGCATGCAAGGTACTATCATGCTTATATCTCAGTATCCAGGCATGCAATTGATTTGAAACATCTTTGATATGTTTAGGGGTATCATACTTTCATGGTAGATAACTCTTGATAGAATATGTTACAAATTATGGCCCCTTTTTAACTTAGAAATTTTGGTTAAAGTTTTGCATGCAAGGTACTTTCATGCTAATATCTCAGTTTCCAGGCATGGGATTGATTTGAAACATCTTTAATATGTTTAGGGGTATCATACTTTCATGGTAGATAACTCTTGATGGAATATGTTACAAATTATTGCCCATTTTAACTTAAAAATTTTGGTTAAAGTTTTGCATGCAAGGTACTTTCATGCTTATATCTCAGAGTCCAGGCATGGGATTGATTTGAAACATCTTTAATATGTTTAGGGGTATCATACTATAAAGGAATATAACACTTGATGGAATATATTAAAAATTATGACCCCCTTTTAACTTAGAAGTTTGGTTAAATTTTTGCCTTTAAGCTACTATCCAGCTTATATCTCAGAAATTGCTTGTGGAATTGACTAGAAAGTTAAGGAGTGTCTTCAGGGGCATCAGAAAACTAAGGAGGATAACTTTTGGACTGAATTTTATGCAAATTATGGCCCTTTTCTAACATGGATTTTTGGTTAAAGTTTTGCATGCACAGTTGATATTTTGCTTATGTCTCAGTAACTAGGCATGGAATTGATTTTAGACATCATAAAAATATTAAGGGTTATCAGGCTATCAAGGTATATAGATTTCATTTGATTTACCAACAAGCATTTTGAATAGTCGAGCATGCTGTCCTCTGACAGCTCTTGTTGATGAAATAATGGGCCTTGGACTTAGATAATTTCTTTAAAATAGCAGTTTTCCAGACTTTTTTTCTAAATGCATGCAGATATTGATCTAATATTTGGTATCTGAATTTACGAAATTACGGGCCTTAGATAATTTCTTTAGAAAATTTCTTTAAAATAACACTTTTCCTTATTCTTTGATATATATTGTCATATATATTGTCGTTCTGGATTTGATCAAATAATTGACTTGTTTGCAGTGTGAAGAGGAGCAGGGGTTCTTAGTTTTCAATTTGCCGGTAGGGAACTTAGTTTTGCTTAAGTGCTTGTTGATTTTAGAATTTGTCAAAAATCCCTTGTCTAATGGATAACTCATCATAGGCACAACAGATTTAAATCATTTTTGGTACACATATTTATCATGATAAAATGAGGGTGGAGTTAAATTTTGGGCAAAATCTGTAAAGTTTTGACACGGTTATGACTCCTTTTTGACTTAGAATTTGCTAAAAAATACATTGTCCGATCAATAAGGCTTCATGTTCTCTGTCAAAGCGTTATGTAGGGGTATTAATTGCCTTCAGTGATATTTCTAGGCTTTTGGCTGAAGCTTTTTCTTCAAAACAGGCTGAAGTGTAGCCTAGCTATATATACAGACTCCTTTTTCATTAACACTGCTTAGCGCTAAATAAATCTTTACTCTATACCTTAACAGTAAATGTTTACTTGAAAAGCACTAGAAAAAAAAAATAACCCTTCAACTTATATAGAAAGGTTTTGTTAGCTCACCTGAGCACTTGTGCTCGGGTGAGCTTTTGTGATTGCCTTTTGTCCGTTGTGCGTCGTCCGTCGTGAACAATTGCTTGTGAACACTCTAGAGGCTACAGTTTTGGCCCAATCTTCATGAAACTTGGTCAGGATGTTTGTCTACATGATATCTTGGATGAGTTCAAAATTGGCTCATGTGGGGTCAAAAACTAGGTCACTAGGTCAAATCCTTGAAAAACCTTTTGAACACTATATAGGCCACAGTTTTGGCCCAATCTTCATAAAATTTGGTCAGGATATTTGTCTACATGATATCTCGGATGAGTTCGAAATTGGGTCATGTGGGGCCAAAAACTAGGTCACCAGGCAAATCTAGAAAAACCTTCAGGTCAAATCTAAGAAAAACCTTGTGAACATTCTACAGGCCACAGTTTTGGCCCAATCTTCATGAAACTTGGTCAGGATGTTTGTCTACATGATATCTCGGATGAGTTAAAAATTGGGTCATGTGGGGTCAAAAACTAGGTCACCAGGTCAAATCTTAGAAAAACCTTGTGAACACTCTACAGGCCACAGTTTTGGCCCAATCTTCATGAAACTTGGTCAGGATGTTTGTCTACATGATATCTCGGATGAGTTCAAAATTGGGTCATGTGGGGTCAAAAACTAGGTCACCAGGTCAAATCTTAGAAAAACCTTGTGAACACTCTAGAGGCCACAGTTTTAGCCCAATCTTCATGAAAAATGGTCTGGGTGTTTGTCTACATGATATCACGGATGAGTTCGAAATTGGGTCATGTGGGGCCAATAACTAGGTCACCAGGTCAAATCTTAGAAAAACCTTGTGAACACTCTACAGGCCTACATTTTTTGTCCCAGTCTTCATTAAACTTGATATGAATGATAACTGCATGAATTCCCAGTTGAGTGCAAATTCAAGTAGGGTCAATATGTAGGTCACTTAGTCAAATGTTAGAAAAACACTTTAGATGCCAGATTTTTTGTCATTATGCCTAACACAGCCATCTTACTCAGGTGAGCGACACAGGGCCATATTGACCCTCTTGTTTAGAGTCTTATCGTTGGCTTTACTATCTGCTCAGCAAAGGATACTTTGTTTCATATACCATTTAAAGTTTTCTGAATTCCTGTTCATCAAGTCATTAGTACATGAATATTCATGAGGTAAAGGGTTGACATACTTGTCTTGCTGACAAGCAGTATCGCTAAGTAAGTTTGTTGATTTTGTGGGCCATTTTCCAAATGGCTTTCCTGTGATAAATGGTTCAGTATCGTTAAAAAATTTCTAACAGGGATATTTTGGATTACTATCAGCACTTACATTAAAAGAAAAACTTTTTTCCTTAGCTGCTGCAGTTTTAAATGGGTCTCTGTTTCCAATTAAGGGTTGTCATGCACCGACTGAGCATATGAAATGAATGTTTATGCTCTATAAACTGTGCGGCAGATTATCTAGAGATATTAAGATGAGTCATGCGTAAGTTACCCCTGTCCAGAAATTAACAGTTTTGTGCAAATGAATAAGGCTAGTCATAAAGTAGTCTTGAAGTAGTTCTGCAGCAGCGATGAATTATCAAAATAAATGAGTCATTACTATGATGATAAAGTTGTTAAGTATGAAACACATAAATTTGACAGGGAACTTGTATCTTAATTAGACGTGACATTTATTGTGTTTATTTATATTTCAAGGATGTATGCTAGGGATTTAATGTAGGAATGTGATTAAATAGAGCTTGGGAATTTGGGTTTAATCTTTGTATCTTTAGAAAGAAATGCTAATGAAAACTTCCAAGATGAGACTTAATGTTTTCTGTGACTTCCTTTTTGTTACTTGTTTAGTGTCCTAATATTTCACTTTGTTTTGCATGATAGATGATGTACAGTTCTTAGTTTGAATTGAGCATGTAAGTAATATTTTATATTTATGATTAGCACTCATGATTATGAAATGTTGATACTGAGGAGACAAATAATTTGGTTGACAAGGACAACATTTGGACACAATTAAAAGAAATACTCCGCATCAGAGAAAATGGTTTTTTTGAAAGCCTCCGTATGAGAGATTTAGTCAAATGTAAGCCTAATTCCAAACTTGCTTCCCTCACTTGTGAGCACCATTATAAGCCCCACCATGGCAGGCATGGGTGTAAAATTACTGACATTATCACTCATCATGCCTAGCCCTTCCAAATTTTGAGTTAGTAAAATCAAGAAAATTACAAATGTTGTGATGCACTAATTTTCCCTGGCCAGGGTGAGATGGATAAGGATACACTGTCTGTCCTGTTTGCTTGACATGGAACATTATCTCCATGTGAAGGGAAGCATTATGCTAAAGCTGCCTCAAAAACCTGCACTAATTGTGTAGTCATAATGTTCTTTGTCATTATCATTGCCAGCAAAAACAACAATGCTGCTAATGATAATTATGTGTTAATGACTTTACCATTTATTAGGCAAATGTTCCATCAGATGGAATCGTAGCCGAGTGATTAAGCATCATTTGCTAATGAAGTTTACTAATTTCTGCCAGTGGCCTGATAACAGATTGCATGTCTGTATGAGCAACGCACACTGTAGGTTTTGATTCATCGTGGGGACCGTCACTGGGAACACTGATTGGGAATACGTGATCTGTCAAATCTGGAGAAGTTGATGTGGTGAAAGTTGACAACTCTTATGGATTGCCTCTCAGATATAAATATTACATTAATAATACATTACAATGCACTCCTCATTCCGATATAGCATTATTTCTACTTTAGACCCTAAGTCAGTAATTTAGTGTGCAATATATTGACCATGCTGTCAAACATTACACCATGGACCCCCAGATTAATGATTTCTAAGTGTTGCAATATATTGTCCACGCTGTCCAGTATAACACCATGGACCCCCAGATCAATGATTTCTAAGTGTTGCAATATATTGTCCACGCTGTCCAGTATAACACCATGGACCCCAGATCAATGATTTCTGAGTGTTTTAATTTATTAACCATGCTGTGATACATAACACCATGGACCCCCAGATCAATGATTTCTAAGTATTGCAATATATTGACCATGCTGTCGAGTATAACACCATGGACCCCCAGATCAATGATTTCTAAGTTTGCAATATATTGCCAGCTGTCCATATAACACCATGGACCCCGTCAATGATTTCTAGTGTTAATTATTACCATGCTGTATCAATGATTTCTAAGTATTGCAATATATTGACCATGCTGTCGAGTATATTGACCATGCTGTCCAGTATATTACCATGGATCCCCAAATCCATCATTTCTAAGTGTTACAATATATTGACCATTCTGTAAAACATAACACCATGGACCCCCAGATCAATGATTTTTAAGTGTTGCAATATATTGACATTGCTGTCCAATATAACACCATGGACCCCCAGGTCAATGATTTCTAAGTGTTGCAATATATTGACATTGCTGTCCAATATAACACCATGGACACCAGATCAATGATTTCTAAGTGTTGCAATTTATTGACCATGCTGTTCAATATATGTGTACATGAATATTCATGAGTTAGAGGGTTAAATTGAGTACTAAGAACTGAAAAAAAGTACACTTTTTTCACCTAGAGCACAGCTGTTTCTTTCTACGTTTCATCAACAAGTTATTGCTACCCTCTCAAAATCCTGTTGATCCTGTCTGGATGGAGGCAAATACACTCTTATAAAAGTACATATAACTTCTGTAAGTAGTTTAGGTGCATACAGCAGATTCTGTTATTTTTGAGAGCAGATACTTAAAAAAAAAAACAAAAAAAACAACACTTTAATATATTCCAGTGATTTTGAACTGTATCATTTGGCCGCAAGATCTTCAAAATAAATACTGCACTCAAACTTAGAGACTTGAGTGTGGCTTGATTGTCTATGCTGTATGTTTGATTAAATGGCATTATCACCTCAGCCTGTTCTGTAACATCAACTAAATCTTAGGCTGTCACTTTAGCCTGTGCTGCTGTTACCTCAGCCTGAGTTGTCCCTTCAGCCTGTGCTGCTGTTACTTCAGCCTGTGCTATCTCTTTTGCCTATGCTGTCACCTCAGCCTGTGCCTTCACCTTTGCCTGTGCAGTCACCTAGCCTGTGCCTTCACCTCTGCCTATGCAGTCACCTTAGCCTGTGCCTTCACCTCGGCCTATGCAGTCACCTAAGCCTGTGCCTTTACCATGGCCTATGCTGTCACCTTAGCCTGTGCCTTCACCATGGCATATGCTGTCACCTTAGCCTGTGCCTTCACCATGGCCTATGCTGTCACCTTAGCCTGTGCCTTCACCTTGGCCTATGTTGTCACCTTAGCCTGTGCCTTCATCATGGCCTATGCTGTCACCTTAGCCTGTGCCTTCACCTTGGCCTATGTTTCACCTTCAGCCTATACTGTAACCTCAGCTTGTTCCGTCCTCTTAGCCGATGTTGTCACCATAGCCTGTCCCCACAGCATTGCTGTGCAGGTCATGCATACCCTTGTACGAAAATCTTTGTTTAGGAACTCCATTTTTTATTCAAAATTGCGCACAGCTTTACGGTCCTCATTGTAGATCGTTTTGTTTAAAGATTTGAGTTTTATATTTGAATTATTATATGTTTTGGAATATAGATATGGTAAAGATGTGCATGGCTAAGTATAAGCATCTAGGATTAATCAGTGAACCTGTGTTTATTTAGAGACTTGGCTGCATCTTGTCGATGTTATCCAAATAATCGGAAAAGAAACATTTTCTTGGAAATATAATATGTAGACTGTTCACTGCTGATAAAGATGTGAATGAAAGGCAGAAGGAAATCGTAACTGTTAATTACCAAGATTTTTTTATATTTTAAAGATGGAAGATACAGCAGAGGCTGGGTGTTGATCTGTCGGATTTATCAGCCAGCCCAGAACATGTCTCCGTCAGTAAATAATGTCAGATAGGCATCAGTGTACATAGAAACAAGTAATTAAGAAGTGATAATTGCAAAAAACTCAGCTGCCATCATTAATCAAGCCATGCCGTAATGAGTCAGTGGAGCAGGCAGAACTTGCTCTCTTTTCTCTTCCCCCCTTCATAGTCTCGCTAGGGTCTGTCATACATCACATTTCTGCTTTTGTAATTAACAATATTACAGATTAAAAAAAGTCAGCCTTGAGCTGGAGGGATAAAGTTCTGCTGGTAGCTATTATTTGCCCATCGTGTTGGCTGAAGTGTGATTAGAAAGGATAATTACGGTTTGGCTTGTGGTCCCATATGGAATGGTGCCATGGTTTTCTTAGGGCTTGCGTCTGTTTTTGTGTTCGCGACAAATAGGTTTAAGGAAAAGTCTTTTAGCAGAGAAGAGTTTTCCACTTATCCTGCTTAAGTTTCATTCTTAGCATACAGGAATTGAAACTGAAACATATTTTTAGGTATTTATTTTTCCTGTTCCATTTTCAGCTTAAATGGGCCTTACTTTCTTTATATTTTTTTTTTTTCATGAACTGTTTTCCATTAATATCATGATGTTCCAGTGGTTTTGTTAGAAGAATTTCCCCACTATTCAACTTTGGTACAATACATATTGTATGCATAGCATTTGTCCAGTCTTTTCAAATGTAAATCAGTTTTGTATGAAGTGCTCTTTGCATAGTGATGCTTTTTTTCTGCTTTACAGAGTGCTATGAGAACAATAGATTTATCTTGATGTCATGCTGTGCCCCTTTCCTGTCATCATGCCCCTACCCATTTAACAAGAAGTAAGATATTTTTAGAAGCCTTATTTTTAGAAGCCTTTTAGGAACAGTTCTGAAACTTGTTACACATAATCCGTCACCAGTGAAGGGCACATCTCTCTCAATCTCATTTTAATACCCCGCCGCAAAGTGGGGTTATAGGAATGGCCTTCGTATGTCCGACCATCCGTCTGTCCGTCCGTAACGTTTTCATGTCTGCTCCATATCTCCTATACCCTTTGAAGGATTTTAATGAAACTTGCCTCAAATATAAATATAATTGAGATTATGTCCAGAACACAGGTTGCAGCCATGTCGGCTCAAGGTCAAGGTCACACTTGAAGGTCAAGTGTTTGAACCTTCAATTTCAATTTACAATTTTGTGTCCGCTCCATAAATCCTATACTCCTCGAAGGATTTTAATGAAACTTGCCTCAATTATAAACCAAATTGAGGCGATGTGCAGAACACAGGTGACAGTCATGTTGGCTCAAGTTCAAGGTCACATTTGATGGTTCAGTGTTCATTCCTGAATATTTTTGTTTCCGGGGCGGCGGGGGATATAGCTGTCCTTTGGACTGCCTTGTTTTCAAGAGTTATGGCCCCTATTTACTAAAGAAATTTATCATTGTGCTTGTCTCTATAAGCAAAAAGTTACTTATCTTGAGAGACTTCATAGGAACAGATATATCCATGGCCTTGGGAATTTGCATTATTGGACAAAAGATTCCAGTTGTTTTTTCACCACAGTTACTTTAAAGTGCCATGTTAAGTGTGCCTCCATGTATAGTGCACACCCTGAGTTTAAGGTTCAATACCTTGGAAAAAAAGATATACCTTCTGTAATGCGCATCCCTTCTTTGTTCTATATATGAAGAGGCTGCCATTTTGCTATGCCTCAGGTGTTTTGGTGATGTACGATTGCACAACAGGTGAATTATTCTGTTGCTTCTGTAAGTCATATTTAATGCAGCGATTATTTTTTACGCCTTTAGTATCCACATGTTTTTGCATTGTTACCTCGATGCTTATTATAGCCAAATTGTGTGAGTAATAATAAAAAAAGCTGACAGCCTATAGTTTTTTTTTCTCACAAGTCTCTTTCCAGTGGGATTTCACCTGAAGGTATTGACTATAATAAACTGATTGTTTGTTTATGGGTAAGAACAGTAATATAGATGCAACATTGCATTTGTATGTTGTCAAATAATTATTATGTAAAATACAGTACAGAACTTCTGGTTGAATAGTAACAAAATATAAACAACAAATATTAAAATGAGAACAATGATTTCATAAGCATTTATTTTACAGTAATACGATAGAAATCACAGACAACAATTTACAGGAAAGTTTATCAGATAAAGCTTCAATATTGATTTAAAATATGAAATATACCCATAGACTTTGCCGATATGGCCTCTCTAGTGGGTGAGGTAAATAGGGAAAAATATGATAACTGTATTCCGTGTATTTTGCTTGCACCATCTCCGAAGTAAAAAAAGAATTAAAATAAATGTGTACATTATGGCACTTAACGGTAGTCAATTATCGCCTTAATGTATCAACAATAATAAATTAAATATGTATTTATGGTTGGTCACATTACTGAAGATACAAAATCTGAATTCTCGTATATTGTGCACACACCATCTCCCAAGAACAAATTAGAAGGCAATTAAATGTGCTGTATACATGGCACTTTGTGGTATTAACAAAAGTTGGTTTGGCATTGTTTGCAGGTAGGTGCTATTGTTATCAGATCAAAAGGTCACCATTCCGTTCTGTCCATTGCCTTGAAACTGCTTACATAATTATTCATGGCAGTAAACTTTGATGTTCGGTGAAAGTTATGGCCCTTTATTGAGTTGATTCGAAAATATAAAAAGTTTGATATTCAGAACAGCAAATGTATCCTCCACCACTCAGGTAGGCATTGTTTTTTACTCACCTGGTTAACTCTATACTGTAAAATCATTTATTTTCGTTGATATTTAATTTTGTTGATGATGTACCTTAGGGAAGTTTGTGGGTACATTTTTTCATGAATCTGTGTTCAAGAAAACGAGAGTTCTATATTTTAAGAGATGAGTTTTCTTGGAGATTAATATTCGTGGATAAAACCCTCCATGAAATCTACGAAAATTAGTGTCCCACGAAAATTAATGATTTCACAGTACCTCAGATAGACTTCCGTAGATGCAGCAGCAAACTGCAGACCCAGATCAGATAGCAGGTGCTGCCTTATCAGGGTCTCCTCTGTTTGCTCATAAGGTGTGATAAAGCTCAGATTCCAGGGTCTGCATAGGATGTACATGAATATTCATGAGGTAAAGAGTCAGGTTGGAATATAGTTTACAGCCTTGACTTTCTGGGGCTTACGTGGCAGAGAGGGTAAAGACTTTAACACTCACTCAGCCCCTCACCGTGTGGGTTTGAATCCCGGCAAGGTCATTCAGATTTTCATGTAAGGAAGCCTTCCAGCTGGCTTGCGGTAGGTTGGTGGTTCTACCCGGGTGCCTCCGTGCAATCGGGGTCTTCCTCCACCTGTAATTAGCTGGACATTGCTATATGACTAAAATACTGTCCAAGCAACGGTAAACTCAAATAGTCAAGTCAATTCTTGACTTTCTATTTCAGGGGCACATACAAGCCATTAAATAAGCCATGTAAGCTGCCAATAGGCTACTTGCAGGCTGAATTAGCTTTAAACTGGTTGTGTAGGTCTTGTTTCCTTTCATCTTTCATGAAGTAAAAAGTGAATTAACAACAGAAAATCTCTGGAAACAGATTGAAGGTATCATGATCACAGAATGTCCCATTCCAAAGTAACTCTGCCTTTCAGAAGACTTGGATCATGGTTAATTGGTCTCTAATGCTAATGCGATAACTGCTCACTTGATACGGTAAGAGGGAAAAATCTTGATTCCAACCTTGCATAATGGCACAGTGTCTCACTCCTAGCTGCGTGAAAATTGTCATAATTTCTAATGCCATATTGATGGCCTAATTAGTGCTGGCTCGGAATGAAAATTTATCTCCTACTAAAGTCACTGACTTGACAATTTCCACTTTAGGGTTTGACGATAAAGATACAAACAATGAATGGCAAAAATATCATGATCCATTGTAACATTTTTTGCCTTTTATTCTGCTAAGATCTGATTACGGGGATAATTTCTTGGGGAAGAAAATTAGAAATGCATTTCACGGCAAGTATTAAAATAATAATAATAATAATGTGGAGGGGAGGTAGAAAAAGTTGATCTGATCCTAGTCATTCGTCATACTACCCAGTAAACTCCGTTAGAATGTTTTATGGCCTCCATTAATTTAGCAGGATTGGAAACCCACTGCATAACTTGCTGTGGCTCCCTACAACTCGTCTAATCAAGATCAACATTAATTGTAACGAGTCTTGTCAGAAATTTTGATAATCAGGCGAAATTTATAATTATTGCGAAGTTTTGTCAGATTTTTCCGTCTGATTAAAATGGAGAAAATCATGTCCCAGCATGCAATTGCCCCCCATGATTCACCCTGATTTGTAATCTATCTGGCCAACTTGTGCATGTTTACGATAAAAAAAAAAAAAAATGCCGAGTTTCACGATTGTAATTACAGCTTGGCGTATTAAAGGCTCTCTGTACCAAGTTGGTTAAAAATCTTGGGCGTACAAGGAATAAATTTTATGTTGATATTTACTATGGTGATGGGGAATTGACATTGTGGAAATTATGAAGAATTAATCAACAGTTTTATCTCCTGATGATGATTAAATTGGCATGATTTATTTGAATGGATTTTTTTCTTCCACCATTCCTCAAAAATATTTTAATGACAGATATTTTGGAGTTTGCCATGACTGGTGTCTTATTTTTAGGTTTTTCTCTCTGTTGGCGTTTTGTTAAATTTAGGGTGTCGGAATTTATAAATCATGTTTGAGTAATAAACATTGACAGGTTTACAGCCAGGTAGAGATAATTGTATCCAAGCATCTGAAAACAAAGATATTACATCCATAAATTGATGCTATAAAGTTTAGTTAATTTTCAGCTGGAACTGAATGCCTGCTTGTCTCTCTCTACCTACATGTTATACAGTTAAATATAGGTTAAACAGTAATGGTGGTCACTTTAATCATTGGTAAAAGTCTTCTATGGAAGACTTGGAGGAACTTTTGGGGGGAGAATAATGCATGCTTAGATGTAATTTAGGAACAGTGAAACCCTATAGTGTAAGTAAAAACCAGAAAATTATTGAAACCACCTCAACCACCACCTCTGGAGCACTTAAGTATTAAAACCACCTTAATGTCTAAGCCAGTGGTAAGACCGCAATATCTGGACCATGCACAAAGGTATTGAGACCACTTTAATATCAGGACCACATAAGTATTGAGACCACTTTAATATCTAGACCACTCAAGTACTGAGACCAATATCAGGACCACATAAGTATTGAGACCACTTTAATATCTAGACCACTCAAGTACTTAGACCAATATCAGGACCACATAAGTATTGAGACCACTTTAATATCTAGACCACTCCAGTATTGATAGCAATATCAGGATCACATAAGTATTGAGACCACTTTAATATCAGGACCACTCAAGTATTGACACCACTTCAGTATATGCAAGGTTTAAAAATGGCACTTTAACCAAGTCAGCTACCCTTTAATAAATAAAAATAATAAGGTTATAAAGAAAAAAACTAGTACTAAACAAACATTTTAGTTTAATTAAGGTTTTAATATAATTAACAATTGTTTGTTTCAAATTAAAAAAAAAAAAGAAGAAATAAATGATGAATAGACTTACATACCTGTCAACATTTCAGAATGGCAAGGAGTGAGATTTTTACGTGTCGCGAAGACCGGATGGGAGTGTGGGTTTGGGAGAATTTTTTTTTAAATGCATTAAATTATGCATTCTGGTGCCTTTTGAGATCATTAAGTATGAATTTCTTGTGTCCTGTGTTACCATGCTTTTACAAAATTAATATGAAAAAATTACATTTTTTAAAAATTTATTTCATGATACATGATAAATAGGTTTCTATGCATAGCATAAATGTAATAAAGAAATAACATAAAAACAACAAATAAATATGCACATTTTTGCTTAGAAAGCACCAATATGACACATTTAAAAAAGAATATATAAGCTTTTTATCTCATGATACATGATAAATAGTTTTCTATGCATAGCATAAATGTAATAAAGAAAATAACATCAAAAACAACAAAATAAATTATGCACATTTTTGCTTAGAAAAGCACCAATAATAGACACATCTTAAAGAACAGATAAGTTTTTCATTTCATGATACATGATAAATATGTTTCTATGCATAGCATTTTTAAAATGTGAGGTCAAAGGTTCAAATCCTACAAAGAACTGACTAAAACAGATAGATCTAGATCTACCTAAAATTTTGATGTCTTTGACTTTAACAAGTCTGGATAAATATTAGCTAGATCTAGATCTATTATATAAATTCAGTCAGTTTTTATATATGATTAAATATATTGGTATGCAATTATATCATTCTAATCATCATATAGTGGCTGTGTTATATGTGAATGACCGATTGATAACAGTAAAAATACCATGTAGACATTCGATTTGTAATGTACTTTCGGTTTAAAAATAATTGTGAGCGGTCTTTTTCACGGCGATTATAACAAAGATTACAATAATCAGTTAGTACTTTTATTGTTATGAAAAGAAGGAACGTCGAAGTATGCTTCAGTGATTCATAATTAACATTTAAGTGTCTGTTTACAAATCAAATGCTGTTGCCATAGTATCAAAATGTCGTTTAGATGGCGCATGCGCAAAAAGTGGTATCAATAATACGCTGACGAATAAATTTGGGTAAATCCGCGTTAATTTGATGTTTTTTGCTGCACTCCATGTGTATTACTTTCAAAATATGTTGTTACGTCGAATATTTTAAACATTCGATATATAAATTTTAAATACAATCGATATATAAATTTTAATTACATAGAAATACCATTCAATTATCTTAAACCTACGACAATAAAAAAAATGAAACGAATGCAACATACCTCCTACACAGTTTGCAGAAAGCAAAATTGGGTCCTGTGTCAGATTTTGAAAGCCAGGAAAATTCCAGTTCCCACGCGTTGTTGTACTTTGAGGCATAACTCTTTTTCTTCTTTTCTGGAGTCTTCATGTTTTGCAGTCGACATTAAGTGCGCGAATGGTGATCATGCAATGTCCGGGAATTTAAGTAATAGTTACCGATAATTCCCGTATATGACTCGGAGGGATTCGGAAATTCAAGCAACATTGTGATTGGTGGATTTTCTCTCGGGAAGCCCTGGAATGCCCTGGGATATACGAGTATAAGCAAGACCGGCGATAACCAGTTTTGTGACGTACCCTGTATATTGGAATGCCCCTAGACAAGCGTCACAGGGTGGGCTGTATATTGGGGCTTGCATCCTGTGTTGTTTTAACAATTAGAGAAGGTAAATTAGACAAAATTTCTGACCCACAATGTTTTTGGTATTTTTTTATAAAAAATCGTGAGAAAATGGCCAAAAATCGTGAAATCGTGACCATGAACTTAAAATCGTGAGAATCACGATTTAAGCGTGAGACTTGACAGGTATGGACTTACATATGTAATACTCATAGAAAAAGTACCATTTACACCCTTTTTAATCCTGTGGGCACTTTTGACTGTCTTTACTACCGGTACAGGCCATGATCAGCCTGCACATCCGTACAGTCATATCATGGTCTGTACTTAGTCCCATCAATGAGCCACTTGGCGTGACATGCTATTTTTTCGTACTGGGATATCACCAAATCAAAAGTAGAACAATATCACAAATTATGGGTACTCAAATGTGGACTAGGTCTGCACTGTTTTCTATTCAGCCAATAAATTTTCAGCAAGCGCGCGCACACACACACACACACACCCACTCCCATAAACAACTGAGTTAAGGCCGGGTGGGAGGGCTTCACATGTTCACTTTTCCCCCTGTACCATCGCATCCTGTCCCATGCTGGTTTAGCGGTCCTCCTGTTTGAAATTGTATCAAGACTAATTGTTTACATTGTTTAAGCAATGCATCATAAATTGTCTGAAACGAGTAAGCCAGGGATTTTATGATCAGTGTAATGATCAGTGTTCAGTTTCCTGATTTTATTTCTCAAGTTGTAAAACACAATTAGTGCAGAATTAATGAGTAAATTGAAACTTAAGATAAGGAAATATATTCAAGGTTATTAAATTTTGAAACGGAATGCATTAATGTCATGCATCTGAAGTTTTGATGGTTTTTAACATTTTTCCAAATGCCAGTGTAGAAATCTGTAGACAGGCTGTTGATTAATCCGTTACAAATGTAAGAAGCATCGAGAAAATTACCTGTCTAGCAAGCTGAAATCAAGATCAGCCTGAGAATTAAAAAAAAAAAAAAATTAAGAATATCCATATATCTCATTAATATTCATGGAAAAATTTATGACATTAACAGTGTATGAAACGATGGATTTTTCTTTGCAAGATTTAAGCACCAGTTTTGTATGAGCAAACAGAGAAAACCCTTATCTTTCCAGGTGCAGTCTGTTCTGGGTCTGCTCTGTTTGCCAATGCATCAAAATGAATGTGTATGAGGTGAAAGTGGATGGACCTCTTCATTATTAATTTGCCCTTGACCTTTGACCTACTTTTGATGGGGGGGGAAAAAAAATGACAAAACCGGCCCATGATACCATAAGGTCTTGTTTAAAGTTATATTAAAATCCCCACTTCACAAAAGACTATTAACCCTTTCCCTCATAGAGGAAACCATGAAAAGACCTATGCGAACAGCATAAAACCAGATCAGCCTGCGAGTAACTCGCAGGCTGATCAGGTTTTATGCTGTTTGCTGCTCCTCAGAGGTCTGGAAATGAGGATTTTACAATTAAATTTGGTAGGGTTTAACGATCAGGCTTTATGTGATACCTATTGAGTGCGTCAAAATGCGTCTATATGAGGGAAAGGGTTAAGGAAGTACCCACCATGTCAAGTCTCCTACCCTCACGAACATGAAGACAAGGTTTGATGCCTAGTAGTTATCATCCTTAGTGATAGTTCTTGTTCATTAATTTAATGATGATAATTACAAAGTGAATTTTCATAGTGGTTTTAACATCTCATAGTAGATTATATTCAGTAAAACCTGTCTAAACAGTCAAAATATCACCATACGGCCGATTTTGTTTTGGCATTTTAACTGCAGTGAACTCATTCATACTGTTTTTTAAGTAACCTGGATGGAACACTCTAAAAAGCTTAATGTCAGACCTGTTGAACGATCACCAAATGCATAATTCTTATGTAATTATTCTTCTAATTATACTTATCTCTCCAAGTATCATATATAATGTAAATGAAGTGTATCTACTCTTGCGGATGAAATGCACTCAGACCGTCAAATAGAATTCCGTCAGTGTGTTTAAAAGTCTTACCTAATCTCAGTTTAATTGACGCAGATAAAATCTGAAGTATAGCTTTTGTATTTTAAAAGTTCAAAATAATTGACAGGTAGAAAGAATGAAGAAGGATACATATAAAATATGTGAAAATATCAGTATGGCCCAAACGGTGTACTGATACGTATCGTGCTGAGCAAGAAACAATATACCGATATATATCTATGCATCCCTACCTATAAGCCCATTAGGGACAAGTTTTATCATAAAATATGGTAAGTATGTGCTTTTAAATCATAACATTATTATACAAATCACAGTTTATAATCAGTTTCAGACATAATCTGCTGATTTTTTTTTGATTTTTTTTTTGTATGTTATATATTGCAGGAGTGACCTTGACATTTATCACCAACATGTAAACAGACTGGCACCCGCTTCTTGTGTTGTTTTAAGCTTGCATTTTCCTGTTTATTTTAATTTTGAAACACAGATATCTCAACCTGTGGAATTCAAAATAAGCTTTTAACAGGATTTTAACCCAGTTTTGTCTTTGAGTTAGTGAATTAAAATTAATATTAAAACGTCTGTCTGGAAACAGTCAACATGCCGTCTTTGAAACTTTGTATTTCGAAATTTTAAAAAGATTGTGTATGTCCAGATTGCTGAAAAATTCTTTTAGATACAGTCTCCTCACAAAATTGCAAAGGATCTGAATCAGTCAGGGGCTGTTGTCTTCCTGTAAAAGGTCCCCGGGGACTTTTATTTGTCAGACCGTCCAGTATTTTGGCAGTTTGTTGCTTTAAGGTCAAGGTCACAGAGAAATTAAATTCATTATATTAGAACTCAGTAGATTAAGTGATAAAAGTAAACTTTCATGAAATATTGAGCAAATGTTTCATTTTTTTTTTTTTTTTTTGTGATAAGCTTTTTTAATGTCATGAAGAACTTTATAATAGTTAAACTGTAACTTTGATTTGACATAAATGAAAGATGTCCAAAATGCTCACCTACTTAAGAAAATATATATGTAATAAATCAAGAATTTTTTAGATCATGGCTGACCTTGACCTTCAAATAGCCCTCACTATTTTTCATTTCTATTTTTCTTAACATTAAACACCTATAAGCGAAATGTTTATAAAAAAAAAATAGTGCAAAAACATAACAATTGGCCATAATTATGTTTATTCCCATACAAATCCCCTCATATTTACACACAACAGATGGCTATTGACCTTGACCCCCAATATGCCCATTTTCGAGTCAAAGTCTTACAAAGGTAAGAAGTAAAAAAAAAATGCTGATTTTGACCATACCTTACTTACCTTTACTTACCTTACTGACCATACCTGATTCCTTTCATAATTCACAAACGTTATCCTATGTTTCATTTTGATGAACCAGCATTTGACCTTGACCTTGAGTTTGACCTGTGCTCTAGCTAGATAGTGATGTAGGTATCCAGATATTCCTCGGCATGGAGGAAACTGGATTGAAGTTTCAAGGAGAAGAACGTACTAACAACCAAAACAGTCAGTCAGGGATTGATTTGGAAATCAGTTATCTCATTACTGAAATTTATCATGTTGTAAGTTACGCAAGGCATGCTTAAGGTGTATGAATCACTGTCAGGGGGGATACACGTCTCTTTTTTTCTTTTTCTTTTTTCTTTCTTCTTAATTAAAAATGATGTGGAAGGATGACAGAGGAACATTCTGCTAACAGTCATTTCATAACTGATCAAATCCCCCTTTTATCTGAAGACATTCCAGGAGGAAGAAAAAGACATTTGATTTTTTTTTATTTTTTTTTTCCATAAAAAGGGTTAATTTAAAAGTGTTAAGGAATATATATTCCGGATGAAACAAGTGCTGTCGGTACCCCGGTTGTCCTAAGACAATCAAGTCTCGTATAATTGGTGTAAGAAGCGCAATATTTTAGTCGCAGGATCAATTCAGAGGCACCATCGTTCTGACAGCTCATTATACGTCACAGCTCCCATCTTAATTAACGGTCTAAATGTCGAGACCAGAAAACACTTTCAATACACACTAATGAAAGGAAAAAATGATCATCCAGTGTAGAGGGACGCTAACTAATCACTTTCTTAGAAATCATTTGCGTAAAAGGCATTTTCCCGTTGTTTAATTATGTAGCATTTCCATTTGGGTGTAAGATTTATAAATTTGCCGTATTGATTGAAAGGGGGGAAGGTCGGTTTAATCAAATTACTAGAGCTTGTAATAAAATAGAAATATAGACGACTTCACAAAGCAAACATATAAAGGGCAATAACTCAAAAGATTTTATAGCGTGTGTTTTATCAAGTGAGTAATAACAGGTTCTTGCAAGTGATTTAATAAAAGGAAGCAGAACTTCGCACAAGTTTGTGTGTACACGGGGTTAACATATTGTTCTTGACATGTAAAACTTTTTTTATGTCAAGAAATTATCTGTCTTTTGTATATCTATTATTTTTCCAATTTAAGCAAAAAAAAGTCTTAAATCAAATAGGATTTTTTTAACCCTACAGTAAAAAAAAATTAAATGAGAGAAAGCCACAGATTGTGTTTCATTACTGTTTAGACTCATTTATCATTTTTATTTCTTTCTGTCTCCCCTAGAACAGACTCTTTTTATGTTCTCAATTGTTAAAATTGGAATGGAGAAATATTTGAATATTTGAGACAATGTTCCTGATGTAAAACCTTTTTTTAAGAGAGCCATTTAACTTTATATGATTTCCTCCATTACCTCTCTCTCTCTCTGTCTTTCTCTTCTCTCTCTCTCTCTTTCTACCTTTTCTCTCTCTCTCTCCCTCTTTCTTCCCTTTCACTCTGTCTCTCTCTCTCTCTCTCTGTTTACCATTTCTCTCTCTCTCTCCCTCTGTTATCATTTTTTGTTGTTGTTTTGTCTGTCTCCTGTTATATATCCAACTCTCTCTCCATTTTTCTGTGTGTATCCTTCAGTATCATTTAATAGTATCAGATAAGGAGGGACTTCCTCATTTCAGACATATCTAATTGTGATTCAGAAAACAAAAATCAAATAAACATGCAGTTTGGTCTATTAGGAAGTCAAATCAAAACCAACACCCATGCTATAACTTATAAACAGGATCAATTTTGTTGCTTAGCGCCCCAAATTTTCGACATCTGTGCACTAGTGGCTGACAGATTATTCCTGGAGAAATTCCTGCATCAGGTTGATGAGACAAACTGAATATGTCTAGGTATGTCGAGAGATGTAATATCAATTTGCGGAGGACGTCTTAATTAGCAGCCAGTGTTAATGAGCTTCTAATGATTGATGTAGGGACATAAAGACTCCTCGCCAGCAGAAAGGCATGGCAAGCCAGGATTTTCACATTGTGTTAGCCCAGTATTGTTGATCATTCCTCTATTTCTTCTACAGGTTTCGAATTTCTGGCTCATTAGGATGTAGAGATTGGCACTGTATAAAAACAGCTCCCATAAACAAAATCATTTTGCTAATTACTTTGACGTTCCTTGTAAAAAAAAATGTAAGTAGGGTCACTAGAAATGGCTGGGAAAAGAACCTTAGGAAGGAAGATAGCTTGAAAATAATCCTCTGATTTTTATTGGGGGGGGGGGGGTTCCGCTGTAGTCTTATAATGTTTATGTGTTTTGAATGGCATGACAAACGCTGGTTAATCCCATTCAAACCTTGTGTAATGTGATTTTGGAAAATTGAGGATACTAATTAGATTTGCCAACTTTGTAACTAGGACTTTGAAAAATTGTGCTAAATGTTACTGAAGCAGACATAAACATGCTCCAATTTTCACCCAGCCTACTGCCTATAAATGTCTTATTACACCTTGTTACTTTAACTGATGGAAAGTGTTTCCAGAACGTAAAAAATGGGCCACTTTGTAGGAGGGCACTATGAATGCTTGCTTACTGGAGTAAGGGGAATAACTCCAGCTTGGAGCTGTAGCTTGTTGTGTTTGTGGTTTACCAATATTAGATGATGGTTAGTTGATATTAAGAAGGATTTTTTGATTTATTTATGACATAATTTTGCTTGAGACTGTCATAGTGATGACAGATAAGTATCTGTTTTTCAGAACACGGTGATTATTGTTATTTAAAAAAATTATGATGAAAGAAAACCCCACTGTTAGCAGGACTGTCTTAGCTCAATATTGAATATTGTTTATATCATACCAGAAAAATTTTAGAGATAAAAAAAAAAAAAAAAAAATGTAGAGAAATTTGACAGATTTTTCCTCGCTTGGTTTTATAAAGGTGACCCTCCTGTTGTCTTTTTTTTTATGGTATTTAAAGGAGAAAAATCACACAGATGATTTTGCTAGGTTTTTAGGACTCACACATATTTGACACATGTGGCATGATATTGTCATCTCCATGTGAGATATTTTTTCAGTTGTATGACCGAGGTCCATGGCTCAAAGGTCAAGATCAGGCTCACAGGTCGAATGTCAAAATTGGATACATCATTTTTATATTAAGACAATCTTAGTGTGTTATGTTCTATGTGCATTTTTTTTAATTTTCCAATTTCTTTTTAACCTGTTCCAATTCTTAAGTTTAAACCTACAACCCAGTTTTTAAGACGTTGCTGATAATGTCCCTTCTAAGTTGCCTCAGATAAGATTAATTAACCCTTTGTCTCATTCAGATTGGTCTGGTCAGGGTCTCCTTTGTTTGCTCATGCGATATTGAAGCTCAGATTCTGCTCAGTCTGCATAGCAAACAAAAATCCATTGTTTCATATACTATTGAGAGTAAAGTAAATTAATATTCATCAAGTCATAAATTTGTAAATGAATATTCATGAGGTAATTGGAGGGTGAAACTAAGCTTAGTGCATATATATGTATAAGCACTTAGCCTAGTTTAGCTCTCACCCTTATTATCTGTTAAGAAGTTCAGTATAATGAAGTGTTCATACAGATATTTTTTTCTTCGCCCATCCACCCCCACCCCCCATTTTTTTTCTCCTTTTTGCTGACATTTTCATTTTTTGATTTTGAAGCTGCAGCTGCTTCCAGACTTGGATCTGTTCATTCATATTCCAAAGAAGAATGAAATTAATTATCCTTCAAGGTTTTCAGGTCAGATCACCATGCAGATTCTGTTTCCTTATTAAGTCTTTGCTGGGTAAGGAAAGGTTGCTGGTCATTGGGTTGTTAGTTAGCGTATGATCCATACCATATTAATTCTCTTTGATGCTTCATGAATCTTTCATCATATTTTTAATTAGTAAATTTGTTTGCCTTTTGAAGTTCTGTATTTTGCACTGGTATGCTGCCAGCTAGACTTAATGAACCAAATGGAACTGAATTTTAATGACATGAACTAAAAAATGTATATTCAGACAACAACCAAGTATAATCAAATGACAGCTGTATATCCGCTATTAAATAAGGAATCTAAATGATAGTTAATTATACACTGCTAAATAAAGATGTACAAACAATTAGTAAGGATATCCAAATGATAAACTGATATTTGAATGATGATAAACTGATATTTGAATGACAACTTCATATACTAATGATAAACAAAAGATTTCCAAATGATAGTGAAGATAATCTAAAAGATAACCAAAGACTTCCAAATGACGGGGGCGATGTTTGTTGGTTCAGGTTCAGTTTCTTCACTCTGGAGAAAAACAGTGGCAAGTGAAATAATTTTAAAAAAATATTGCGGACTTAAGACTTGAACTTGAGACACTGTCTCACCTTAATTGGGTATTTTCATGTGGTAGGACTTATTGTTATAAATTTGTCTTTTATTAGAATATGATGGCATGTCTATCTAAAACTATTGTTGTATCTGTTTCAGATATGGACCCATGAAAGGAAAGAAAAGAGAGTGATTCAAGTGTATGGGTCTGGTATGACTATCTAGTGAGGTCCAGAGCATTTAAAGATGATGCACAAAGAGGACCTTTACGTACCTGAAGGACCATTTCTGAAGTCCTGCAATGTTTGTATAGAGTACAAGTCTTTTTCCCCAGTGATTCTGGAAGAAAGCTATATGTGTGTTTTTAATGTGATTTTTTTTTTTATAGTAATAGATCTGTATTGTGAAAAAGTAGTGACCATTCCATTTCTTTTTACATTCTCTATATGATGTATATAATTTTTTAGACATGTTACTATGATTTATTGCAGATATTGTTTGATAGCATAATATTCTTCAAAGATTTTTTTTATCATTTTGTCATAGCATACTTATAATCACTGCAGTTGTTCTGTAATAATCATGGAGGTATAAGATTTTTGTCAATGGGTCTCATTTTTTTATTTAATAAGAAAACACATCTGAATATTATTGTGATCTGATATAAAAGTTCTGTCTGTTTGTTTTGGGTTTTTTTTTCGAATAATTATTTTGAAATAGAAGTCGTGATAAATATATATTACCAAATTATTTATCTTTTTTTCATTTTAAGTTTATGTATGTATGTACATTGCAAAATAATTTTTTTAATATTGATATCCCTACTCTAGGGCCTTTTGTTAAAAAAATATAATTTCAAGGTACTTCTTTAATTTCCCCCCGTCCAAAAAAAAAAAAAAAAGTAACAGAAAAAATAAGTTGCCCGTATTAAATAAACTGGGTGTGGTAAGTACAAAAAAAATTCCTACACAATTATATTTTTATTTATCAGAACATTGTTAACCTTGAGGCAAATATGGAACAAACTTGGGATTTTACAATGTCGCAATGTTTCCTCTTGGAATAGAGGGTAAACTTGACTTCCGCATCATTATGATAACAAAACTAGAGGGCTGTGTTTAGGAATTTACAAAACCCCAGGGAGCTTATCAGGCTCTTGGTATAATGCCTGGTTTCATTGGAGAAATTGTAGTACATACATGTATAGGCCAGCAAAATCAATATCTCTTGATCTAGTTGACATATATTTTTATGTATTGAAATTAAACAGGGTCACCTACAGACGCTGGGAATTGATAGATTCACACTGATTTTTAGAGAATGAAAAGTGATTGAGTGGTTATAAAGAAATGTATGAATTTGGTTTTAAGAGAAAATTACTTGAATAAGTGTCTGTATCCCCTTATAGAGCTTCTAAACACATGCAGACGTAAACTAAACATTCTATAGTTTTTAACTTTAAAACAAAAACAAAAAAAAACTACTTGAGTAACCGTCAGTGTGTTCTTTTTGTCTCACCTGCTGTAAGCAGAGGTGACACAAAGGGATCACTTTTTCATCATCTGTCTGTCCGTCTGTCTGTCCGTCATGCTTCAGCAGTTGATACATGTGTTCCAAAGAACACTTTTGTTAGAGCTAACAAGCAAATATTGATGTATATTAACATTCAGTAGAAGTTCTACAGTTTGTTTAAAAAGACGAGAGACAGTAAAAAAAAAAAAACAGCAAGATTCACAAGTTTCTACATAATTTATATGTTCTACTTTACGGGAGAAAACTGATCATGTATTTCAATCTGTCATAAATCTTGTTCAGTATAAATCTCTTTAGAACTTTTAATACATATCTAGGGAAAAATGGAAATAATAGATAGACTAGGAAACTTCAATTGTATCTAGGCAGTCACAAGTTTTTGAGAATCGCCGTTAATCTCTGTCAGAGCCAACAGTTTAGATGTGTCTCTCTTGCACTGACTTTCTAAATGTAGAAATCCTGTAGCAAAGTATGCCATTGGATAGTTATGATGTAAATGTTAATTTTCTCACTCCACTTTATCATTGTAGTGTTTTATCTATATTTTGATATTGCTTAATATTTTGCAATATTGATCAGCGTCTGGTGAACCGGTGCCGGGGACACTTGCTTTGTTTAAAGTTCAGCTATATTGTCATTTACGTTGTGGAATGTACTGGTTTACGTAAATGTACTTTCTTCTTGGTCTTTGCGGCATCTTTGAGACAGGGAGAGCAAAACAGGTGGCCAGGGTGTGGCTTCAACTTTAGATTGCTGGTCTGCAAGGCAGATGTTCTCCAGCCTAAGCTGCAGGGCTATATATTATACTTAACCTCATAAAGATATGCTTCAATGCCTTGGCAAATAGAGCAGAGCAGACCCGGATCAGACATTCTCCCAGGAGCCGTCTGATCAGGGTCTTCTCTGTTTGCTTATACAGTATTGCAGCTGAGAGTCTACACAGGTCAGTATGGAAAAGAAAAATTCCGTTGATTCATATACCATTCAAAAGTTTGGTATAGTAAGTCTGTAGTTAATTTGCTAGGTTGCTTCCATGTCAACTGAAAAGTCCTGGGTTCAAGTCTGGCATGGTAACTTGTTGTCAACCGGATGGTCCTAGGTTCAAGTTTGGTATGGTTACTTGGTTGTCAAACGGATGGTCCTGGGTTCAAGTTTGGCATGGTTACTTGGTTGTCAACCGAATGGTCCTGGGTTCAAGTTTGGCATGGTTACTTGGTTGTCAACCAGATGGTCCTGGGTTCAAGTTTGGCATGGTTACTTGGTTGTCAACCAGATGGTCCTGGGTTCAAGTTTGGCATGGTTACTTGGTTGTCAACCGGATGGTCCTGGGTTCAAGTTTGGCATGGTTACTTGGTTGTCAACCGGATGGTCCTGGGTTCAAGTTTGGCATGGTTACTTGGTTGTCAACCAGATGGTCCTGGGTTCAAGTTTGGCATGGTTACTTGGTTGTCAACCGTATGGTCCTGGGTTCAAGTTTGGCAGTAGTGTCTGTTGGTGCTTTCTTTTAAGTAATGGATTTTTATATATAAAGAGAATTAAGGTACTTTTGCAAAGTTTGTTATTTTAAATAAATTAAGAGACAAAAATTATGATTTTATATTAAACTATTATCTTTGATAGGCAAATTTACATACAAGGGTTTGCATGCAAAGGAAAACAAAAGGGGGCCACAATTTTCTTTGTCATAGCAATATTTAAGTTAATTATTATATCTCATTTCTTAATTATACTGGTACAAATTAGATACAGCAGAGATGCTTAGTGAGATGGGAATGAGTGGTGTTCAGAAACTGTAAGGAGGACAGACTGTGCGGATGCAAGCATTTCATTCAGGCCAGTTTGATTTATGTCACATCTAGTCTACATATGTTCCAAGAAAATCAAAGAGGGATATAGATGTATTGCAGTCTCTTAACCATTTTCATTCAATATGTAAATAGTTACTATGCCAACCGTTTTGATTTACAACTTATTACTTGTTAAGAAAATCAAAAGTAATTTGTTATGATCTCACAAAGATGAAGAAGGCTTGAAAAATTTTCAGATATCAATGTCTGGTAAAACCTTTCAAGTTCGATCTTGCAATATGCGTGAATTCCCGGCGTAAAATAAATCATGTAAAGCTTACCATAGATTGCAGATAAATGCAACGATTATGACTGTGCTTCAGGCACATCAGGCTATGAAGAAAACCGGTGAAGTTCTTATCCGTATTTCTTACTGCAACATCATTTTTTCTTTCTTTTTTTTTTATACAAGACTGTTCAAATAACAGCCATGGCGTTTACATTTGCAGAGCAGGGACGGCTGATAAGATCACGTTTTAATTTTAGATCAGAGACGAACCAAGTTTGATGTGTCATATTAAGGTTTCTAGTAGATCTATCTAAAACATTTTCAGACTTACAAACTTAATATTTTTCATAAAGTTTTGCTAATTGCAGTTAGCAAGGTCTGCATGGTGCTATTTTTACTTTCCTGCGCACAGAGTATACGCCGTTGCAGCATATGTTTTAATTTACATTCGCCCACTCTCAAAATATCGATTGCAAACCTGCACCTTCATTTCAGAATGTCGGATTTATCACACTGTATATTTGCCACGATGTCTAGTAGTCCCACGGGTTTTGTAGATATATTCTTCTACGTATATATCGCATAATTTTGAAATTAGTTTTTCTCTAATTTTACGAGGCCAACAAGTATGCCTTGCGTTGCTTACAATGGCAAATGCTAGATGATGTTTTGTGATTTGCAGATTTTTGCTGGGGTCTGTTTTTACAGCAAATCAATACTGTAGATCTATCTATCCAGTGTATAGCACTAACATTTTTATCATCTTAGCTTTATTAATAATGGCAAGGAAAAATGGCTGTGCCAGGCAGTTTTGACACATATGCCTTTCTTACTCCCATAATCCAATGTCTTGCCATGATGGTACAACTTCTTGAGAATGGAACCTTCTAACTACCATATATACAGAACAGCTTCTTTTTAAATACCCTAAACCAGACTCCCTTTATTTATTGCTTCCCTGAATTTTTTTCTCTATTTTTTTTTTTTTTTTTTTTTTTCTCAAAATAATTTTAAATCTTGTGTGACATGATATTAAAAAAAAATATTTTGTAAATAATTCCTTCTCGGCTACTTAGCTTGTCATCACCCCAGGTTACAGCTTAAACTCTTTTTTTTTATCTTGAATGTGAAACAAGTTCCTACTACATGGACTAATCCATCTTAATGGTTCCTGGATTGGACCAGTACTTTGCACCCAACTGGGTTCAGACCCACAACTTTTACATCCAGAGTCATTAAGACAAGGCTCCAAACACTCTTTATAATAAAGTCATTGTTTGATTTTGTTCTTCATTGTTTTTTTGTTTTTTTCTAAATACAAGAATTGTATTTCTTCATGGCAGTCATCAGCCATATTTAAAGTAGAACTTGGTTTCCCAGGTGGTTAGGGTATGAATCTATAACCTGTCACCTGACAGTCTTTGGTGTAAGCCCAGCTTCTGTCTCTGTCATTAAATCCATAAGTCTTTCATCACTGAGTTACATGAGAAAACTCTCGCATGTTTACTGATGTATTGTCTCAATTATACCAGAAATGTCGGGAAACTGACTTGATGAGTCATTAGTTGTAGGCAATTTTTTTTTTTTTCAATAATGATTTTGTCTAATCACAAGACATGTTATGACAGTAAGCTTTATTCCTTTTAGAGTTTATTGATTGAAATGAAAGAAATATACTACCTAGTCACACGAGATGGATAAAAAGACCCCTGGACAAAATTGGAGGGGGTTGTAACAGTTTCAAAGATAATTAAAGAAAAAAAAAATCCTATTTTTTATAGGAAAGTTGGGGAAAATGTTGTTTCTTTTCAGTGGATACCTTCTGTGTTTCAATTTCATATTTGTAATAAGTATGTGATTGACTTATTTTTTATATCTATAAAAAAAAATGATCAATGTAATTAAGTGAATGTCTCAAAATCATGGTGATTCTCCTTTTTTTTCCCAGTTAATTTTTTAAGTATAATTGTACATTTTTTTCTTTAATTTTATACATATTGTTAATGAATGTATTGGTTATCATGCCAAAATTGTGATGAATATGGTTTGTTTGTGAATATACTTTGTAAAGATTGTATGAATTTTATGTAATGCTAAAAATAGTAATGTATAAATTATATGCATAGCCAGCTTACAGTTATCGTTGCCATAGGTGTTGTGGGGATCGTCATACTGCATGTAGCATCTCTTTACCTTTCTGTTATTATTATTTTTATTTTTTCAAAAGAGTTATTTTTCCTAGTTATTTAACTTCTGCTTCACAAACTGAAGTAGGATGTAGGAGAAGGGTCTATTGAGATATTTCTGAAAACAGCAGTGAATGTAGGCTTTTATTGTCTGTAGAAATGTCGGAATGGATTCTATCCGACTTTGAAGTCACCCTAAATTTAATTGTGAAACACTTGATTTTGTCAAATATTTTTTTTTTTTTTTTTTTTTTGTAAATGGTAAAATTAGAAAGGTGTTCTATTAAAATTGAAATAAATTGCAGATATATTTTGATTTTCATGCACCCTGATTGACCACAAATTTTGGGTAAATTCTAAATAGGAATGGAATGCACTGTTCTGCTTTGTCATGTCCCGATTTAGAATTTTTGTTTTTTTTGCAATTGCTTAATCAAGACAATGTAGTGGGTTGCAGGGACATTATCACCTTCAGCGATAGATCAGTTGTCAGCATATTTTTTTTTTTCATTTAATGAAAAAAAAATATTTGAAAAGAAATGAGTGGGAAGCTGTCTGAAGGGATGAAAGTGATCCTTATCATAAAATGATGTTTTGTATGCAAGATTTATATGTGAAAAATGTAACAGAGTAACCGGGGGGGGGGACTCGGTGCTGTCCTTGAATCCTTTACATTCTAATCTTTGATTCTGGTACTATGTCTTTTGTGAGGTACTGTATTTGTTTATTGTAATAACTATTGTTGTTGTTGTTTTTTAAGCCCAAAACTAGAAGTGTTCTAAACAAATTTGATTGATCAAAAACCTATTTAAGTTCTCAATGAGGGTTTGTTTTTCTGATTTTTTTCCAAGGAGCTAGGGAAAGGTTCTTTTTTATTTGATCAGTATATTTTTGTATATCAAAATACATGTTAATTATTCTGTTTTATGAATATGTAATTGGTCTCATCAGTCCCATGATATTGTCTCTGAAGGGATAACCAGAAAGCTGGAAATTAAAGATAATCAAAATTGTAAATGCTTATATTAAAAGGGGTGGGGGGCCTAATTTACATACTTTTTCTCACTTTAATTTTTTTTTTTTTTTTTTTTTTTGCATGATCTTTTCTGGTTTGCATAGTGGAGATAAATGAAAGTTTGCCAGTGACCGGTGTGCGAATTCATTATAATTGTGTAAGTTCTACGGGAGTTTTCACATGTCTGGATGCAGCCAGAAACCTGCAGACTACGGGAGACTATTCCCCTCGTGGGAATCCAGCTATGCATTTGTTAAATAAGTACAAAATTTAGTTTCCAGCATAAAATCAGCAGAGCCTGCAACACCTTATGTGTTTATTCACATTTGCCTATATCCAATATACAAACAAAATCAGAGATTGCTTTGCCGGGGAAGCATTTACACTGAAAATTATATGTAAGTCGATATTGCGCGCTTATCATATTGTGTAAGAAGTTAAGGGTTTGGGTGATCCTATCCAGTTTTGATATGGGTTTCTTGGATTTTTTTTTTTTTTAATACATTAAATTTGATGCCAGCGTTTGCAGATTTTTATGTTGTACCTTGATCAGACTGCATTTTGTTATTCCTGTTTTAAGACTTCTTTGATGTTGAACAAATATTGTATTTAATCGGTTTTACAAAAAATATCTGCTGCATATCTTTATCTATTATTTACACATACCCATACATAACACACATTTTCCCACATATATTTCTCAGATATTACACATACCAAATGCATATAACCCAAATCTGCTCAAATTTCTTCTTTAGATTTACATGAAAATATTTCATATTACCCTAATATTGACATATAAATGATGTCCCAGGAAAAACACACATTTCTGTCAATTATTATGCTTTCTAACTCACGGATTCCAACATATACCCCCACACAACCCATAATAATGACTTGAATTTACATATATTCATTATTGATAAAAATATATTTACACTTAGAACACATAAATATGCATACACAGTGACTGGGAATAGAGGGAGGGGGGCCCTGTACTATAGTAACATTTGAAAAAGAAAATGACATCTTGAAACCACATTTAACATGTTAAATGTCACATAGAATTTGGTGAACATTTTTGAAAACCATGCCAAATGTCAATTAAAAAAAAACAAAAAAAAACCAGTTACTGTATACACACTAAGTTGTCATACAAAATTTATGAATTTTTTGTTTGTTTGACTTTGTACTTTTGTTACTGTGTTGCTGTTGATGTTTTCCTGATCACAAAATGCTGATGGTGTTCATTTTTGATGATTTTATTCTTGTTCTTTGTTAACTTTTATTCTTGCCTTTGTATTAAATATACTTTGCTCAAAATCAAATTTTTTTTTATGGATAACTATATATTGTTTTGTTTGCAAAATAAGTGATAGTTTGTAAAAAGAATTATACTTTGTATGTAAAACAAACAAAAAATATCTCCTATATCCTATGTTTCTCATACATCTTATGTTTAATAACAGCATGGTATTTGCTCTTTCTCCTATTGATAGTTCAAGATAGATTTTTGTTTATTTTGTAACATGTGTAATATAATTGATTTTTCTTTGTTTTCTGTTGGTTAAGTGACTTCTTATTTCCAAAATATGTATAAGGAAGTGACCGAGATAAGTAGAAGCTGTATATTCAGTCTTGCATCTTACATATTGTCTCAAAAAAGAAACAGTTTATGAATATATATCTTTTTTTTCAGATGCTAAATTCTAAAATTTAGGCCATTCATTAGCCAATATGAGGCTTTGCCTTTTGTTAATTTTTTTGTCACTAAAATATGTTTTCAACGTTAAATGTTGCAGGGGTCATAGTTCAAGTTTACGTGATTGTGTAAGTTCAAGTATTAAGTGAAAAATATAAATAAGCCAAGTTGCACAGCTTCTCTTATGTTTTTTGTTGTTGTTGTTTTTTTTGCCTTATTTTTTGCCATTATATGTATGTAAGCTGGAAATCTTTCATAAATATTTATTTGGAGCAGGTTTTCCCTTGTCTTTTGTTTGTTTTCAAATGTGAGTCAAGTTATTTCTTGATCGATAAGTAAAGAGACAAAATTTGAAATATTTGGGTGTCACATTATTGACAGTTTTGTGCAAAATGTTTGAAAATGACTCCACGTGGAAGGCTTGGTGAAAAACTGTTGTAACTTATTTCTATATTATATTTAGTTACCATAGTTTGCTTCAAGTCTTCCACATACATTAAACAGCATGTCAAAAACAACAACTCAAGACAAATTTTGAGAATATTTTGTAAAGTCTGTTGTTTCATAGACTGGATGACACTAAAGATTAATCAGTAGCTTGGTATGATACTGCAGTGTGGCAGCACTATAATCTTCAAATGACTGAAATACTGTCAGTGGGACGTTAAACCTGTCCCTCATATAGACTCATTTTGACGCACTCAGTAGGTACCACATAAAGCCTGATCTGCAGAAAACCACACTTAAACCTTACCAAATTTAATTATAATAAAGTCCTCATTTCCAGACCACTGAGGAGCAGCGAACAGCATAAAACCTGATCAGCCTGCGAGTTACTCGCAGGCTGATCTGGTTTTATGTTGTTCGCATAGGTCTTTTCATGGTTTCCTCTATGAGGGAAAGGGTTAAACCCAACAAACACACATATGTTGTAAGAACTTACTTCCCAATCAGCTTAAAAGAAATAATTTTTAGGGTATGAATGCAAAAATTTGCAGCCCTTTATACAGGAACATGTAGTACTTAATGCTTTCAAAATAGGTGATGGGTTGAGGTTTTACATTCAGTTATTTATTTATTGAACAGGTTTTTCAAACCAAAAATTATATCCTTGTGATTGATGTCCAAGCAGCTGTCCGCTCAGATTTACCTCTGCTGTAAGTTTATGTTCTACAGTGGATTGCTGCAATTTGGACAGTTGCTTAAGTGAACTGACTTTTACATTCTGCAGTTGACCTTGTGACCTTGACTTTTGACCTACTTTTGATGAAAAAAACAACAACACAACAAAAAAAAACATGCATAATACCATCAGGTGTTTTTTTATTTATTAATTAACTTCTTTAACAATTCTTGGTTCCGAGTTGTTTAGAATATTCTGCTCTTATAATTATGAGTCCTATCATATCTATTTATGAGACAGTATATCAGCTTTTTTAGCTCACCTGAGCATAGCTCAGGGTGAGCTTTTGGGAGACTTGATTGTCCGTCGGCCGTCGTCCGTCAACAATTTGATGTTTACACACTAGAGGCCACAATTTTGATCCAATCTTCCTCAAACTTGGTCAGAATGTTTGTCTTGATGATATCTTGAACCCTTTCGAAAATGGGTCAGGTTGGATCAAAAAGTAGGTCAGTAGGTCAAATCTTAGAAAAATCTTGTCGTCCGTCAACAATTTTGATGTTTACACACTAGAGGCCACAATTTTGATCCAATCTTCCTCAAACTTGGTCAGAATGTTTGTCTTGATGATATCTTGAACCCTTTCGAAAATGGGTCAGGTTGGATCAAAAAGTAGGTCAGTAGGTCAAATCTTAGAAAAATCTTGTCGTCCGTCAACAATTTTGATGTTTACACACTAGAGGCCACAATTTTGATCCAATCTTCCTCAAACTTGGTCAGAATGTTTGTCTTGATGATATCTTGAACCTTTCGAAAATGGGTCAGGTTGAATCAAAAAGTAGGTCAGTAGGTCAAATCTTAGAAAAATCTTGTTTACACACTAGAGGCCACAATTTTAATTCAATCTTCCTCAAACTTGGTCAGAATGTTTGTCTTGATGATTCTTGAACCCTTTCGAAAATGGGTCAGGTTGGATCAAAAAGTAGGTCAGTAGGTCAAATCTTAGAAAAATCTTGTTTACACACTAGAGGCCACAATTTTGATCCAATCTTCCTCAAACTTGGTCAGAATGTTTGTCTTGATGATTTCTTGAACCCTTTCGAAAATGGGTCAGGTTGGATCAAAAAGTAGGTCAGTAGGTCAAATCTTAGAAAAATCTTGTTTATACTCTGAGGGCAACATTTTTGGTCCAATCATCCTCAAACTTTGGCAGAATGTATGTCATGATGATATCTTCTGTGGATGGGGTCAGAAAATTCCTGAACATTGTTTCACCTCATCATCTTAATTCTAAAGCAATCTGTTTTGTACAGGCAATGAATGATACTTTTCTCAGGTGAGCGATCTAGGGCCATCTTGGCCCTCTTGTATTACATTGCTATTTAGACGACTGTATATTTCAGACAAATATAGTCCCTTTGTCTGATAAAGTGTGGTTAGGTTAAGAAATTATCAATATAAACAAACACAACTCTAACTGCAAAACAGTGAAATGAAATTCTGAAATATAAAAAGAATTTTAGAACGCTGACCAGGCCCCCCTGTGTTCTTGAAAATACATATATTTGAGTGAGATCTCAGACTGAAGTTTGAGATCTATACTCAAATCTCTACTGAAACTTTTGGGCATAGTTTGAATCTGAGCATGATTTTCATACTGGAGTACCATTTTCAGCTTGACTGTTCGAAGAATATGAGAGCTATTGTAGTCGCCCTTGCGTCGGCATTTGCGTTGCAGCTTTTGGTTAAAGTTTTGCATGCAAGTTACTATCAACCTTATATCTCAATAATCATTTATGGTATTGACTAGAAAATTTAGGAGTGTGTTCAGGAGCATCAGAAAACCAAGGAGGATAACTCTTGGACTGAATTTTATACAAATTATGGCCCTTTTCTAATTTGGATACTTAGTTAAAGTTTTGTATGCACAGTGTTATTATGCTTATGTCTCAGTAATTAGGCATGGGATTGATTTTAAACTTCATAACCTATTTAGGGGTATTAGACTATCAAGGTTTATCATTTTTGACTATTATTATAGAGTTCATTTGATATACCAACAAGCATTTTGAATAGTCAAGCGTGCTGTCCTCTGACAGCTCTTGTTATTTTTGAGATCATCAGGACTGGCTTGTGAATAAATAATTTTGGTGTACACAGTCTGACTTCTGGTGTACACAGTCTGACATTTGGTGTACACAGTCTGACATTTGGTGTACACAGTATGACATTTGGTGTACACAGTCTTGACTTCCGGTGTACACAGTCTGACATTTGGTGTACACAGTCTGACTTCTGGTGTACACAGTCTGACATTTGGTGTACACAGTCTGACATCATTATGATTATCTTCCTCATGTATATTTTTTTTTTTTTTTTTTAAATTGGTATGGGTTCCCATCAAACAAATGGCAAAAGATCTGCTTTCAAGACATCAGAGAATGTGTTGTGGGCCAACCTGGCTCTGGAAACCAGCTGAGGTCATGTGACAGGACAGACGGGGTGGGGGGTGGGCAGCACAAATTCATTCTGTTTTATGTTCCTGTAGATATAATTTTCATTGCAAGATAATAACAGCTTGCTCCGGCAGACTGTGCCAGTAAGTACAAGATTGCCACCCTCGTAAGAATGTACCATTTAATGTTATTTTACCGGTATTTATGTATTAAATTACAGCATAGCCGACAGCTTCAGATATATCAAAATTCAGCTTCACTTTCTTTTACATCATATAAGAAGGTTCCCTAAACGTGTTTCGGGAATATAAAGTTTTCCACCAGTTTTTAATAATTACAGAATTTGACAGTTTCGCATATATTGTGAAATTGATGTATGGTAAGACTCAAGGTAGAGGCAGACAGTCTTGAGGAAGGCAACGTCTAGTTATACTTGGCAGAGTGGCGCATTAAACTTTTGCAGAGTTTAAATTAATGTTGAGCAGGTCAGGATTAAAGGGAAAGACGTGTTTTCGAACATTTGCCAATATTGCCATCCTACCTTACATTGAGAAAGAATGTGCACAGTTGTATTTTGTTTTTAAGAATTATTCATAAATAAACATATATATAAGGTAGATGTTGGCCATTATCCATCATTCAAAACATACGCTTCTTAAATTTCTAATATACAGGCTTTTGAGACCTTCATTACAAACTAATGTTTCTTACATTTATTCCTGAAACGAGAGCAAAATTTATTCATGCATGCATCCAACTAGTGCTGTGTTACATCTCTTTTTACAGCTAAATGCATTTATTGCATACATATGTACATACGTTAACCAGTTTGATAATTTTGTCGTGGAATTGATCTCATCTTAAGTACAGACCCATTCACTGACATGTGTGAATGCATTCTCTTCCATCTTTAAACTTACCTAATTACCATTTAGTGAATTGTGCATCCTTGAAAAAATATTAATGATTCCATGTTGTCAATGTAATTGGGGATTTTTAATATATATAAAGAGATCTATTTGTAACAGAGGGTATTTTTAAAAAAACAAAAAAACAACAAAATACAAATCTTGCAACCTGGATCTAGATCATTAAATATCAGATCACCAATTCTTTGTCCATCATTCAAGTTTTCTTATTACCTTACACTATTCTCTCAATGGTACCTGGGTTGGACCAGTCTAGAAAGGCAATGAAAAATCCTTTCCTACAATGGGGTTTTAACCCACAACCATTTAATCCACAGTCCATGAAATGGGGGAGTGAGGGGTATTAACTTATTTGGCAGATATAAAAACCTATAAGTTTTTGTTGGAGAACTAGAATCCCCAAGTTATTTGGATAAAACGAGTTTCTTCTGAAATTTTGGTGAAAAACAGTTGTAACTACACATTAGTAAACAAACGGTTACAATAGTCTTTCACCAAGCCCTAAATTCACAGTATCTCCTGATATACACATTGCTCATTGTTTACTGAATATGGAATCCTTTTATTCGGTTTATTAAAATATATATATAACAATTACCAGGTCTTATTACTGCGAGTTAATATACACTCGCGTCTGGTTTGCCATCTCTCGATATATTGCCATATATCTTAATGCACGCATCTGTAATACGTTAAAACAGGACATAGAAGTCTTGATTTATCCAGAGGTTTTGCCGTAATACCTTTCATTGTGAAAATTACATTCGGTAAAACAAAAACTCAATTAAAAACATAGATGTGGTCTAATCAAATATATCTGACGGAGAAGTGGATTGGATTTTTACACGACTTTCCGTAGGGAAAGAGGGGGGGGATTTTCTCCGGGGATCAATACCGGTAAAGACAAATGATGGATAACAAAATGTAAATATTCACTTTTTTCTAATGTATATTAGCATACAAACATTTCTTACATCGGGTAAGAAATCTTTTATTGTCTTCTAAATTTGAATTGATTGATTATTTTGTACGCATTAATGTAATTGCGCTATTGAAGTTTTCCACTCCATAAATCGAGCCTGAAATACCGTCTGACTTGTTCCTACAGGGAATGGTTTCTGTATATTTTGCAATATTCTTAATTTGTGTATATATTGATTGTACAAGATGTTTTTGTTTTGGGTCTATAATTACAGTAATGTTTTCTGCCGTCTCCGCGTCTTTGTGCTGCTAGATCAGTGCAGGTCGTGTAAAGGAGATTCTTCAGAGACGAGACAGGTTATCCACTGCGATAGGAGAATCACTGACCTGGTTTTCCATGTCAACTTACAAGACTAATTTGTCTCTTCCAAACATGCATATACGTTGACTTGATTTGGTTCTGTTTTGGTACTGATAATGCAAATATTTTCAACACAAAGAAAAAGTTGTTTTTAAGTAACATTATTTTACATATTTCAACAATTATGTTCGGTTTTTTTTTTAAAAAGTAAAATAAAAAAGGAGAAGAGAAACCCCATAAAATCTACATTTTTATTTATGCTAGACAGTTAACATAGTTTCTCTGGCTCTTAACCCAGATTTTGTCAGTTTTGTTCTTTTTGTAAATTGTTAATGTTACAATATTTGCAGAAACTTAGGCGCAGACACATTTATCTGGATAAAATCTACCCTATCGTCTTGAATGGTTTAGTCTGTTTTATTTGCAAAAAGATTTTATTTGGCAAATCAAGGTAAATATTGAAAAGAGGAAAATGTTTTCCAGGGACTCAAAAACATCAGTTTAAGGATAGGGTGAAATAAGGATAAGTAAAATGTTTTGTGTATGAGGTCTGGATAAAATTAAGGTCGCTATTTGAATACTCCTGCACACCTATAATTTTTTTTCTTTGTTTGAGCAGAGCAGAAGGGGATGTGA
>CM037787.1:29415736-29465736 GCA_021229015.1 Solen grandis | reverse complement strand
ACTTAAATGAGGATTACATGGAAAAGGCAAGTTAACATTGAAGGTGTTTTGTACCTCCTGAGGCACAAGTATCTAACATTGAAGGTGTTTTGTACCTCCTGAGGCACAAGTATCTTGAGATCTCGGCTATATTTAGAGAATGAAATGCAAGCAGACTTTGTATCAATTTTACCAGTCTTACTTAGAACCAAATAATATAAATAAATAATTATAATACATCATCATGCTTTTCCCCCTGATTGAAAAATCCAACACAGGGATAAACAACTCTTTTATCTAGAATTATGGAGCTTTTACAGTGATAAAAATATCTAAATTTTTTAATTTTCGAGAAAATCTGTTAATCAATAAGATGAATATCTATGTCAACTTAGTATTTTGTTACACAAGAATGGTGAAATGTATTCATACCAAACTTAAAATTTCAAGTTTTACATAGCACAAAGTATTGGTAGTGGAATTTCCAAAACTACTGGTATATTAATGTTTTGATACAAGCCATGGCAAAAATAGTGGACACATTGTTTTTGAGGGCATGCCTCAATTTAAAAAAAATAAAAAAAATAAATAATTGAAGCATTTCTAACCCTGTGTTTCGGCCGGTGTCATGTTTTTAGCTCACCTGAGCACATAATTTTATTATGCTTATCATGAGCAATTAGGATGGTTGAGTGGCTGTCATCCAATTGCATGTAGCTACTAGCAACTTCATTTCCTAAGCATCATCTTAAAATGGTGAAAACATTTATGGCCATGTTAATGAAAAATGCCAGATTAGAGATTTACACACCCTTTTTAGTACACCTGAGCACATATATGCTCAGTTTGAGCTATTAGGATTGTTGAATGTCTGTCCATCGTCAATAATAAGTTTGTTTACACTCTAGGGTCTCCATTTTTTAATCAATCAACTTTATGACAATGTTTATAACAATAATTTCTTGGTCAAGTGTAATTATGGCTGATATCAGCTAATTAGGTCAGGAGATATGCACTTTTAATATAAAAAAATATCCGATTTCACTTAGTTTACTCTCTAGCATCTTCATTTTCCAGGGAAATCATCTTCTAACTTAATGACAATGTTTATGGTCATAATCTCTCAGTCATGTTTGATTATGACTGATATCGGCCAATTAGGTAATGAGTTATGCAATTTTTAATATAAAAAATGCCAGATTTCTAATTATTTACACACTTACATCTTCATTTCCTAAGCAAACCTCTTCAAACTTTATGACAATGTTTATAGTCATAATCTCTTGGTCAAGTTTGATTATAGTTGATATCAGCCAATTAGGTCAGGAGTTATGCCCCTTTAAATGAAAAAAAGGCCAGATTTTGCATTGTTTACATTGTAGCACCTCCAATTCTAAAGCAATCACCTTCAAACTTCATGACAATATTAATAGTCATAGTCTCCTGGCCAAGTTCCAATCATGGCTGATATCAACCAGTAAGGTAACAAGTTATGCCGCTTTTGATATGAAAAGAGCCAGATTTCACATTGTTTACACTCTTAAGCAACCATCTTCAAATTATTAAAATACACTTCCATATGCCTTAAATCTTTTTTTAACTCACCTGAGCACTGTGTGCTCAATGTGAGCTTTTTTGATCACGTCTGTTATTGTATGTTGTCCGTCGTGTATCATCAACAATTTGTTTTAAATGACATCTCTGAAACTGTTGGACAGAATTTGACAGAACTTGGCAGGGCTGATCCTTTGGTGAACCTTCATAAAAGTTGCTAAAATAGATTTGAACCATGAAGAACTCCGGTTGCCAATGCAACAGAAAGAAAAACAAGAGGCCCATGATGGCCCTAAAATCGCTCACCTGAGATAAATAGGTTGACCCAAGGAACATCTGTACCAATTTATTTTAAAATCTGGCCACTAGTTTTGAAGAAGATGATTTTTAAAGTTTTCATTTTTTTTCTTCTTTTTGTTGCCATGGCAACCAGAGTTCTATATGGATCAAGTTTATTTTAGCAACTTTTGTGAAGGTTGACCCAAGGATCATCCCTCCCAAGTTTAATCAAATTCTGTCCAGTGGTTTCAGAGGAAATGTTGATTAAAGTTTTACCTATATACATATAAGGCAAATAAGCCCCGTCCCTGGCGGCCATGTTTTTTACGGATCAGAAAAATTTTAGCAACTTCGGTAGAGGTTGACCCAAGGAACATCTGTACCAATTTATTTTAAAATCTGGCCAGAAGTTTTGAAGAAGATGATTTTTAAAGTTTTCATTTTTTTTTTCATTTTGTTGCCATGGCAACCAGAGTTCTACATGGATCAAGTTTATTTTAACAACTTTTGTGAAGGTTGACCCAAGGATCATCCCTGCCAAGTTTAATCAAATTCTGTCCAGTGGTTTCAGAGGAGATGTTGTTTAAATGTTTCTCTATATACATATAAGGCAAATAAGCCCCGCCCCTGGCGGCCATGTTTTTTTACGGATCGGAATAATTTTAGCAACTTTGGTAGAGGTTGACCCAAGGAACATCTGTACCAATTCATTTTAAAATCTGGCCAGAAGTTTTGAAGAAGATGATTTTTAAAGTTTTCATTTTTTTTTTCATTTTGTTGCCATGGCAACCAGAGTTCTACATGGATCAAGTCTATTTAGCAATTTTTGTGAAGGTTGACCCAAGGATCATCCCTGCCAAGTTTAATCAAATTATGTCCAGTGGTTTCAGAGGAGATGTTGTTTAAAGGTTTCTCTATATACATATAAGGCAAATAAGCCCCGCCCCTGGCGGCCATGTTTTTTTACGGATCGGAATAATTTTAGCAACTTTGGTAGCGGTTGACCCAAGGAACATCTGTACCAATTTATTTTAAAATCTGGCCAGAAGTTTTGAAGAAGATGATTTTTAAAGTTTTCCTTTTTTTTCCTTTTTGTTGCCATGGCAACCAGAGTTCTACATGGATCAAGTTTATTTTAGCAACTTTTGTGAAGGTTGACCCAAGGATCATCCCTGCTAAGTTTAATCAAATTCTGTCCAGTGGTTTCAGAGGAGATGTTGTTTAAAGGTTTCTCCATATACATTTAAGGCAAATAAGCCCCGCCCCTGGCGGCCATGTTTTTTTACGGATCGGAATAATTTTAGCAACTTTGGTAGAGGTTGACCCAAGGAACATCTGTACCAATTCATTTTAAAATCTGGCCAGAAGTTTTGAAGAAGATGATTTTTAAAGTTTTCATTTTTTTTTTCATTTTGTTGCCATGGCAACCAGAGTTCTACATGGATCAAGTCTATTTTAGCAATTTTTGTGAAGGTTGACCCAAGGATCATCCCTGCCAAGTTTAATCAAATTATGTCCAGTGGTTTCAGAGGAGATGTTGTTTAAAGGTTTCTCTATATACATATAAGGCAAATAAGCCCCGCCCCTGGCGGCCATGTTTTTTTACGGATCGGAATAATTTTAGCAACTTTGGTAGCGGTTGACCCAAGGAACATCTGTACCAATTTATTTTAAAATCTGGCCAGAAGTTTTGAAGAAGATGATTTTTAAAGTTTTCCTTTTTTTTCCTTTTTGTTGCCATGGCAACCAGAGTTCTACATGGATCAAGTTTATTTTAGCAACTTTTGTGAAGGTTGACCCAAGGATCATCCCTGCTAAGTTTAATCAAATTCTGTCCAGTGGTTTCAGAGGAGATGTTGTTTAAAGGTTTCTCCATATACATTTAAGGCAAATAAGCCCCGCCCCTGGCGGCCATGTTTTTTTACGGATCGGAATAATTTTAGCAACTTTGGTAGAGGTTGACCCAAGGAACATCTGTACCAATTTATTTTAAAATCTGACCAGTAGTTTTGAAGAAGATGATTTTTAAAAACCAATTTTTTGCAACTTTTGTGAAGGTTGACCCAAGGATCATCCCTGCCAAGTTTAATCAAATTCTGTCCAGTGGTTTCAGAGGAGATGTCGTTTAAAGAAAATTGTTGACGACGGACGACGCACGACGACGGACGCAGGGCGATCCTAATAGCTCACTTAAGCACAAAGTGCTCAGGTGAGCTAAAAAGATATGAAAATTTTAAAAATCATCTTCAAAACTACTGGCCAGATCTCAAAATGATTTAGTACAGATGTTTCTTGGGTAACCCTCTATCAATATTGCTAAAATTATTCTGATCTGTACAAAAGCATGGCTGTCAGGGGCAGGGCTAATTTTCCTTTAATATGTATACTGAATAATTTAAACAATATCTCCTCAGAAACCACTGGACTGAACTTGATTTAACTTAGCAGGGATGATCCTTGGGTAAATCTTCACAAAAGTCACTAAAATAAACCATGGAAACGGAAAGAAAAATATGAAAACTGTAAAAATCATCTCCTTCAAAACTACTGGCCAGATTTCAAAATGATTTAGTACAGACGTTCCTTGGGTAACCCTCTACCAAGATTGCTAAATTGATTATGATCCGTATATAAGCATGGCCACCAGGGGTGTGGCTAATTTGCCTTAAATGTATATTTTTATTTTGAAAAATTTAAACATCTCCTGAAACCACTGGACTGTATTTGATTAAACTTGGCAGGGATGATCCTTGGGTGAACCTTTACAAAAGTCGCTGAAATAAACTTGATCCATGCAGAAATCTGGTTGCCATGGCAACGGAAAGAAAAAAAATAAGAAAATTTAAAATCATCTCCTTCAACTACTGGCCGGATTTCAAAACATTTTAGTACAGATTTTCCTAGGGTAACCCTATACTCAAGTGAGTGATCCAGAGCCTCAATGGCCCTCTTGTTTTTTATTTACAGTCTGCTTACTCTCTTGGCTCAAGGGTAAAATATTTCATCCTTTTCGGTTTAAGAAATTGAGGTCCTCTTGTTTTTTATTTACAGTCTGCTTACTCTCTTGTCTCAAGGGTAAAATATTTCATCCTTTTCGGTTTAAGAAATTTTGAAACAACATTAATATGATGTTAAGATCTCCAGGCACTTTTCAATGGACAGCATTATTTTGAAAAATAACAAAATTTCCTGTAATCGAGGTTACAAGATAAGATAATCTTTTATTATAGTGACGTGTACATATATATAAAAATCAACACATTTCATGTACAAATACAAAATACATCTGGCCCAACGGGCCTATATGTCACCTTTTGCAAAATAAATTAACTTATATGGTGCAAGTAGAACATTGGTGAATATATAATGAAAATAACTACTACAAGTAAAATATGGAAGTTAATTAAATGGCGGATTTCAGCATTAAGTATGAATACTGAATGTACTGAGCTACGGGATACAAAATGTGTTCACTTCTAAATGAGATACAATTCTACTTTTATGGTATATGTCACACACAAACACACACACACCGCGTAATGAACTATTCCAGTGTGTGCGTGCGTATATATGCATGCGTATGCGTTGGTGTACATGTGTATGCATGCATATGCACTTGTTCATATAATTCTGTTTGAGTTATCAAATACTATAATACAATTCCAAATGAGTCATGATAGTCATATACTAAGTACTATCGTACAATTCCAGTTCAATGAATATTAATATACAGCATACAGTATATGGCTTCAGTATAACAAATTAACACATTTAATATACATGTGTATAATCCAACAATAAATGCAGCATATACCCTAGAATGTTCATGTAAAATGATAAAGTCAATAGGTCATTTTGATGTAAAAATATTTATTGATATCTGTCTTATTTGTGAAAATATATTCATTTGAAAGTGTATAAATAGTATGAAGCAACTGTAAATAACAATATACATGTATATGATTTTGATATCATTGATTTGATATCATAAAAACAAGTACTGGTACTATCCAGTTGAGTGATATTGGGCCAGCACTAACCCTCTAGTTTTATGATATTCAAAATAAGGTTCATGCGCAGATTCAGCAATTTGTCTCGGGGGGTCCGACAGGGATAATTACCATGTCCAGTTCCAACAACTATGAAATTCATTGTACGGATGGGGGGCAGCAGCCAGCTCTGAAATTCACAGTATGTCGGATGGGGGGTGGGGTTCAGACTGACTTGATGTCAAAATACTATATTACTGAATTTTTAAACATAACAGCCAAAATCCCGGTGATATGTTAGGTATAATAGCCAAATCTCAATGGGGGGTCTGGACCCCTGGTTCCCCCGCCTCTGGATCCTCACATGAAGTTACATAATAATATATGTCTATCTGTTGCTGCCTGTGCCCATGCCTATGTTCTTTCATCATATAACCAGCCAGTTTTTGTGTTAGCAGTAGAAATGACATCAATGTTGTAGCACCCTTTATTGGTGCTCAGCTGATAAAGGTATTTCCCTGGTCTAATTTTGGCCAGATATCAGGAGTGATTACATGCAACTTGTCTATGTTATGATAATAGGGTTGTGTTTTTGGTGATCTTTATTGCTGGTTTTGGCCTATGTTCCCAATGACAAAAAAAGTCCAATGTACATTTTTTTTTCACCCAATTTCTGAATAAAAAATCCCATTCTGAAATTATATAAACGAAAAAAAGTAATTAAATGTTAACAGTTATTTTCATTACATATTAACCAGGGTATATATGTGTATATTGAGAAACCCTGTTTTAACAAACATATATGTATACACACGCACTTCGCAATGGGAATTTAATATCACATAACAACATACAAGTTAATTTCAGTTATATAATGACTAATTATACGTAAACAAATGATAACTCCTGATTTCATATAACATATAAGCATTTTGTTATGCATTTCTAAGATTAGACTTCCACTGCGGGTTTTCTTTTCCAATGCGTCAAAACCACGGATACGGCCCTGGTCCAAATTGAATGTTTTACATACATTTTACCGAAAATAAACAAATCATAGCTGGCACCCAACTTGTTTATTATTAAAGTTTCACCTATAAGTTTCATTCACAACTTTTAAACTAATACCAGGGACTCTATATACATATATCATCTTATAGGTAATTTTAACTGTCCTATGCGTCTGCTATGCTATTCGTGTGTAAATTATACAGAATCGTGATCACTGAAACGCTTCCCATTTTTGGGAGCCAGTATAAGCAGGAACACAGTGCTCAATTTATTTACTTCCGGTAATTTTTCACGTGTGTTTGGTGAAATGTTAGGAAAATGCTTACAAACAAGATATTTTTAAAGAAGACGCGGAAAGGTAGCATTGTCAAAATCGTTAGAGAGCATTACCTGCGAGATGACATATCTTGTGGATCTTTTATTTGCGATGATTGTGACCACGACCCCAAAGGGCCGGTATTGACGGAAGAACCAGTGAACAGAAGCCAAGTCCACAAGAAACCACATTATTTGATTCCAGACACAAACGTTGTTCTTCATCAGGTAACGTAATGCATTTGGAAGAATAAATAATATTGATTCAGTTTAAAAGGAAAGGTTCATACTAATGTCATCAGATATTCTGCTCATTTAGAGACAGCTGACTGAATTCCAGGCGTTTCACCCCCAAGCCGTTTCCTCACAAGTTGTTTCACCCTCACTTTTCAAGATCAAGACGTTTCACCCTCACTTTATATTATACTTGTTAATATGTATATTATTCTATTTTTCCTCTTAAAGACGATAATGCATTATACGATTATAATGTATTAATCGATTACTTTTTTCTTTAATTATTCATTAAACATTAATCCCTGCTTTTTAGCATGACTATTCGAAGAATATGAGAGCTATTGTAGTCGCCCTTGCGTCGGCGCTAAAGCTTTTGGTTAAAAGTTTTGCATGCAAGCTACTATCAGCCTTATATCTCAATAACCATTTATGAACTGGCCCCTTTTTAATTTGGAAATTTTGGTTAAAGTTTTGCATGCAAGGTACTTTCATTCTTATATCTCAGAGTCGAGGCATTGGATTGATTTGAAACATCTTTAAATGTTTAGGGGTATCATACTAATATCCAGCTTATATCACAGAAATTGTTTATGGAATTGACTGGAAAGTTAAGGAGTGTATTCAGGGCATCAGAAAACAAAGGAGGATAACTTTTGGACTGAATTTATACAGATTATGGCCCTTTTCTAACTTGAATACTTTGTTAAAGTTTTGCATGCAAAGTGTTATTATGTTTATGTCTCAGTAACTAGGCATGGGATTGATTTTAGACTTCATAAAAATATCAAGGGGTATCAGACTATCAAGGTATATCATTTTTGACTATTATTATAGTGTTCTGCCTAGGCCACGACCTTGCGCCATTGGCGCTAAATAAATGCAAATGGCACATAAATATCCCCGCAGATGGGCCATTAGGCGCGTTAAAATTGTGAGCTGATCCGATCACGAAATAAAACATTTGAATTCATAAATTTGCGTCGCCTAAACTTGCCCGTCATTTTGTTTACTTTTAGTTATACAAAGCGTCTATTTTCATATCAGCCAAGCGTCTAAGCGATCTCAAAGCATAATCTCTTTTCTAGAGAGTTCTGATTGCTGTTTTGATTGGTGTTTAGCCAATCGGTATCCTGTGGCGCTTGGCTTCGGCGCATCTTTCAAAAATGGCAGGCGGCAAAAGAAAAATGAAATCTTATTATCTTTCTTTTAATCGCTGACTACATAAGGAAAAAAACAACTAGCCACTCTAATGAAAACAATGCATCCAGGATGTGAGCATGGAACAACCAGTGTTAGTAGCGAGGTAAATTCTTTCCCTAAATGCAAAATGTGTTCTCCACCCATCTCACATCAACCGCATCTGATACAGATGAAAAAATAAAACGGAGACAGTCCCAGTTATCGGTGATAAAAGGAAGAAAAAGGAACCCAGATCCTTTGAAAAAGGTGGTTAAATAAATTTACAAGGTTAGAATACTATGAAATATCAAACTCTATGGTATGTAAACTGTCTGAAACATAAGAAATCTCTCTATGACTACACATGCGTGTAGAAATTGGTAAACAAGCAAAAAAAAAAGTTACTCTAAAAGGCCCTTGGTTGAAATGGCCCATAAAATTTGAGAATGGCCCACATTTTCTTGGCTCAATGGGCTCTGTGGCCCAAAGTTTTTGAAGGCTGGGCAGAACACTGTTATATACAGGGTATGTGATACAAGAATTAAAATAGATTTCATTTGATTTACCAACAAGCATTTTGAATAGTCGAGCGTGCTGTCCTCTGACAACTTTTGTTTTTTATTACTTTAATCATAATTTAATTGATTAATGTCAAAAAGGCCATTGTACAATGTACACCCAGATTATGTCTATCTTCAATGCATGTTAAGATAATTTCTTGATAGAGTGTAGAATTATATTAAAGAATATCATTATTGACATGTATATAAAAAGAAGTACATGAGGTATCATAATGGAAAAGGGCCACATTGAGTAAGGGGTAATAATTTTGTACCTGGGTACCAGCAATTTTCTACCAGACATGCTGGTACCCAGGTACTTTTTTTAGCCCTAGTTGTAGGAACTTGATTCCCAGTCAGCATAAAAGTGAACAATAATGTGAAAATTGTTAATAAGAATAGGGTGTCAACTCTCCAGATAACTTCACTGTTTAAATGCATTCGTGCACAATGCACCCTGGTTCTCATCATAACTGTGTGTTTGAAAAGTGTTTGAAACACAAACAGTGTTGTGAAATAAAATCAGGTATCAATAGGCTTGATTTTGAGATATCTGCCCTTGAAAATGACATTAAAGAGCAAAAAAAATCACTTTCAGGGGCAGATAACTCAAAAAGTATATCGGTTATCCCCTATTTTTTCCCCACAAATTAGTTTCTTCTTTGTCTATATAGAAAATAACTGCAATGTGCAGGTATGCCTTTAATGCATTGGCTCAGGGTGTTTCTCCCTATATATCTACCTCCGGAAAACGGTACCATTCCTGATAGCAAATTCACTAATTAATGCCCAATCTGCTAGAAAATTCCCAATTTCATGATGCAGAATTTAATATCTTGTGGTTGTTTATTCCTTTTTTTCCCCATTTTGTTCAGTTAAGGTGAAAAGTTAATCAGCACGGAATTTCAAAGAAATGCTGCTTGGCCTACCTGACAAAAGTTGGACAACTTAGTTGTTTTTTTCACCTGCTTTGGTAAAATGCCTTATCTAAATAAAAATTAACTACACAAAACAGCACATGGCAGCACAGTCTTGAAAGGAACAGTAAGGGAAGAATCTAAAAAATTGACAGCACTGATTTGATTTTTTTTTTTTTTATTTTAAGTCTCAGCAAATTTAATTGAAGGCCATTGGTGTCCAGTGACCATTTCCAAAATGGTGTGGATTTTCAATTTTACAAGTTGATTAAATCCTAGATTGGTCTGATGTATGTGAATGCACAAGTTGCTGGATTGCTTCCATAGGCTTTCTTCTCTAACATAAAGGACATGCCAATGTTAATATCAATTCTAACATGTGATATGGCTTTCTATCTAGTTTTCCAGGGTTATATTCAGAGGTTATTTTTAACAATGCTAGATTGGCTTTCCATCTTTCTCGTTTTTTCTTTACAGTAATTGCATGTTTTTATTTACAGCCAATGAACATGTGTGTGAGTGTGCTAAATATGTGTTTTATGAAAACTTGATTCATCTATAAAGACAAGTCCAGGGTTTAGTATATATTTTTTATTATCATTATTATTACAATCAATACATATTTACTTTTTTTTTCTTTTTTTAACAGTAACAGATCCCTAATCCATATTATGGTGAATATCACAATAAATACTACTGTGAAATCATTAAGTTTTTTTTTGTGAAGTGTTTTTATCTACGAATATTAATCCCCACGCAAAACTTGTCCCTTATATCTTATTGCCCATTACAACATGAATTTGGGGCTTCCGTGGCCGAGAGGGTAAAGTCGCTGACTTTAACAGTCACTCAGCTCCTCACCGTGTGGGTTCAAATCCCGGCAGGGTCATTCGGATTTTCATGTAAGGAAGCTTTCCAGCTGGCTTGCGGTAGATCGGTGGTTCTACCTGGATGCCTCCGTGCATACTGGATCTTCCTGTGCATACTGGATCTTCCTCCACCTGTAATTAGCTGGACGTCGCTATATGACTGAAATACTGTCAGAGCCACGGTAAACTCAAATAGTCAAGTCAACATGAATCTGAGGTCAAAATTATGGACATATTGTCATGGAAAATGATTTAAGACACTCAAAAAATACCTCTGTGACCAGTTTAAAACCAGATCAGCTTGTGTTTAAATCATAAAACTGATCAGGTCTTAAACTTGGACAAGTAGGTAGAGCTACTCATTTAATTCAAGCTGAGCACTACTATCAGTGTGGGCCCCATTCCATTTTTAATGGATACAAGTCAATATGATCTTAGTCACGAGAATGTTGTTCTACATAGTGTCATTTTATTTCTTATTAGCACATTTAAACCTGAAGAAAGGTGACTCATTTCATTATAAAAACTCTGTGAGGAAAAAACAAACCCACAAGATTAATACTATTTCACATCGTAAATATACCTATACAAAAATTTTCTTCATACAAAGTTCAGTGAAACTAGTCCCTGATCCAGATTTCCTCAATCACATGAGGGTATGTCCTATACAGCTGCTGTTCTTCAGGACCATGGAGATGAGGGAACACTGTTAATCTCATAAGTGAACCTTCTGACTTATTCATAGGGTAGTATGTCATATTTTGGAGTATTAAAGATTTATGCTTGCATCACTTGCTTGATAATTGGCATGACTCTCTTCCTGGATGCTGCAGCACTCTGGTGATGCACGCTAATACCGTCGGACAAGCTTGAAGTTTGACCTTGCCTTAAGTCAATCTCACTGTCCTTTTCAAGCATGGTAATTATCTCATTGCGCAGATCTACATTTTTTGAAAAGATAGCAATCTGCCGGTATGGTTTGCCATCTGTCTCCGCTAATGTCATGATCATGTTTGCATCAGAGTCCTTACTGTCGCTAAAGGTTACAAGGTCATCAAAAAAGTTCTCTCGTTGAAGAAGTGTCGACATTTCCATGGTTATTGAAGACATTGTCACTGTCCCCTTACTTTCTGATACCACTTTTAGGTCTCTCTCAAGAAGTTCAGTGTTGCTGAAATGAGTTACATCAAACTTGGCATTTTGAAGTTCACTAAACAGTTTCTCCCCAACCACACCAGGCAGGTATTTTTCAAGGTTATCTAAAACAGCTTCATCTCTTGGTGTGATTTTTTTGGCCGTTTTTGATCGGTTGATTGTGTCGACCAGAATTGTGCCATAAAGCAGCAGTGCTATATTGGTTTCCATGGTGAAATTTGGATCATTCAGAAGTTCCTCAGCCACTAGTGTTGAGCATGATCCAACCATTTCAAGCTTTATAGTGACATTGACCTCAGAGGGTCGTTCCAGGACGTGATGATCTATTACCATAACAACAGAACCTTCAAACTGAACATAACCACCAGTAAGCACATTATGATCGACAAGAGTAAGCTTCAGTTTTCCTGAGTTTTGAAGTGATAGAAAGTCCATTTCATCTTTAAATATTAAAGCCTCCTTTGGTATGCAAAGTCGAGAAAAAAAGTATGTGATTTCTGTCCGCAGTCGAAGTTGAGATGCAGGTATGTTGAGTACTGGCACAATTAAAGTTGATGGTTCTTTGTTGGTTTTTTGAAGATAGTAGGCATAAGTGATAGCACATACAGCCGAATCCAGGTCACATGATTCATTTCCAAACACAATATGAACTGTAGCGTAATTAGAAATATCTTTTAAACAGGTCTTAGTTTTTGACAAATAATCCTCCATGTTATTTCAATTTTTTCTGTATTTAACTTCCTCCCAGTGTTTTCTGTCTGTTCCAGTGTGTCAGTCGCTTCCTGAAATATATAAATACAAAATCTAGATGTGAATACCTAGATGTAGCTTAATTGTGACATAATTTTAGTGGTTGGTACAGAAATCAGTTTCAACTTCTCTCCTCTCACCAAGTCATCCCACTGAGCAGCTTATACATCATTCAAAGAAGAGTTAAATTACCTTATAAAACTAACTCAGGCAAAAGCTAAGTCGTAAGAAAAGCCATTTCTATTTAAACAAGCTAGTGAACTATATGTATACTTTCAATTTCTGTGTCAAAATTTTGAATGAAACAATACCACTGCAAATTGCCAGTCAAATGGCTTTTACTTTTCTCATGAAAAAAATGTTTTAAATCATTAAACAATCTCAGTTGACCATTAAATAATTGAGAACATTTCCTTACATCCAGCGCAAGTATGAATTACTGCTTAATACATTTTTATAGTGGATTCTATTATTATTATTATTAACCGTAGCAGAATTCAATAAAAAGAAAATCAAGCTTAAAATAAAGCAGATATCTTAAAATCTTAATTGCCCCTGTTGGCAAAAAATAATATGTTGAAATAGGCTGCTAACAAGTTGAAGCAAAGACCTAATCACCTATAGTTGGGTCTTTGGTTGAAGGAGCAAAAAAAAGGTTATATACAGCACCATATCAAAGTTGACAGTGGCTGGAATTGTTCATGCCTAATGTTTAGAAATTGTACAAGACATCCCATATAGAATCCTGTGAGTCATATTTGGCATATGTGTTAGGCTTAAGTAAACTTTGACAGTACCTGAATATTCTTAAAACATGTGTTGTTAAGAAGTAGGTGTATCATTAGAATCACTATACCATGAGAATTGCCCTCTCTCCATTACCATACCAATCTCTCTGGGTCTGTCTGTCCTCCCTTTCTTATTTATTGGAAGCTATATACACATGTATATGAATTTATCATTTGTTAAGTTTTATTTTGGTTATTCTTTAATTTTCATACCATTTCATTTTGTATTTGCTTGTTATGAAAATTGTTTGTTGTTGTTGTTTTTATCACATTTTCTTCATTGTTTTGTGACAAAATCATGGCTTATGTTTACATTTTGTGCATATCATCATCATTACCACTATCATCTTCATCATTACTACCATCACCAATCATCATTATCATCAAATTTCACCCATCATGACTACAACAGTCAAATGTGTGATCTTATTTTCTAGATTGATGTACTGGAGGATAAGTCAATACAGGATGTGATCATACTTCAAACAGTTATAGATGAGGTGAGGAAAACGAATCTTATATCTTTCTTCAGTTCATGAATTTTTCTTACAGTATTCTTTATGTTTCATTTTATGAGAATACAAGGTTGTGTTTTCAGTACTTCATGTATTTGATTGTATGTATCAAAAAAAGAGAGAGATACATATAAATGTATAATCAAAAGATATGTACATGTACATTTTCTGTGTAATTTTCATTTGCAATGATATTCATTGATGTTAATTTTATTTGTTTTTCCCTTTTTAGCTCACCTGAGCACAACGTGCTCAAGGTGAGCTTTTCTGATCGCCTTTTGTCCGGCGTCCGGCGTCCGTGCGTGCGTCCGGCGTCAACAATTGCTTCAAACAACATCTCCTCCTAAACGGCTTGGCCAATTTGAAAAATATTTTGCAGGAATGTTCCTTGGATGAAGCTCTACTAAAGTTGTATAAATGGTTCTGGTCCATTGCATAATTAGGTCACAGGAGCTAAAAATAGATTTTAAAAATGAAAATTTAAAAAATCTTCTTCTCTGAAACCACAAGGCCTAGCCTTTTGAATTTTGGTATGTAGAATGATCTTATGACTCTCTACCAAGATTGTACAAATTATGACCCTGGGGTCAAAATTGGCCCCGCCCCAGGGGTCACTTGATTTCACATAGGCTAATATAGGAAAAACTTGAAAAAATCTTCTTCTCTGAAACCACAAGGCCTAGCCTTTTGATTTTTGGTATGCAGCATGATCTTATGACTCTCTACCAAGATTGTTCAAACTATGACCCTGGGGTCAAAATTGGCCCTGCCCCAGGGGTCACTTGATTTAACATAGGCTAATATAGAAAAAAACTTGAAAAATCTTCTTCTCAGAAACCACAAGGCATGGAGTTAAGATATTTGGTGTGCAGCATTGTCTAGTGGATCACAACCAAGTTTGTTCAAATCATGACCCTGGGGTCAAAATTGGCCCCGCCCCAGGGGTCACTTGATTTTACATAGGCTAATATAGAAAAAAACTTGAAAAATCTTCTTCTCAGAAACCACAAGGCCTCGAGTTTAGATATTTGGTATGTAGTATGGTCTTATGACTCTCTACCAAGATTGTTAAAATCATGACCCTGGGGTCAAAATTGGCCCCGCCCCAGGGGTCACTTTATTTAACATAGGCTGATATAGGAAAAAAACTTGAAAAATCTTCTTCTCAGAAACCACAAGGCATAGAGTTAAGACATTTGGTGTGTAGCATTGTCTAGTTGATCTCTACCAAGTTTGTTCAAATCATGACCTTGGGGTCAAAATTGGCCCCGCCCCAGGGGTCATTTGATTTAACATAGGCTAATATAGGAAAAACTTGAAAAATCTTCTTCTCAGAAACCACAAGGCCTGTGGTTTAGATATTTGGTGTGCAGCATTGTCTAGTAGATCACAACCAAGTTTGTTCAAATCATGGCCCTGGGATCAAATTTGGCCCCACCAAGGGGTCACCTGATTTTACATAGGCTAATATAGAAAAAAACTTGAAAAATCTTCTTCTCAGAAACCACAAGGCATGGAGTTAAGATATTTGGTGTGCAGCATTGTCTAGTGGATCACAACCAAGTTTGTTCAAATCATGGCCCTGGGATAAAATTTGGCCCCACCAAGGGGGCCACTTGATTTTACATAGGCTAATATAGAAAAAAACTTGAAAAATCTTCTTCTCAGAAACCACAAGGCCTCGAGTTTAGATATTTGGTGTGCAGCATTGTCTAGTAGATCACAACCAAGTTTGTTCAAATCATGGCCCTGGGATCAAATTTGGCCCCACCAAGGGGTCACCTGATTTTACATAGGCTAATATAGAAAAAACTTGAAAAATCTTCTTCTCTGAAACCACAAGGCCTAGCCTTTTGATTTTTAATATGTAGCATGATCTTATGACTCTCTACCAAGATTGTTCAAATTATGACCCTGGGGTCAAAATTGGCCCCGCCTCAGGGGTCACTTGATTTAACATAGGCTAATATAGAAAAAAAAAAAAAAATCTTCTTCTCAGACACCACAAAGCATAGAGTTTAGATATTTGGTGTGTAGCATTTCTAGTCGATTCTTACCAAGTTTGTTCAAATCATGATGCTGGGGTCAAAATTGGCCCCGCTCCAGGGATCACTTGATTTTACATAGACTTATATTGGAAAAAAAAACTAGAAAAATCTTCAAGGTCTGGAGTTCATATATTTGGTATGTAACATGGGCTAATAGACCTCTACCAAGTAGAGTGTGGTAGTGTGTAGCATTGTCTAGTCGATTCTTACCAACTTTGTTCAAATCATGACCCTGGGGTCAAAATTGGCTCTGCCCCAGGGGTCACTTGATTTTACATAGCCTAATGATACCAGGTGAGCGATCCAGGGCCATCATGGCCCTCTTGTTTATTTTGTCAATGTCAGTTATTAATTTCTTAGATGCCCAAGAAATTGGCTGACAATTTTAGAATAACGTGTCAGTTGTTAAAGATTAAAACTAGGAAGTGATAAAAATACACCATTTTTTCTAAATGATTTTCTAAATTCTTAAAAGTATGAAACTATCTTTTTTAAACAAAAGCAAACTCTTCATTATATAATTATATATATATAAGTCCAATTAAGGTCATCTTTTTTAATTACAATATCATAAAATGACAATGTCATCTGCTTTCCAGGTTCGACATAGAAGTGCTCCAGCCTACAAAAGATTGAAGGACATCATCTCAAACCACGGGAGACACTTTTATTCATTTGCTAATGAATTTAACAAGTGTGTAACCTATTAAGTATTCTGAAATATCAAGGACTAAGTACTTACCTGTTATCAGAAATAAAACAGATGAGAGTTGTCCTATTCCCAACTTTTTTTTGTTTTTCGTTTGTTTTTGTGTTTTTTTCAGGTTTTTACAGAAATTAACAAATTCATTAGCAAGTTATGTTCTTTGATATTAGCCAAGGGTTGTTTTCATAGGGTCAGTGTCACAACATATCTAGTCACTTAAATAAGAATTACATGCACAGAGATCAATATAAGAAATTACATTTAACTTGTGAATGCATTAATTGGCATGGAGAAAGGAAAGCATATTTATTGAAGGTTTAATTTATGTAAATTGTTTGGGAAACAAGTGATTTAAGTGACTATCAATCCCATGCAGTAGTTTCTGGATTGGACTAGTACTTTGCATTTTTGAAGGTCAGGAAACATTCTCCCCACTCCAATCTTTCTTTTTTCTTTCTTTCTTTCTTTCTTTCTTTCTTTCTTTCTTTCTTTCTTTCTTTCTTTCTTTCTTTCTTTCACACCCATGCATGGATATATATAAAATGTGAAGCAGACCTGGTTTTGCCACAGTGTGACATACAGATTGTAAATATAGGATTATTTGCAAAAATCTTTGATATCATTCTGTATACATCATTTCAAACAAAGTCTGTTATTGATAATAAGCAGAACTGAGTCCATTCTTATTTCCATCAATCTTTCTGTGTCTAACACCCAACTCATCATTGCGATTATTTCAGAGATACATACTTAGAGAGACAGAAAGGGGAGACTGCAAATGACCGTAATGATCGAGCGATACGTGAGGCTGCAATCTGGTACCAGCGTCATCTGGAGGATCATAAAGTGGGCGTGATACTGATAACCAATGATGCAGAAAACAGGACAAAGGCTAAGAGTGCGGGATTGACCTCATTTACAAGTAAGTAATAGATGAATTGTTTGTTAACACGATGATAACACACGCAATGACACACTGCTGACATGATACCACAAGGCATTGCTTGGGCGCCATACCATGCCGAGTTACAAGATATTGCTGGGATGTTGCCACATTCATAATGGAATTACTGCTCATGTTATCTAGTGCTGACATATTAGTTGTTAACTTGGTATGGTACTATAATACCAGCCCTGCCTTCAGATACCATTAACACTTGCTAACTTGAGCATCCCTGTTAACCCTTTCCCTCATAGAGGATACCATGAAAAGACCTATGCGAACAGCATAAAACCAGATCAGCATGCGAGTAACTCGCAGGCTGATCAGGTTTTATGCTGTTCGCTGCTCCTCAGTGGTCTGGAAATGAGGATTTTACAATTAAATTTGGTAAGGTTTGAGTTTGGCTTTCTGCAGATCAGGCTTTATGTGGTACCTATTGAGTGCATCAAAATGAGTCTATATGAGGGAAAGGGATAAGTGTATAGAACACAAGCAGGGAACCAACTGGCAACTGTTTGCTCATGTGAAGAACTGTTAGCTGTGACTGAATGGACACTGGATGATACTGTACCTATCTATGTTAACCTTAATAACAGTTAAAGAAAAAAAGAAAAACAAATTAATAAAGCAATTAAGAATACAAATGTACAAATAAAATTTATTTACTTATCCAAAATGCTGTTTTGCACAGTAAGTTTCCGTTTCTGATAAACCTGACCACACCCTGTATGAAGCTGAACTGGACAGCCAAACTATGTATCTATTTATACTTAGTGGGCACACACTTAATGCTTGAATGATTTTTGGACAATACTGTGTAGGAAAAGCAGCCTATTAACAGGTAAAAAATATCTATACAGGTAAAGATATACAGACCAGAGCATATATTTTATTCAGACCTGTACAGTGTACATCGTCCCAACACATGATGGAAAAAAAAATTCACAGTGTTGCATTACACATTATTAAACATATAAACAACAGGTAAAGAGAAGAAATCTATGAGATATTAAAATAATGATTTGTATAATAATGTTTAAAAAGGAGGCAGGACAGAATGAACAACAGCAATATAAAGTGTACACTTTCTAATAGCAAGAGCTTCTTAAATATACATGGAAGTTTAACAAGCACTGACTCATAAATGTATGGATGTTAAAAATGATGCATGTATTTAATTATATATTTGCTTCTTTTATCAGCATAGCACAGCAAAAATGACCGTAACATTTGATTATTATTTGAAAAAAAAAATGCAATATTACATATTTTTTTTATGCTGTACTTAGAATACATTGGTATTGAGAGGGTATATCTGCCTTCAGGTATAACCATTTTTAGCTTGTTTGTTTTTCAAAGAAAAAAATACGAGCCATTGTCAAAACTCCGGCGTCCGCATTGTCCTTGTCGTCCGTTGTCATCGTCGTCATCCGGAATCTTAACGTTGGCTATAACTTCTCTACTATTTAAGATACATCTTTCATTTTTGGTATGCATATTCATCTTGACAAGACCTATCCAGACATATGCAAATATTTCACCTATTGACATTGACCTTTGACCTAATTTTTCTGTAACTTTTGAAAACTTTAAAAATGGCTGTTATTTCAGAACAATTGTCAACAGGGCACTGATATTTTACATGTGAATTCCTTGAAGCAAGACCTTTCTATCAATGTTACACTTTTGGACTTTTGACCTTGACCTTTGAACTTTAACCTATTTTTGAAATATTTAACAAAAAAACGTTAACTATTCAAAATTTACTTTCTTTTTACATTTTAGGTCTACCAATCACTAATTCTTTATTTATGCCAACACTGGCAGCCCATATAGCTGTACATTTTTGGACCCATAGTAAGACAGGTCCAATAGTAGACAGATTGACAGATGGATGGTGGTAATAACAACCATTGGTGGTTTATTTGTAGATGGCAAAAGTCAGGATGTCCATCTGTGGCAAAATCAAATCTTGTTCAGGTCACTTTTTGCTTTTATTCAAGAAAAAGCCACGTGGCGGGGGTATTTATCACCTCCAATGGTAGTTTTAGTTTTCTTTGCTCACTTGGTAAGCTATTCTGATTGCCTTTTGTCCGTCATCCGTGCGTATGTCGGCATCAACAATTTTCTTTAAACGACATCTCCTTCTAATCGACAGGGCCAAATTTGATGAAAATTGCCTGTGATGTTCCTTGCATGAAGATCTACCAAAGGTGTTCAAATGGTTCCAGTCTGTTGCATCTCTTGGTCACAGAAGCTAAAAAAAGATTTTTTTAAGTAAAATCTTTAAAAATCTTCTCCGAAACAGCAAGGCCTAGAGCTTAGATATTTGGTGTGTGGCATTGTCTTATGAACCTTTACCAAATTTGTTCAAATCATACACTGGGGTCAAAATTGGCCCCACCCCATGGGTCACTTGATTTAACATAAACTTACATTGGAAAAATTAGAAAAATCTTCTTGTCAGAAACCAAGAGTTTAGATATTTGGTAGCATTGCCTAGTGAACCTCAACCAAGTTTGTTCAAATTATGTCCCTGGGGTCAAAATTGGCCCTGCCTTTGGGGTCACTTGATTTTATATAGACTTGTATAGGAAAACCCTCAAAAGATCTTCTTCTCAGAAACCACAAAGCCTAGAGTTAAGATGTTTACTAGAAGACCTTAACCATATCTGTTCAAATCATGGCCCTGGTGTCAAAATTGTCCCCACCCTAGGAGTCACTTGATTTTATATAGACTTATTAGAGCTATGAACTTCAAAATTTGGATGGCAGGTACAGTTTTTTGTGTGGAATTTAGATGATCTTGCTATACTTCTGCATGGATTATGTATTCAATTTGACTCATAATACAATAATTTTCAATGAAGGAAATGTTTCTCAGGTGAGCGATTAAGGGCCTTCTTGGCCCTCTTGTACTGGATTTTAAACATATGGAGTTGTAATGTATGCTAGGCCTTTATCAATATATACTATGGATCAGATAGTTTTTGCATAACAAGGTATTTTTCCCTTATTTCTTGGGAAAAATCGAAGTCAATTAAAATATTATAAATAACTGCATTTCTGGGGAGAGTACAATTTCAGTATGAATACTTTTGGCCTATTTTATGACCTTTTTGTACAGTTCAGGAGTATGTGAAGGGACTGCAGGATAATGGTTCCCTGTTGGACAAGCTTGCTCATGTGGGAACCAGCATGGTGAGTAAAGGGCTATAACCCTTACAAATTATATAAAAACTATGCATCTTTGGGAAAATAAAAAAATAATTATTTAAAGAAAAATCAGGCAACTATTCCAGGTACAACATTTACATACAGACATCCAATCCTTATACTAACAAAAAACAGAATCCTTAAATATCCAAAATTTGATATTTGTTCAAAGAATTAACTTCAAGGGGAGATTTTTCTTTTTGCAACCTTATGTTAACCCTTTACCTCATATAGACACATTTTGATTCATAGATAAACAGAGCAGACCCAGATCAGAAAGCTCCTATAGGAACTGTCTAATCATGGTCTGCTCTGTTTGCTCATACAATATTGTAGCTAAGATCTTCAAAATCTTCATCTGTGGCAAAAAAAAATGATAAAAAAATTCAAAAACCATTTAAAGACCAGTTTATTGATTTTCATCAAGTCATAAATTTGTACATGAATATTTATGAGGTAAAAGGTTAATGAGGGAAAATTGGACAGCAAAGGGGCATTTAAAAAAGGGTTTTGTATATGGAAAGTAAATTATAAATTTGTCATTTTATTAGTCCCCTTCCAGTGTTAAATGGTGTTTTTGATCTGTAAAGAGCAAGTCAACGCTTGTGTTACAGGTGGTTGAGAGAGACAAGGTACAATTCCCAGAGCACCTGCCCATGGTGGAGCTTCAGAGGGGAATCAAGTCTGGGAGATACTTGCAGGGGTCCTTCCTGGCCAGTAGGGAGAATTATCTGGAGGCCAGCATCAGTGTTCACAACCAGGAGAAAATGGTACAGGGATCCAGATATTTAAAATTTTTATTATACCCTTCTATACAAAGGGAAGTGGAAACAAAAAATCATGAACGTGGTTGTGTCATGTTTTACAAAAAAAATCAATATCATAGAGTGAAGGCGATGTAGTTCATCACTTCTAAGATAGCTCTGGTTGATGATGATCATCTTCTTGAATGCTGCAGTTTTAATGATGATAATGATGATTGTTGGAGTATTGATGATGATGATAATGATGATATGATGGTGGATTTGGTGACCAGGGGGAAGATGCCGATTTATTTGTTGGTTTCAGGTATGTTTTTGATGATGATGATGGAAATTGATTTTCATCTTTTATTGAAATGTTGTTTTTTTTAGTTTTTATTTTCATTAATATATGAGTCTTGTTATCTGTCTGAAAATATAGAATCTCTTTGTCTTTTTTGTATGTAAATCAACACATACATGGATGCACACACAACCATAAACACATTTCTGATAATATCCAGGACATAATCTCATTTTTGGATGGGTTTTTCAACAAATTCCATTCTATAAATTGATGATGTCCAGGCAGGTGTGGGACGTCCACCCAGATTGACCATTTTTGTTTAATCTGCAATAACCTGACCTTCATTGGATTGCTTCAGTATTTGGAAAGTTGCTTTATTGGATGGACCTTTACATACTTAAAAAAGTGGGGGTCTGGACAGCTTTACCTTTTGGTTAATCTGCTATAACTTCTATGTGCTTCATTGGATTGCTTCAATCTTTGTTTAGTTGCTGAAGTGAATGGACCATGACCTTTGACCTACTTTTGAAAAAAATCGGAGTCAGAGAAAAATCCTTCCATAATACCATCAGGTCTTGTTATGTTTGTAGGTGTTTATTCAAGGCCACAAAAATCTCAACAGAGCTGTACATGATGATATTGTTGCCATAGAAATGCTGCCGGAGGAAGAATGGAGCTGTCCTAGCTCTCTAATATTGGAGGAGACAGAAGAGAAACCTGATGATGCTGACATTGAAATTGAGGTAAAATTTTAAAGAGTAAAAAAGTATTTCCTAGCAAAATAGTCTATTATATATCTAGCAAGCCTTGTGAAAGTGAGTTTAAAAAAAGAAGAGGAAGTAAGTTATTTTTAAGATGATATAAAGCACACTCCACATATTTTTTCCCCTTGAAGACAATGGTGACACAAGTTTTTACATTATATATAACTTTCCCTTGATGTTTATTGAGCTGGACAAATACTTGTGTAGGCAAAGTCTTGAAAATATATTCACCCAACCTTCACCACAGTATTCATTACACAACTATAGTTGTCATTTCATAATATTTTTTATAACAAACCTTGGCCTTTGTGTTCACAAATTTTCGTAATAAAAATCTTTTTTTTGAACCCCACTTAAAAGATATCAACTGATTTATACAATCTTCCATTTAAGTAAAACAATTGCTGCTTTACTGAATTATCACACATTTTTGGAGGTACCAATAAGATTTTCAAAATGGTAAAGAAATTGGCCAGTTCAGAAATATTAAGGCTTTGAGAGATTAAGTGGTGACATGGTTTATATTAAATGCTTATCACAGCATGAGAAAATATTTGAAAACAAAATACTTCAATGGAGCATTGTACAATAATATACAGATAGAGTATTGTAAACAAGTTTGATTATTACCTGATTCTGTATATGAAAGTATATTAACCATTTAAAGCTGTTTCACATTATGTCGGACAAATTCTATTTCAGTGAATTGTTGCATGGGCAATATTTTGAACTGTTACATATTAGCTGAATGTTGACCACTTGTAGATAAATTTTCCATTATGGATACAATGAAATAATCAATTGTTTGGCATTCATTGTCATATACATTTAGGTGCAGGATTTATCTCTATCAACAATTTAGGCCTTCAAAACAATAAGGCAGATTATGCTTTCTATGAATTTGATGAGTGAAGGTCATATTTATTGTAGGATGAGAAATTAAAACGGAACAAAGTACCAAAAGAACTCAGAGAGCCAACGGGCCGAGTGGTTGGGATAATCAAGAGAAACTGGAGGCAGTACTGTGGTATCCTGCAGAAGTCTGCAGTGAAAGAGGTAAATATTGTAAACTGATGTAGGTTTGGAAGTTTTAATGTTTGTTTTTAATTCACAGCTGGAATTTTCATGGCTGTAAAGTTGAAGAATTTCAGTCATGTGGTAAAAAAAATTTAACAATTCATGTGCATGATACAATTTTGCAATTATTTTCTTTGTTTGTGTCAGCATTTTGGATAGTGAAGTACAGCCAATGACGTGTGATAAATATAATCTGATTTTCATAAGCATTAAGCACTGATATTATTAACCAGATTGACTGATATTATACTTTTTTTTTTTTTGAGATTTTTCTACCAAATCATTAAGTATTTAAGTATTCTATTGTGTACTCTGACCAGTCCCAGTGGCTGAGTGTCTGCCCTGGAATCAGGAAGTTGTGGGTTTGATCCCTGGCCGCGGCATAATAAAGTCTTAAAAAATGGTACTTGTATAGCTATCTTTCTTGGCGCTCAGCATATAAGGGTAGTTTCAGGACCGGTTGTCCCAGTGTAAAGATAATGTGACTGTGTGTGGTTTCATGCCACAATTCTATGGCATGGTTCTGCTATGTGGTATCACTATATCTGTCTCAAGTAGACATTGTCCAAATGACTGATATACCATTACTGGGACGTTAAACAAAACAAACATTTGAGTACTCCCTTCAGATATCTTGCTTATAAATAAAGGCAAGGGATCCCTGTGACCAAGTGGTTATAGTAGCTAATTTACTGTCACTGATGTGGATTCAAATCCTGGACACTAAGTTTTTGGACGAGTTTTCAGTGGTCTGGCGTCTGCGTCTGCTCAGGTTGACCTTTTTCTTAATCCACTTTACCTTCTATATCCTTCATTTGATTGCTTAAATATTTGGATTTGGACAGTTGCTTAAGTGGATGGACCTTTACATTATGCAGTTGACTTTGTGACCTTGATCTTTGACCTACCTTTTATGAAAAAAGTGGGATCTGGACAAGTTTACCTTTAGGTAAACTAACTTCTATGTGCTTCATTGTATTGCTTCAGTTTTTGGACAGTTTCCTAAGTGGATGGACCTCTTCATTATGCAGTTGAACTTATGATAAAAAAACCTGAAAAACCTGTCCATAATACCATCAGGTTTTGTTTCATGTAGTGAGGCCTTCTTAGTGCTAGGTTATAGCCAGGTGCCCCTGGTGTACTGTAGGTATTCCTTAACCTATAATCAGCTGAATGCCGCGATATGACTGTTGCGGCGACAATACACTCCAAGATAATGACGACGACGATAAGGGCTACATATGAGGAACTGCCATCATCTTCTTCAAACTAAAAAGACCTTCATTTGGAGATCTTTCATCTGGTCTGCTTATAATTTCACAATTTTTTTATGGATATTGAGATAATCATAGCCCTGTTCACATAAGTTGGGGCTATATAAGAATCGGCTGATTGTATTCAGTTACGTCATATCCTTCACTCTCATTACCTGAAGACAAGCTGGGATATTTATCTTTTTAAGTTACGATTCTGGTTATTTTCGTGCATATCCAGGCAACAAGACATCTGTTCGTACCTGCTGAACGGAAAATACCAAAAATCCGCATAGAGACACGTCAGGCAAGCGACCTGTGTACCCAGAGGATCGTTGTAGCAATCGACAGCTGGCCGAGAAATTCTCGCTATCCTCAGGTAATCACAGACATGGAGCCTTCTTTCTAGAATTTCTAGATTTAAATTGGGATATGTTTCACTGTTGTGAAAAATTTATACTCTGTCAACACGTAATTATCTGGGTTTCAAAAGCAAACGAATATTAAACTCAGAAAAAAGTGGTTTACATTGTCTTATGATAGCAGTGGTACTTAATTGAGCAAACTAGTCATTTTATGTGAAAACATTAAAACAGCCTATATATCTTCTATATTTTCTTAACAAAGGATGGAAAGTGTGTTGTAAATTATTATTATGCAAATAATAGAAACTTCATAGAATAATGCTCTCAAATTTTGTCTGTGATTCAGTATTGACGCCTTGGCAATCAGAGCATATTCGGATCAAACAGCTGGGAGAAGCTGTCTTATTAGGATTGCTCAAACAGTATTGTAGCTCAGATTCTACACAGTCCGATCAGGGTCTCCTCTGATTGCTCAAACAGTATCGTAGCTCAGATTCTACACAGTTGGATCAGTGTCTCCTCATATTGCTTAAACAATTTTGTAGCTCAGATTCTACACAGTCTGCATGGCTTAGAAATATCCATTGTTTCTTTTAGCATATTCCTTCCTCTCAGTGATAGCTCTTCTTACATTCATTAGTGTTTTACAACTTTAAAACAAACATCTACCGTCCTTGAGTGGTTAGAGAGTCCGCCTCAGGAGCAGGAGGTCATGGGTTAGATACCTTGCCACAACATACCAATGTCATGAAAAATGGTACTGATATAGCTCCCTTGTCAGCATATAAGGGTAGTTCCAGGACTGGTTGGCCCTGTGTCACTGTGTCAGGATAATGTGACATGCCACTTGTCTACAACGTGATACTGCAGAGTGGCAGCACTATATCTGTCTCAAGTAGACATACAAGTAGACTCCAAATGACTGAAATACATAAACTTTTGTTGGGACCTAAAACTAAACAAACAAAACAAACATCTGTCAAATTCTAGAAGTGTAACCAAAATGAGATCAGTGAGATTAGATAAAAGTGGTTGCTTCTTATGACATCTATTTTTACACAGGGTCACTTTGTCCGGAAACTCGGAATGATTGGTGACAAGGAGACGGAGAATGAAGTGTTACTCCTGGAACATGACGTGCCTCACGCTAACTTCTCCGAGGCTGTCCTAAGTTTCCTTCCAAAGATGCCCTGGACGATCACAGAAGAGGTAGTCATGATCTTTACTTGCTTACTAATCCATGCAAATACAGACTGAACACACATTTTTTCCTTAAACTTTTTACATGGTTTAAAATAAGAAATAACTGATAAGTCATATGTTTAGTTCATTTCTATTAAATAATGATAACCTTGTTTGTGACTTGATCATTTGAACATGACATTGCCCTGATTTTGCCATGATTAACACTTAATGTGTGAGTATTTTGCAAACTTTACTTTTTTTTTTCTTTTTTTTTTGCTGCAGAAAACTTTGTCTCATTTTACTGTAGCTACATAAAGTTTATCATCTTACATTACACAGAATACAACAAAGACAACATGTCTGCATTGTGAATTTTATGCTGTGAATTTTATGCTGTCCCATTAAAGTGATTACTACAGCATATTGCAACACTTTTAAATGAACTGCAAGCAACACTGACAAGAAAATTTGATTACTTGTATGATACGCTAATATGAATTCTTGTGTTGGTCTGATAGCTGGCTGAGATAATGTACCTAGGCTGTATATTATTGTAAATCCTGTATGGGGCTGAGGTTTGTATTAAATCAGACGTAAATTTTCTGTGGACCTTTCCAATGATTACAGATCATGAGATGTATTCATATTGACTTTGTACAGGCTTTCCAATACCTACACTGGTGTAATAAGTAGTCTGTTTATTGACCTGGTTAACACAAAAGATCACATGGTCTTGTTTGTGATACTGGTTGTATATAAGTTGACCTCACCATTAATTAAAAAAGTGAGGCTTAAAATTGCACTGCTGAAAACTGGAAAGATGTCTTGTATAATGTGGTGTTAGATGGCATATGGTTTCTTACACAACTTGTTCCTTGTTTTACAGTGAAAAGTTAATCCTCACCTTTTATCCACTCTTAGGCATACTTTCAGTTTGACTATTCGAAGAATAAGAAATGCTATTCTATTCACCCGAGCGTTGGCATTGTTGCCCGCATCAGCATAACGGTTAAGTTCTTAGTACAACCTCATTTTATCACTGAATCCCTTGTGGTATTGCTAGGTCATCTATTGATCCCATTGTAGTAATTGAATGATCCGATATAAATTTGAAAATGAGATAATTTGAATATATCTGTAAAAAGATCTAGGGAAGATCTACATGGCTTCAAATTGTCGGAAAAGCAGCATCTAGTTAATGTCTTGCTTTTCATTTGTAACAGATGTTGTAATAATTAACTCTTCCTCAGCATCGGAAACCCACAAGCGCTCATTCCATAACATAGGTAGTGGGGATTTTTGGACCAATAGAAACTCTTATACTTAAGCACTTAGACAAACTTTACTGACTTTTTAGATCTCCAACTGGAGTACTCATTTATGTAAGCAGCATTTTGACTGCTTGACGTACCTCTTATGAATATCCCTATAACGATAAAGTGCTAGCCAAGTATCCCACGACTGACAGATGTAATAGGTAGCCGTGTCTATCCGACGCTGACTCTACATTTACTTGTGTTTACATTAATACAACCATTATGACTCTCATTTGACCTTATCTGGTTATACTTTAAAATGAAAGATCATTTTTTGGCAGATTTGCTCTCTAAATTCTGATAATCCTGATAATATGTAAGCATCGCATCTATTTTTAGGACATGAAACATCGCCGTGACCTTCGCCACATTACCGTCTGCAGCGTAGACCCCCCTGGATGTACTGATATTGATGATGCGCTGCACTGTCGAGAGCTGGATAATGGAAATCTCGAGGTACTGTTGGCTGCTCTTTGTTTTGAGCTTGTGTTTTAAGTTACAAAAAACTGAGTTTATTTGTTATAAGTTTTTGTTTCAGCAAATGGACAGATGGTCGTCAATGTACATTTTTACTTAATTTTGAAAGTGAACTTATGTGACTATATTTGGTAAGCAATAAAGTGTGTGAATGGGTGTTTACATCATCCTGACTAATCCAGGCCAGATACATTATCCTGGTACTGGGTTTTACACACTATCCTGATTAGGGGCAATTGCTTTCTCTTTTTATTCAGTGTGAATTTTTCTGATAGAATCTTTTGTCTAGATATTGTCAAATTTAAAGCCAGAAGGAGTCATCAGCCTTTACCATCATGTATGTTAGTGAGCCTCTCTGTCTTTCAGTGGACAATATGTTTGGTGCTTGTTGTTAGAGATTGATGAATACAATTTGATTTTGTGACGAAACTTACCAGTGTAATCATATATATGGTTGGTTGTTTCAGGTTGGAGTACACATTGCAGATGTCAGCCATTTTATCCGCCCCGGCAATGCTATGGACAAGGAAGCTGCTTTACGGGGAACAACAGTTTACCTGGTTGATAAGGTAGGGGGGTTGTGTTTTTGTACACCCAGAGGTATTGGGGATTTACCTGTGGTGGCCAGGTGGTGGATGGGCTTTACCCTCTCGAGTTTTCCTCTCGCTTAGTCTAAAAAATGTGAACTGATCTTTAATAAACTTGGTCACAATATGTATTGGTACAATATCTCATCCAACCGTAACTAGCCAGAATGTCCCAGACATTCTAGAGTTATGGCCCTTGAATTGATGAAAAATTAACGTTGGCCACTCTCTGACACTGGCAATTGTGAACTGGTCTTTGCCAAACTTTGTCACAATGACAATGTGTATTGACACAATGTCTTGACAGAGTTTGATAACCAGACAGAATGTACCAGACACTACAGAGTAATGGCTCTTGAATTGATGGAAATGTAGATCAGGCATACTATGGTACACTACTCTTTTTCTTCTTTTTAACTTTTTTTAATTCCATCAACCCTACTTCACACAAAGTAATACCGGTACTTAAATACTTCAGGACAAATTTCATTATTATTAATGAAAATATCCCAAATATTAGATTTTTAAAAAAAAAAATAGTGTTAGTTTTCAAATTATAATTTATGTCTTAGTCATTTTCTTTACAGGAATGGTTTAATATGTTTATACCAAATTTAAGAATTAAAGTACAGTTGAACTTGTCTTAGCGGTCACGTGTATTAAGCAGTCACCATGCCGTAAGCGGTCACTTCAGGTCCCCCCAAGAAATTTGTTCTTTAATTGTTGTGTAATCAGCAGTCACGTGTCTTCTGCGGCCAGCGGTCACCTTTGATGGTCAAATCCTTCTTTAATTGACTCCTAATTAGCCGTCATCGGCACCCAATCAACAGATGCAGGCGCAGACAGTCAATAGTTGTCTCGCGCCGTACACTTAACCGCTAATTGCATACCCCCCACCCACTGTCATAATTGTTCCATTCATAGAGTGTGCAAACAAAGTACAGTGTGAATTGGTGTTTGACACGTTGTTAATTGATGAATGACCCATCAGCCAATGCCCAGTGTTTTAATTACCTTCAGTAGCTCTTGATGTAATCACAGTTTGGGCAAAACACTCCATTTCGGTAATCAGTAAACAGAAAGCTGACTCGATTTGCGTACGCTCCATTGAAGATCGCCGAAACTGTTTGTGTTTTGAGTTTGAATAATTAAATTCGGACATGTTTCATCTTTGTGAGTATAAAGAATGAATAATTGAAGTCGAATAATTATAGAAATTTAACAAAAAATGATGTTAAAAACAATAAATCATTGGCGGTATAAAATGGAATTTCTAAAAGAAAGAAAGAGTGGTATTAATTATAATAAAAAAATAACTCAACAAACATACACACATACAGAAGACATAATAAATAAATAAAGACAATAACAAACATGCACACATACATAAGTACATATACATTATATAGGTGCGCCTAAAATATGGCTGAAGTCATATTTTGTCTTAAGCAGCCAACTTGTCTTAAGCAGCCAATCTCGGGTCGTCCCTTAGGTGGCTGCTTAAGACAAGTTGGACTGTATTACTAAGTATTGTTAGTGGAATTAAGCCAGCTTTGATAAAATTAGAATGACTTAATTGCACTAACTTACACTAATACAGTGTAGCTCTTTTTATTGTTTTATTTGGGGTCTAAGTTAAGATACTGCGTAGTATTGGACATACTATGAGTGCTTTGGTTTATGAAAATTTACTTTAATGGGCTATACAAATGATGAATTAAGGATTTGGGGTCAAAAGTTGAACAACATTATTTTGCCTTTCATGACAAAATGGATTGATACTTTTTCATTAAACCCTTACTACATTTGATTTGTTGGAAGTATGACCTATGTGTCCAGTATAAAACCTGATCAGCCTGCAAGTTAGAGATTGAGTTTCCATTCTGCTCACATTTTGAACAGAATAAGAACCCTTGAAATTAAATAAAAAGAACAATGATGAATTTCAGCCCTTAGTTTTGGGGGAAAAAACAATCAGTTACAAAACTCATTTCAATCAAGCTAGGGGCATTGATATAGTTTGAGATATCGAGTTATGGTGTTGACATGATGTGTATATACATGTAACTGGTAATGGGTTAATAGTGTACTTGTCTACTTTTTCTCCAGAGAATCGACATGGTGCCAGAGTTGCTGAGTTCTAACCTGTGTTCACTGAGGTGTAACGTGGACAGGTAGGTCATGAAGTAGGGTACATGTACACTAGGATATACAACGTTTTTATATTGATTGGATATCGGTAATTGTTAGGCATACCATGGAAATAGATATATCCTTGCTTCATAAATTAAAAATGGACTATACAGGAATCTGGTGCGTTGTATTGTCACTTCTAGTCCTGTTTATTAAAAAAAGGAAAATCTTTATATTTTCATAATTCTTCCCTAGGCAACACTGTGTCTGTTTCTATTAATGAATTAATAAAGATCAATCCATTGATAATTGATTATTTATTTAAAAGTTAATAATTACACTGAAGTCAGAGATTCAATGTGAGAGCAAAAATTGAACATTAATATTTGCATTTTGTCTTGATAATATGGCAGGTTTGCCTTCACTGTGCTGTGGGAAATGACGCATGATGCTGAAATACTGAATACAACTTTTACCAAGAGTGTCATAGAGTCCAGGGTAGGTAACTCTCTTTACTTCACAGCAGTTGGTTCTCTTTCCTAAGTGGGTTGCTTGTAAAATGACTAGATAAATGGTTACATTATGAAACAATTTGATTGTTGAATGAAATATAACTGGATTAATTAATTGGAAATAACTGGAAATGTAAAATATCTTGGTTAGTGAATCTGTATATGTACATAGGAGAGTTGGAGAAGAGAAAGTCATTCTGTTGTGCTGTTTTCTTTTGAAAGCTTTGTTTTTAGTCCCGTCCGTCCGTCCGTCCATCCATCCGGATGTTCAAAAATCTGGATCCTGGATAACTTAAAAACCGTTCAAGATATTATTATGAAACTTGGTATATGAATAGAAGGCAGTATGGAGATTCTGCACATCACTTTGTTTTTTTTTTCCTTGGACCAAAATTCAGATCGCTATGATAACAGAAAAATTGTGAACCTCACCGGTAGGGGACTCATGTGTTGTGTGCAACAGTGAACACTAGTTCCTTGTTCCATAAATTTTGTTAAATGTGTACTGCTTAATTTCTTGGGTAATTTCTTGATTATGACAACAGGGGAGAAATGTGTGTAATTGGCTTGTAGTGCTCAATCAGTAGTGCACTCATCTTGTAAGGGTGGGGTCCAGAGTCCAAGTCCAGGTCTCAGTTCTATCAGCCTAACAAAGCGCTCAGTATATGTAATACTTCAAAGCACCAAGATATTTATTTCTTAATCTTAGCTTTGTTGTGTCACCTAATGTAAGCAGAGGTGACACATAGGGATGACTTTTCCATCATCTGTCTGCCCGTCACACTTTTTCCGTCACGCTTCAGCAGGTGACACATGTGTTCCAGAGAACACTCTTGTTTAGTATGACAACTATATATATTTTGTCTAATGTGTTTCTACCTTATTCGATATTTGAGACATAGGGCTAAGTCTTAAGAAAGGAAAATAAATTGAACATTTTACAGGCATCGCTGACATATGCTGAAGCACAGATGATTATTGATGATCCAAAACAGAATGACGTTATGGCAAAAAGCTTGAGAGGTCTAAATAAACTGGCAAAAATACTGAAAAGAAAAAGAATTGAAAAAGGGTAAGTATTTGGTCCATTGAAAGCCAGAAGGGGCTATCAGCCTTCTTTTTACATATGCTGATAGCCCCATCTGGCTTTCAATGGACGATTTGCAAAACACGTGAAAGAAATTGATAAAATTGTTTCATAATGTGATATGACTTTTATGCTGGTCAAATATTTTAGATGTTATTTTGATGAGCATTCTGTAAGTTAGATATTCCTAGTCTTTTGGTAGATATCTGAGAGATGTGCAGAGAGGGAGATCCCGTGATGTTAAGTGTGTTTGATTTCAGCAAGGATACTTAAGCTTTTCAGTCTGTCATCACTACAATAATTATGGTTTGTTTTCAACAGGGCCTTGACACTAGCATCGCCTGAGATTCGGTTTCATATAGACAGCGAGACCCACGACCCAATTGATGTGCAAGCCAAACAGTTGATGCAAGTATTTTGCCATTTTCCCATGGCGGTGGTCATTGTCACCATAGGAAACCTGAATTGGTCTTAATCTGCCATACTGACAATTTAATTGATATAAACCATTTAATTTGATTTTTACATGAAAAATAATTTCAAACTATTTTGCATCAGTTGCAGAACAAGTAGAAACAACTTGTATAAATCCCCCACAATGGGGATTGTTGTAGTGTAGGTCTTCTTTAGGGAGAAGCAAGGATACCGTCTGGATCAGTAATCACCTGGAAATAAGTAAATATCAATATCATGTTATTATCACCCCGCTCTATAGAAATGGGGGCTATATTTGAATCCAGCTCGACTCATTATGTCCAGTCCAACAGTCACATCACATGAAGACAAGGTGGGATTAGGGAGTATTAATCACCTTTAGTGATAGTTTTAGTTACGCTTGGTAAATGTTAGCTCATCAGGCCAAACATTATATTCAGTTTTATTCTTTAAATGGAGGAGTGTCACTATTTTACTAAAGTTGGTCATGAATATTTATTTTCAAAATTCAACAAGTATTTCATGTAGTAAATCCCAGTTGGTCACTGGTGGTTGCACTTGTTATACTCCAGCTTCACAGAAGTGTTGTTTATATAGAAATCACGCTCACCATGTAAGCCATATCCTACACTTCATATTCCTTCATATGACATGAAGACAAGGTAGGACACTAGAGTATTAATCACCTTTAGTGATAGTTCAAGTTTTGACATTGTTGCAGCATATTTTACATTCAGTGCACATGACATTTAAACAGGGACACCAACTCAATGGTAGAAGAGTTCATGTTGCTGGCCAACATCTCAACAGCCCAGAAAATTCAGGAGGAGTTCCCAAACTGTGCCGTCCTTCGACGTCATCCGTGTCCCCCTCCCTCCAACTTTGACCCACTGATCAAGGCTGCTCTCTCAAAGGTAAGCGTATCCCTCTCAAACAAAATGGCTTAAGCTTGATAGTTCCTGGGATGGACCAGGACTTTGTGCTTTGGAAGGACTTGAAGATTCTTCACCTCATTGAGGATTGTATACGAAAAAATCACATACTAAATAATCCTTGATACTGGAATATATTTTGTTCTTTTCTGCCTTCAGTGGTAGTATTAAGAAATATTTCATATAGATTTTTAACTAATTGAGGGCACCATAGCCCAAACATAGCAGAAATGATGGCAAATCTGAAGATTATGGGCTTGAAAATCAATTTTTGGCAAAAATGTTTTATAATCTTCCCAGGCACATAGTACTGGTCTAATCCAGGAACCTTTGAGGTAATGAAGTAGACCATGTTTCCAATTTATCTTAAAAAGTCATACTGGTCAGTTGAACTACTTAAATGTTTGCTATGCAGGGGTTTAAGATGAACGTATCCAGCGGAAAGGACCTGGCTGACAGTCTTAACACGGCTGTAATTGAGGATGACAAATATTTCAACACCATGTTGCGTATCATGACCACACGATGCATGATGCAGGCTGTATACTTTTGTAGCGGAATGATTCCAGAGGCGGAGTTTCAACATTACGGTCTTGCCACAGAGATTTACACACATTTCACATCTCCCATTCGGAGGTAAGCAGTAATGTTAGATTAGATATCCTTTAAATTTGAATCTGTTTACACAAGTCTAAGACTGGTCCTGGTGGTGAGTGGTTAGAGCATCCACCCCGGAATCGGGAGGTTTTGGGGTTCAATCCCCGGCCGCGACATACCAAAGTCATTAAATATAGTACTGGTATAGCTCCCTTGCTTGGCCCTCAGCATATAAGGGTAGATGGGGACAGGACTGGTTGTGTCAGAATAATGTGACTGGGTGTGCTATCATGCCACATGTCAACGGCATGATACTGCAGTGTGACAGCACTATATCTGTCTAAAGTAGACATCATCTCCAAATGACTGAAATACTGTCAGTGGGACTTAAATCCAATAAACAAACAAACAAAAACAAATCTCATAAAAATATTGCAATATAAAGACTTTAAACATTTTAGGAAAATCCTTAGATTCAGGTATATAATCTTTTCATATAATTGAGCCTAGGCAGTGCTGCAGGATGTTGAACATTCATCTTCAGTGATAGCTCTCATTTCATAACCCCTTTGAAGTTATAGTTCTTTCAGAGATTACTTTTATAGTTACATCAGCCCTGTGTTAGGTTACTGTTAAAAGCCCATTATTTTAGCTTTGTATCCATGTTTTCGTAGCATGTAGAGTGCAGGCAGGGAACCAAATCTTTAAAGTTGCAAGTGTGTTATGGTTAACTGTACTTAGGGCTGTTGATATTCATTTATTAAAAGGTAGAACAGAAGTGGAAACTAAAAAGGAAGAAAAGCTTTTCGTTTGTTTGATACAGATGTAAAGAAATAAAGATAATTTCTAGATTTCCTTTGTTCTTCCTTTTCTTTTGCCAGTGTTTTACAATAACTTCATAAATTTATTTCATTAAGTTATTTTCATCATCTAAAGAAGAAAAAATGTTTCACTTTAATACAGCAGTGTGATATTGCACTTTGATGTCAGCATGTAACATTATATTAAAATCTAGAACACCATTGTTGTGCAACAATATGAAGTAGATTCACATCCATCCACATTAAGCAGTAAGGGTATGCAGTTAGAGATTGTCTTTCTTAAATTAAAAAAAAAAAAATTGTATCTGCAGATACTCTGACATCCTGGTCCACCGACTGCTGGCCGTGTGTATTGGAGCAGACGCATCTTATCCTGCCCTCCTGGAGAAACACAAGACGCAGTCCGTCTGTAACAACCTGAACTTTCGCCACAAGATGGCGCAGTATGCTGGGCGGGCCTCTGTCAATCTTCATACTCATGTACGTATTTCTTGATACATGTATGATCACTCTAAAATGTAGTGAGTCTATCCATCCACCCCAAAATCTTGTGTCATGCATATCTCTCCAAATCATATGGATCAAAGTCATAGGACCTTACTGAAATGTTTACCAGCATTGGAAGTTGTACACTTGGTGTTTTGTTACGAGTTATAGCCCTTGACTTAGTGAAAATTGGGTCATCAGTGTCCAGTGAACACTTTTTAGTTCAAATTTCAAACTGGTCTTGAATTCTAAAATTATGAGCATACTGAAATATTTAATACTTGAAATTATTATAAAGATGTGTTTTATAAAATTTGTTAATTGCATTTCAGAACTTTCAAATGATTTAATATAATGATTGAAAAACCATTTTTAGCTCACCTGAGCACAAAGTGCTCAAGGTGAGGTTTTGTGATCGCCCTTCGTCCGGCGTGCGTCGTCCGTTGTCAACAATTTGCTTTAAACAACATCTCCTCTGAAACCGCTGGACAGAATTTAATGAAACTTGGCAGGAATGTTCCTTGGGTGAGGCTCTACAAAAGTTGCTAAAATAAAGTTGATCCATGAAGAACTCTGGTTGCCATGGCTACAAAAAGAAAAATAATTTGAAAACTTTAAAAATCATCTCCTTCAAAACTACTGGCCAGATTTCAAAATAATTTGGTACAGATGTTCCTTGGGTCAACCCCTACCAAAGTTGCTAAAATTATTCCGATCCGTAAAAAAACATGGCCGCCAGGGGCGGGGCTTATTTGCCTTATATGTATATAGAGAAACCTTTAAACAACGTCTCCTCTGAAACCACTGGACAGAATTTGATTAAACTTGGCAGGGATGATCCTTGGGTCAACCTTCACAAAAGTTGCTAAAATAAACATGATCCATGTAGAACTGGTTGCCATGGCAACAACAAAAAAAATAATGAAAACTTTAAAAATCATCTTCTTCAAAACTACTGGCCAGATTTTAAAATAAATTGGTACAGATGTTCCTTTGGTCAACCTCTACCAAAGTTGCTAAAAATTTTCCGATCCGTAAAAAACATTGCCGCCAGGGGCGGGGCTTATTTGCCTTATATGTATATAGGGGAAACTTTAATCAACATTTCCTCTGAAACCACTGGACAGTATTTGATTAACTTGGCAGGGATGATCCTTGGGTCAATCTTCACAAAAGTTGCTAAAATAAACTTGATCCATGTAGAACTCTGATTGCCATGGCAACAAAAAGAAAAAAAAATGAAAACTTTAAAAATCATCTTCTTCAAAAATACTGGCCAGATTTTCAAATAATTTGGTACAGATGTTCCTTGGGTCAACCTCTACCAAAGTTGCTAAAATTATTCCGATCCGTAAAAAAACATGGCCGCCAGGGGCGGGGCTTATTTGCCTAAATTGTATATAGAGAAACCTTTAAACAACATCTCCTCTGAAACCACTGGACAGAATTTGATTAAACTTGGCAGGGATGATCCTTGGGTCAACCTTCACAAAAGTTGCTAAAATAAACATGATCCATGTAGAACTCTGGTTGCCATGGCAACAAAAAGAAAAAAATAATGAAAACTTAAAAAATCATCTTCTTCAAAACTAGTGGCCAGATTTTCAAATAATTTGGTACAGATGTTCCTTGGGTCAACCTCTACCAAAGTTGCTAAAATTATTCCGATCCGTAAAAAAAATGGCCGCCAGGGGCGGGGCTTATTTGCCTTATATGTATATAGGGAAAACTTTAATCAATATTTCCTCTGAAACCACTGGACAGAATTTGATTAAATTTGGCAGGAATGATCCTTGGGTCAACCTTCACAAAAGTTGCTAAAATAAACTTGATCCATATAGAACTCTGGTTGCCATGGCAACAAAAAGAAAAAAAATATGAAAACTTTAAAAATCATCTTCTTCAAAACTACTGGCCAGATTTTAAAATAAATTGGTACAGATGTTCCTTGGGTCAACCTATTTATCTCAGGTGAGCAATTTAGGGCCATCATGGGCCTCTTGTTGTTACTTGTTGCCCATAACAACCACCTTAAAGCTATCATTGATGGTGATTTCAGAATGGTCAGAAATAAATCTGTCAAATACACAAGTAAATACGATCTCACTATTAAATGGAATCGTGTCTAATTTTGAGTAGTATATATACCACTGAGGAATGTGGAGGGGAAAAAGTTGAAAATAAATATGAAGTCATTAACCCTTTCCCTCATATAGACTCATTTTGACGCACTCAATAGGTACCACATAAAGCCTATCTGCAGAAAACCACAGTTAAACCTTACCAAATTTGATTACAAAATCCTCATTTCCAGACCACTAAGGAGCAGCGAACAGCATAAAACCTGATCAGCCTGCGAGTTACTCGCAGGCTGATCTGGTTTTATGCTGTTCGCATAGGTCTTTTCATGGTGTCCTCTATGAGGGAAAGGGTTAAGATGGGAGTAGCTTACACAGGTTGGTCAGATGTAATACTGTTTGCTACTTACCAGAACATGTACCTTCATAATAAGAAAATACCAAGGTTAAAACCTGTTTGGACTGGTAAGTCGATTTGGACCCCAAATATTAGGTTATAATGGAATGCATTGTAAAGGGCAATACAAACCTGTGGATGGTTTAACATGAATCTTATGCCATGTTCTGTATCGCTGCTTTCAGTTGTTTTTCAAGAAACGTGTGGTGGACGAGGAGGGATACGTGTTATTTGTGCGCAAGAATGGTGTCCAAGTCCTGATTCCGAAATACGGTCTTGAGGCGACGCTGTACCTGAACACGGAGACGCGCAAGAAAGGGCCGGTGTTTGTCTTTAATGAAGAGGTATGAATTGTATGTGTGTGAGAGATACTTTGATTGTTATAGGACTGCCATAGGCTGTCAGTGTGTAGATATCACAGGAACTTGTAATATTTCAGGACAGCATTGAAATGAGTAGATATCACAGAAATGTGTAATATTTTAGGGCAACTTCTTGAAATGTGTAGATATCTCAGAAATGTGTAAATATTTCAGGACAACACACAGACATGTGGGGATGTCACACTGCACGTGTTTGACCGTCTCATTGTCCAGATTAGCATTGACCGTTCCAATGTCCAACACCTGAAGCTACAGATGAAGCTTGTCTCCCCCACTGTGAGTTGACCACTTGAATATCAGAATAGTTTTGGTTAAAATTTAAGTCAAATAAAGGCGTTTTCCACAACAGGAAATACACTAAAGTCAGATCTTTTTTTCTTTTTTTTTTTTTTTTTTTGTATAGGAAAATAAACAAAGGAAATTTTCCTATCTCAAGTAACTTTAAAATAAAATACAAAAGATGTAGCCAAATACTGAGTTTTTCGTTTTGTACAGATTTGAATAGTCATCATCAAGTTTTTCCAATTTTAATGATTTTACATGCAAAATTTCCCCATTTATTTGCCAAAGGTAAATAAAAATAACTGAATAGGTACACCATATAGCCAGTTGCCACTGGAATAGACAATAATATTTTGTGTTACCCATTACCATTTGAATACCATGTCCTTGTTGTTACTTGAATAAAATATATATTCCATGCTTTTTAATTTATTCTATGTTTGACCTTAGTAAGAGCAAATCATTTTGAAAGCAGTTCTCAGCTTTTCCTCTCAAAGATGCAGATTAGTAGCGAGTTTGATTTCCTCATTTGTTACTCAGTGATATCAAAACCTAATTGCGTATAAACAGTTTATTTTTTATACGCCCATCTAAAGATGGGGCGTATTATGTGAACACTCACGGCGGGCGGGTGGGTGGGCGTGGAACATTTGTTGTCCGGGCTCTAACTTCAATACCGTTTGCCCAATCCTTTTCAAACTTTCCACACATGTGCATGGCCATAATATCTCGAATGAGTTCGATATCCAGCATTATCGCATGAATGACTTAGAAGTTATGGCCCTTGACGTACACAAAATACTTGAAATTGTGATTGTCCGGGCTCTAACTTCAATACCGTTTGCCCAATCCTTTTCAAACTTTCCACACATGTGTTAAACTGTTTGGCCATAATATCTCGGATGAGTTCGATATCCAGCATTATCGCTTGAATGACTTAGAAGTTATGGCCCTTGACGTACACAAAATACTTGAAATTGTGATTGTCTGGGCTCTTACTTCAATACCGTTTGCCCAATCCTTTTCAAACTTTCCACACATGTGCATGGCCATAATATCTCAGATGAGATCGATATCCAGCATTATCGCGTGAATGACTTAGAAGTTATGGCCCTTGACGTACACAAAATACTTGAAATTGTGATTGTCCGGGCTCTAACTTCAATACCGTTTGCCCAATCCTTTTCAAACTTTCCACACATGTGCATGGCCATAATATCTCGGATGAGTTCGATATCCAGCATTATCGCGTGAATGATTTAGAAGTTATGGCCCTTGACGTACACAAAATACTTGAAATTGTGATTGTCCGGGCTCTAACTTCAATACCATTTGCCCAATCCTTTTCAAACTTTCCACACATGTGCATGGCCATAATATCTCGGATGAGTTCGATATCCAGCATTATCGCGTGAATGATTTAGAAGTTATGGCCCTTGACGTACACAAAATACTTGAAATTGTGATTGTCCGGGCTCTAACTTCAATACCATTTGCCCAATCCTTTTCAAACTTTCCACACATGTGCATGGCCATAATATCTCGGATGAGTTCGATATCCAGCATTATCACGTGAATGACTTTGAAGTTATGGCCCTTGATGTACACAACATACTTGAAAATTTGCTTGTCCCTAGTCCTTAGACCCTATGAGGTGTTGTCAGATCTTGCAGTAAATTAATGGAAATGTATCAACAGTTGTTTTTTTTATGATTAACATTCATTAACTAATGGGATTTTGGAATTATTTTGCTTATATATGGACAGTAGCTTGTTTCTCTGAGCTATTTCTGAGAGTCCCCATACTATGATGGGCGTATTTTGTGGCAGTCCTGACCCTTGTTGATAATGGTGCTATGGTCCATTAGAAGTTTAGTGTACATGAACAGCAGATCTAACCATGCTGGGTTTAGCTTTATCCAATCAATAACTCATGAACTGAACGACAGATTTATATTATTTTTGGCACATCTGTTTATCCTAATAAAGTGAAGGCCAGGTTCGACTTTGGGACAGTTTTGGACTTTTTAACTTACAAGCCAAATTTACCTTGTCCAGTTGATAACTCATCAAATGCTTACAAATTTAAATATTTTTTTATCTCAATAAAATGAAGGCCAGGTCAGACTTTTGACTTAATTATGGTACATACATTTTTGACATAAAAATGGCCCCCTTTCAACTTAGAATTTTCTAAAATTTCCTTGTCTGATCTTTAAGGCTTCATATTCTATGTCAAAGCAATGTGTAGGGGTATTTATTTCCTTCAGTGATATTTCTAGTTTGATTTTCTTGAGTGGATTAGTGCAAAAGATACTGCAGGGATTTAAATCACATTTATTTATTTTTTGTTCTAGTTATAGTATTGGTTAGCAAAGAACTTGCCATTGAGCAAAATCTTGGTTTCCTAATATGTGTAAAAAAAGTACAATAGGCTTAAATTTATTTTATCCAATTACAGGTGCCAGGTTTTAGTGTCCCCCCAGTGGCTGAAGCAGACATAAGTGATGAACCCCCAGTGAAAAAGAAGAAAACTTGAAATAGTGACAAATACTGTAGATACAATGTATATTAGCAGTTAATAAAAATAATATCTTGAACTGTGGTGAAATTAATTTTGATGAGTCTGCCTAAAAATGGACCTTTCCATTATTTCGATATATTCAGATTAGATAAACAGATTAGCCAATAGCTGCACTGGAGTATCATGTGATCAACAGTTGACCTAGTTAACACCAGGGTGCCTGGATAACGTAGTGGTAACACACTTTGCTTCTCACCAGTGTATCTCGGATTCAATCCCGTGAGAGGGTACGGTGGTCACCCGTCCAGACACATGGGTTTTCTCCGTGTGCTCCAGATTCCTCCCACATTAATTACCACATAAGCCATCATCGAGCCATTGAGATTGATTTATTTAAGTTGTTGGAACTTATTTTCATAATCAATGTAAAAATAAAGTTAAAAAAATTTGCGTTTGTGGTAGTGTTTGCAGCAGTAATTGGAAAATAATTCCTTAACAGTGGGTTAAGGGGGACTTAAATTTTCAAAGAAAACATTGGAAAGGTTTGTTACTGACAGTTTATTATGGCTGGAGGCTTTATGTCCTAATTTGCAAATAAACATTAAACTCTAACTTAATGACTGCCTGTTAATGAACTGAATGTCATTTCTCTGTGGAACATTGAAGTATAAACTGTCAAGAATAGTTCACCTCATTTGTCAGAAAAGTAACCGTGAAAATTTAACCTCACCTTTTCTTGTTGTTATACCCCCGAAACAAAGTCACCCGGTGGTCGGTCGGTCCAGCGGTCCGTTGCATTTTCCTTGTCCAGAGCATAACTTGAAAACCACAAGTTGGAATTCAATACAACTTCATGCAATGATCAAGCACATGGAGAGGAAGTGCAGTGCACAAGAACCATAACTCCATCTTGATTATTACAGAGTTATTGCCCTTTGTTTTTTCCTTGTCCGGAGATAACTTGAAAAGTACAAGTTTGATTTCAAAACAATTTCATACAATGGTCAACCACAATATGAGGAAGTGCAGTGCACAAGAACCATAACTCTATCTAGAGTAATTACAGAGTTATTGCCCTTTGTATTTTTTCCTTGTCCGGAGTATAACTTGTAAAGTACTGATTGGATTTCAAAACAATTTCATACAATGGTCAAGCACAATGAGAGGAAGTGCAGTGCACAAGAACCATAACTCTATCTAGAGTAATTACAGAGTTATTGCCCTTTGTATTTTTTCCTTGTCCGGAGTATAACTTGTAAAGTACTGATTGGATTTCAAAACAATTTCATACAATGGTCAAGCACAATGAGAGGAAGTGCAGTGCACAAGAACCATAACTCTATCTATAGGAATTACAGAGTTATTGCCCTTTGTTACTTTTCCTTGTCCAGAGTATAACTTGTAAACTACTGGTTGGATTTCAAAACAATTTCATACAATGGTCAACCACAATATGAGGAAGTGCAGTGCACAAGAACCATAACTCTATCTAGAGTAATTACAGAGTTATTTCCCTTTGGTTTTTTTCCTTGTTTTTCTTGTCCTGAACATAACTCGAATATTATACATGGTATATACTTGAAACTTAAAATGTAAACAGATGGCGACTAGGAGAAGTGCAGTGTCCAAGAACTGTAACCTTATATTTTTAAACTACTGTGACAAACAACCATTACTGACTCTCTATCAACTTTAAATAACAACTTTACTTACTTATTACTATCACAACCAATATACTATGTATACAGGTTCTTATCTATGCTCTGCCTGAAGTCTGGCTTCTCCTGCATTAAAGTATTTTGCGTGGGTATTAATCACCTTCAGTGATAGCTCTAGTTAATGAATTAGTTTCCAATCATGGTGAGGTCTACTCACAAACAATATCACTCTTTTGTGTCACATGACATCAAAGTGTTGTGATTGGATAATCTATAAATAACTTAATTTGAATATTAGGTCAACACAAGCAGAATGTCAAAATACAAGTACAGCAAAATCCCTTTGAGCAAGGTTTTATAAATAATGAAAATCTGTAACAGGACAGTCTTTAAATTTATTGTGCAAACATACATATATATACATATAAATGGAGACATTAAACAAGCACTTCATATAAATACTCGCACACATCTTCAAATAGTTTACATACAAAGTAGCCAAGGTATTACTTAAAATCAAATATTTATGAGTTTCACTTCCTTCCCTTTAGTGAAACATAATGTCTATATCACTTAAACTAATTCACGTTAATTTTCTTCAGTATGTAAGATCATTGACGCAATCAGACTAACTGAAATATAATAAAAACTAAAGGAGAAATAAAATGTTTGAAAACTTTCACACATCGAGGAGAATACAAACTGTTAACATGGTCACACTACATGTATAATCACATACTTCAACATCATAGCTTTAATTGTTAACTTATCAATAAGCAGAATGATAATCATGAATTCTACATAAATATATAACCCGGATGCAACCTTTGCTCTTATCTCTATACAAGAAGCTACCATATACAGTGAAACTTATTTACAACAAATTAATTCTGTCGGTGCTTTATTTTACACATATAGATCATCTTGACATAGAGGACACCATGAAAAGACCTATGCGAACAGCATAAAACCAGATCAGCCTGCGAGTAACTCGCATGCTGATCAGGTTTTATGCTGTTTGCTGCTCCTCAGTGGTCTGGAAATGAGGATTTTGTAATTAAATTTGGTAAGGTTTAACTGTGGTTTTCTGCAGATCAGGCTTTATGCGGTACCTACTGAGCGCGTCAAAATGAGTCTATATGAGGGAAAGGGTTAATGTCAGGCATTGACAATATGGACATAACGGTCCACAAGTATCGACAATACTGACATTGTGGATGATGGGTCGATATTGTCAATATCGATATATAAGACTGACAGGTCCCAACAATACTTCTGTATCAAATTCTAAGCCATAACAGGCATATTAGTAGATTTTAACATTTCAGTAATCTATTTGATACAGATACTTATACTTAATGTAAGTTCTTGCATTTTTCACTTTACCTATAGCTGACAATGTATTTTTATCAACAACAAAACAATTTTCTGGCAAAAAAAGCACATTTCTGGAACATTTCCCGTTCTGGAACATTTCTTTTTCCTCTCTTTCTTTTTCACTAAAAATGTCAATGCAAACTTTTGAAAAGTGTATTTGTATCAATATTTTAGAATGTGAATTATCAATAGATAAAAAAAAATACAAACTCACCAAGGCCTGTCAGCACTTTGATGACCCTATACAGCAAATTTAGATACCCAGATCTTCCTGTCACCTCATCCTTTCAATGAAAACAGAAGCCTGTTTTGCTTCTGCATTTAACCCTTTACTTCATATAGACGCCTTGGCAAACAGACCAGACAAAGGTAAATCTATGGTTTCATATTCCTATTTACTTTCATTAATATTATAAGGTCATAAATTTGTAAATGAATATTCATGAAGTAAAAGGTTAAGCGACACTACATGTATTAAAGAAAATCTTAAATTTATTACCCTAATTTTACTGCCATAATTCAAAATGGTATTTATATATTTAATGTGTTTAATATATGATAAAACATTTGCACAAAAAAATGACCATGAGCTAGCTTCAATGGATGACATTTAACGTCCAATATTAAAGATTTGAGAGAGGAGGAGCTTGGAAAAGATAATTTGCATATTAATCATTTGTATTAAATTCTTAGTTTTAAAGCACACAATAGATTAAACCAAAAATTTCAAAGTCAAAATCACATCACATTTATCACACACATTGTTACATGTTGCAAAGATAAATGATGATTGCTACCATAAAACAAGATCAGCTTCTAAATTGGGCTGATCCTAATTCATTATTTCCTGACTCTGGCTGATAAATAAATTTCCTATACCTGATAAGGATTCCTTTCATTTATCAAGACATATTTCAAGTCATTGCTATATCTTAAAGAATTAGTAAAACAGCCCTTTGAAGATTTTCACTTCTCAAGTCGGAGTCTAAAATATTGACTTAACATACAAGAATCTTGGCTCCAATCCTGCCAACAATATTTAAATAGAGCTAAGTAATTCTTAAATTGGGTAAAACACATTCCACCAATTATTTTATGAAATATGTAAGTGCATTGCAAAGTTGACATTGATCATTGAATGATAACTAACAATATTTGCTAAGAAGTTATATACATGGGTACCGTTATTTTCATTTGAGAAACAATAAGGATGAAATTGGCCACTAAGTTTTAGTATTTCTTAGTTCTAGGTATGGTTGATGGACTTTCGAGCCAGGTTTTACACATCCTCATTAATTCAGGCTTTTCACTTATATGCTGTCATAAAGCCACCCATATGTGATAAGCTGCTACATCTTTTTGTGCAGATAATGCCATCTAGTAACTGGTAATTTTATTGGCTGATGGGAAATCAGTATGAAGGTTTTGCAGTGTACCTGCCCAGAGTCTTTTAAGATTGCTGAATAAGGACTGGGGTTACCGAGGATGAGTTTTACACTGATGGCACTTAACTGGCTATTAAGTTATCATGGTAAAGCATTTAGTCACAATAACACTTTTAGATAAACCGGTTTTCACCGGTTACTCAGAGAAACAAGACAGATCAGATACTGTGAGTAAACAACCAATAAACAACAGATTTCACGATGGGCATCTAACAGAAAATTGTCCCCTAAACATGAAAATGTCAACTACATTGTGAAACTCAAGAGTCAGAATAAAAATATTTTTAAACAAATAATATCTGAATGTACAGATTTCAAATAAATAACAAACTTCTAAATGTGATGTTTCCTGATTATAATTAATCAGTAAAGAATTTCTGACCAATAAAATTAAACGTAATACTCTAATCATAATTATACAACATATGATTATGCTTTATAAAACTAGAATATTCATTTTAAACTGAATTAAAAAAAATACTACAAACATCAAAGAAATATGAAGAAAATGTTTGTTACACAATGTTACAAGTCATTAAATATTTAAGCAAATAAATTTTGGGCAGTCTTCAAAATGAGTCTCTGCATGCAATCATAAGATAATAATGAAATAAAGGGAGATAACATCAAGTGGAGTTATGGTTCTTTGACAAGGCACTTTGGCTGCTCGCCAGCTATCTATATTTTATAATTTTTATATTATATAGTTTCAAGTAAGTCCCTTAGATAGTTTTCAAGCCAATCCAAACAAATATTCTCATTATCATTAAATAAACAAAGTGCCATAACTCTGTAATTAAACATTCTAATGGTTTTGGCGATGAAGAGTGGATAAGATTGTGTCTACAGACAGATAGATGGACGGACAAGCTGATTCCAGTATACTCTTACAACTTTGCAGCAGGGGTATAAAAATCAATAATGCTTATACCTTGTTCCGCATTTTGCATTAAGCACACATCTTTTCTTTCCATACATATCGCATATTTTTTCATATATCAACCCTTATATGTCATTTGTGTAAGAAAACAAGCCAAATAATAATTATGTAAACATTTCAAACATATAAAATGACATGTATATATATTTTTTCTATACTAGGAGAAAAAGCTGATATTTTCAAGGGGGATTGTAGATATAAAAGTATTGGTTTATTAATTAGTCATGGAATTCAGTCATTTAATAAAAATGAATCTTACATTGAATGAGTAAACATTTAACTCATTCGGGATAATTATTTCTTAGTTTGCAAAATTAATTAATTTGAAATTAATTAATTTCAAAAGTAAAAAATTAAATAATAACTCGCCAATTTCGAACTATCTTCTTTTAAAAGTATTTGCATTTAAGCTGATCACTGTTAATCTGATCACTGTTTAAACATGCTTATGCTTATGAGGTTAAGATTTGAAAACAACAAATAAAATTAAAGAAAAATCATGTTGCACAAAGCACTACAGACTTAATACCATATATTTCCCACACAGTGTGATAAAGAAAACATATGGAGAATACGTTTTACAACATCAGTATAAAGTATTTGTTCCTAACACCTGTTATTAACTATTTTCTGTTATTTAAACATCATAACGTCCGGACTCTGGTACATGCAGATGTAAGCGTCACAAATAAGTCGCCTCATGTGCTCCGGCAATGTTTTATCTTCCGGATACTTCATGATGTCATTATAGTATTCCTCGGACAGCCACGTGGGGATCTGACTACAATCCTTAATCTCCGGGATGTTGTAGCCGCTCTGCTCACCTGCAGGTAGGAAATGTACACTTAAAGGTTAACCCATTACCTCATGAATATTCATATGCAATATTTCTATAGTGTGCTGACTGTATAGAATTTGACTGATTGATTGAGTTTACCGTCGCTGCAACAGTATTTCAGTCATATACCGACATCCAGCTAATTACAGGAGGAGGTAGACCCAGATGCACAGAGGCATCCAGATAGAACCATTGACCTATCGCAAATCTGCTGGAAGGCTTCCTCTCATGAAAATCAGAATGACCCTGCTGGGACTCAAACACACATTCATCTCTGACCAGTTAAGAGCTACTTAAACTTTAATCAAATTTTACTAAGTCAAGTAATGAAAAAACACAACTTAATGCTTACCCATTCTGTCAGCCATGGAATCAAAAAATATCCATTTTGCAGCTCGACCTCTGCCGCATTTTACGAAAGAAACATAATGACTTGTTTGTATACACACTACAGCAAATAGCTCCATCTTTTCACGGGGTATGGTAACGGTTTTCCCGCTAGCTTTGCGTCTTGCATGATCTAGTTTAAACCCCTGGGGGACACTGATAGGCTTTGGACGATGGTTTACCCGCTGTTTGTGCTGGTGACTCTAAAAAAGTAATGAAAATAATATTCCAATATTTTTCTGTTTATACAAATATATTTCTAAGGCTGACCAGAAAACTTTGCCATCTCATTCTATTTTTATATATCCTGTTCGTCCCTATTATCTGGGGATTTACAGATTAAAAACAATTCAGCAGTGCATAAAAGAATAAATCATAATTGATTTGCCATAAAAACATTAGAAGACAATTATTCTTCACAATAAAACCTTTTTAAATAATCAATTGACTTCAAAACCTCAAATATTTTAGACTTTAACATTATCGGTCAACAATCTGACCCGATGGACGCTTTCTCATAATTTCGGGGATATCATTTTCCTGCGCTGTACAGTATATTTAACACGCATCAGAGAATAAAGATTTTGCAAGGGGAGGCACAATAGATTGCAATAGTCAGAAAAATTAATGACTGCCAAATCATGTCCATTTTGGATAACTTCCCGTATAGCAAAAACTTCTATTTTTAGAACTGTATGACGTCACAATAATATGGGAACCCCCAATAATATGAGAACTGGGGATACACTTAGAATAGTTTTGCTGTCAGCCCTCAACATATGATATTATTATTAAAACAATGTATAATATTTAAATTGATATGTTTATTTAATTTAGGATTAATTAAGCTGACATTATTCAATACTGTCTCGAATGAGGGAACAGCAGTTCTCAGATGCTGCAAAAAAAGAGAGTTGGGGCAAGAGCAAGAACAGGATGTCCCTTTAAACACCTTTGTTCCAGTATTTATGGCTATAGTCAGATGCCATAGTTCATATTTAATGTGAATGATATTTTCTACATACTTTATTTTATACATCATATCCAGGTTTTAACCCTTTCCCTCATATAGATTCATTTTGACGCCCTCAATTGGTACCACATAAAGCCTGATCTGCAGAAAACCACACTTAAACCTTACCAAATTTAATTACAAAATCCTCATTTCAATACCACTGAGGAGCAGCGAACAGCATAAAACCTGATCAGCCTGAGAGTTACTCGCAGGCTGATCTGGTTTTATGCTGTTCGCATAGGTCTTTTCATGGTGTCCTCTATGAGGGAAAGGGTTAAAAAGCTTGAACAACTACTTGATTATCTACAACAATACAAATTACAGTGAAAATGACAAATCCCAACCCCACCCCAAACTAACAGGAAAGTGGGAAAAGAATTAAAGGATAAGTGATGCGATAAGATGCAGGTGTTTAATTCCTTTAAAGTCCAGTAGAGCTGGAATTTATATGTATACAACGAACAAGACATGTTCCTTGGAACGCACATGTCACCTGCTTGAAGAAGCAAGACCAAAAAAGTGTGACAGACAGACGACAAAGAAGTGATCTTAATGTGTCTCCTCTACTTACAGCAGAACAGAAACCAAAATA
>CM037787.1:29396978-29415636 GCA_021229015.1 Solen grandis | reverse complement strand
CACATGACGACAAAGGCCTATGTTAATCATTGAAATCGAAATTTCAGCATCTGAAGCATAGGTCATAGGCATATGAAAATCATTGAAATCGAAATTTCAGCATCTGAAGCCTGTGTCATTTAATTTTCATAGCCCTTCGAAAATTTCAATATAAAGAAATAATCCAGTAAATATTAGAAATACATTATCATATAATGACGTCAGGTGACGTCATATGACGTTAATTTTCATAAAATCGTTAAGACTCCCAGAGAACTATATACGGACCAAATATCAACTTTCTATTTCAAAAAGGACTGATTTTATAAGCATTTGAAAATTTACGACCTTGGTTCGAAATTGGAAATGCACAACTAGAAATTAATATACACACTTTGTGAAAATTTGATGAAAATCGGTTCATCATTAATGGCTGTAGACTGCGTACAAACTTTTGTAGCATATGTCAATTGTGACGTCATATGACGTCATAGACATATAAAATTCATAGAAATCAAAATGTCCTCACGTGACTAATAAGCTATACAAATTTCATCGTCCTAGGATTATTGCAACATGGAAAAATAATCGTTTAGTTAGGAAGAAAGAACGAATAATAATAATTAATACATATAAAATGACGTCACGTGTCATCATATGACGTTTATTTTTACATAATTGTTAAGACACCCAGAGACCTACTAACTGACAAAATTTCAACTTTCTATCTCAAATAGGGCAATTTTTAATAAGCATTTAAAAATTGACGTCCTTGGTTCTAATCTTGGATCCGCCATAGATGCTTGAACTTTTCGAATTTTGAAAAACGGACACCGGTACACACAATAAGAACGTAATATACACATTCTGTGAAAATTTGATGAAAATCGGCAAATTAGTAATGGCTCTGGACCGTGTACGAATTTTCATAGAAAATTTCAAATGCGACGTCATATGACGTCATAGGCTTCTGAAAATCATTGAAATCGAAATTTCAGCGTCTGAATCATTATTCTTTAAATTTTCAATGCCCTTCAACAATTTCAACATATAGAAATACTCTTGTTAGAAATACATTATCATATAACGACGTCACGTGACGTCATATGACTTTTATTTTCACAAAATGTTTAAGACTCTTGGAGACCTATATACTGACCAAATATCACTTTTCTATCTCAAAAAAGACCGATTTTATAAGCATTTAAAAATTGACGACCTTGGTTCGAATCTTGAATTCGCTATAGAACCATGGACTTTTCAAATTTTGAAAAACGGACACCGAGATGCACAACTAGAACTTAATATACACATTCTGTGAAAATTTGATGAAGATCGGCCCATTAATAATGGCTCTGGACCGTGTACAAACTTTCGTTGTCAATTTCAAATGTGACGTCATATGACGTCATAGGCTTCTGAAAATCATTGAAATCGAAATTTCAGCATATGAAGCATGCGGCCTTTAATTTTCATTGCCCTTCGAAAATTTCAACATATAGAAATAATCTTGTTAGGATTAGAAACTCATGATCATATAATGACGTCACGTGACGTCATATGACATTTATTTTCACAAAATCTTTAAGACTCCCAGAGACCTATATACTGACAAAATATCAACCAAATATCTCAAAAAGGACCGATTTTTTAAGAATTTGAAAATTTACGACCTTGGTTCGAATCTTGGAATCGCTATAGAACCTTGGACTTTTCGAATTTTGATGAACGGACACCGGGATGCACAACTAAATCATAACTATATGTGGGAGAGAGGGGAGCGAGGAAATAGATATATGAATGTAACTTGATACACTGATGAATATACAATAACTGTTTATTCACTGCAGTTAGAGAGGTACCAAGTACAATATATAGGATTAAGAATATTTCACTACTTTTGTAACACTTATCCTTTATAAACTGATGTCTTTTTCATGCATATATATGTTTATTCACATGTTTAGATTGATTACATATATGAAATACTGTCAATTTGATTCATGCCATTGTTTCTTATGTGAGTGTCATATTAACAAAGATCTTAAAAATACTATATCTTTTAGGGTAAATAGTTATACATGTATATTGAAAAACACTTTTTATTATTATGGATAACTTAAAAATATTATCATATAATTGTAGAGGTTTACGGAACCTATCAAAAAGAATTGATGTTTTTAATTTCATCAAAGAAAAAAAAGCTGAAATTGTGTGTTTACAAGAAACACATTTTGTTAAAGATATGGAGAAAATTATATATACAGAGTGGGATGGAAAATGTTTTTATAGTCATGGAAAGTCTAATTCTAAAGGAGTTGCCATTTTATTTAAAAGGAATCTTGATATGGAAGTGTTAAACATTAGAAAAGACAATGATGGAAGTTTTCTTATTCTTGAACTTGGATTTAATAACACAAAACTTATTCTTATAAATATTTATGCACCAAATATTGATAATCCAGACTTTTTTACAAATATATTTTGTTTGGTTGATTCTTTAGAATCAAATACGAAATGTATTTTATGTGGAGATTTTAACTTAGTTTTGAATCCGTCTATTGATTATAAAAATTATAAATATATAAACCACAATGCCAATGCAAGAAAACGATTATTATCCTTTATTGATGAAAAGCATTTAGTGGATCCATTCAGAGAATTACATGGTGATAAACAAAAATATAGTTGGAGGAGGTTAACTCCCTTACAACACGGTCGTCTGGATTTTTTTCTTATTACAAATAACATCCTTAACTTTGTTAGAAATTGTGATATTGATATGTATACAAATTTTTTTTCAAATATTAAACATGGTAAAGGTTTATGGAAATTCAATAACTCTTTACTAAATGACATTGAATATCTTAATTGTATTAATAAGAAAATTGACGAAATCATTCAACAATATTGTATACCGATCTATGATATGAATAATGTTTTGAAAATGGATAAATCTAGCATTCAATTTGTAATAAATGATGAATTGTTTTTAGAGACACTATTAATGGAAATTCGTGGCAAAACCATATCATATTCAAGTTTTAAATCCAACAAGAATAAAAAAGACGAAGAAAAGTTAATAAATGAGATATCAAAAATTGAGACATGTTTAAATGAAGGAAATAAAGACAGATTAGTACTATTACAAAATAAACTTCATGAAATTAGAAACAATAAAGTTAGAGGACACATTATTAGGTCAAAATCGCAATGGATAGAAAATGGTGAAAAAAACACTAAGTACTTTTGTTCTCTAGAAAAACAATTTAATCTAAGCAAAAATATCCCTTTTTTAGAAATAAAGGTTTTGATCTAGATGATGAACTGTATAATATTGAAATACCAAAATTGAGTGATGAACAATCATTAGAATTAGAAGGGCCTTTAACATATAATGAAATAACCTTTGCTTTAAAGAATATGAAAAATGATAAAAGTCCAGGGTGTGATGGTTTTACTTCAAATTTTTTTAAGGTCTTCTGGGGCAAAATAGGATATTTTGTCTACAGAGCTATAAATTATGCATTCATATCTAATAGGTTTTCTAGGAATATTAAAATGGGATATATTACTTGTATACCAAAAGATAATAAGCCAAAGCAGTTTTTAAAAAACTGGAGGCCAATCACACTTTTAAATGTCATTTACAAGATTGCTTCAAGCGGTATAGCTAATAGACTAAAGAAAGTTCTTGATCTTATCATTTCCAAAGATCAAACTGGTTTTATTAAAGGTCGATATATTGGTGAAAACACTAGATTATTATATGATATAATGAATTATACTGAAATCATAAGATACCTGGATTACTCATGTAATAGATTTTCATTTGATTCAATATCGTTTAAATTTATTGAAAAAACTCTAGATTTATTTAACTTTGGAAACAGCTTCAAGAAATGGATATCATTACTTCTTAAAAACACCGAGGTATGTATACAATTAAATGGTTTTTTATCTGAATTCTTTAAGATCGGTCGCGGCTGTAGACAGGGGGATCCCATATCAGCATATTTTTTATTCTTTGTGCGGAAATTTTGGCAATAAAAATAAGGAACTCAAAAGATATAAAGGGCATTAAAACCAATACAAGTTTCACAATTTATGAACTCGGGTTCGGAAAATTCGTTAAATCATACATTGACATTATTACATAGATTTTCAATCATTTCAGGTTTAAGTATGAATTATGATAAGACAAAAATTGTTTGGATTGGTTCTTTAAAATATAGTACTCGTTCTATTAAAACAAAATGGAAATATCATGGGGAGAAACACAATTCAAATTATTAGGCATAAATTTTGATGTTGACCTTGACAAAATGATAGAACTGAATTATAATAAAAAAATGATTAATATGAAAAAAGTAATATCACACTGGAAAAAAAGAAAGCTAACACCCATGGGAAAAATCACTGTCGTAAAAACTTTTCTATTACCGTTATTAACACACTTATTTATAAGTCTTCCATCCCCAAATAAAAATATTATAAAAGAAATTAAAGATTTATATTAATTGATGAAAATGAAAAAAATAGATTATTAGATTCCATAATAAATGTAAGAATATTATTTAATTGTGGTAAGTTATATGGTGAAAAAATTGTGAAAAATATGAAAAATTCTTTTTGGAAAGATGTAATTGATGCTTATGTATATTATATTGATAAGCTTGATATTAGTAAGATAAGTCAAGTGTTACATATGCCATTATTTTATAATCACAACTTTTTAATAAATAAAGATTATATCTTTATGCCTACTTTGTATAATAATGGAATTAGATATATTAAAGATATTTTAGATAGACATGGAAACTTCAAGAATATAGACATTTTAGAAAGAGAAATAGGACAGAAGATAAATTTTTTAGAATATTTTGGTCTTAGAAAATCAGTAACGAGATACATAGATAAAATAAGCATGTCATTTAAGAATATCTCAATTTTTGATTTGCAAAATCCATCAATTTCTTGTTACCTGTTCCCATTTATAATCAAAACAAATGCAAACAAAATCATATATAATACATTTATTAAAAATAAAGAAGTTCCAACTAGTCAAATTAAATGGATTTAAATTGGGAAAACATTTATGGTGACGTATTTAAATATACTAGAAATACTTACATTCAATGGCTTCAAACAAGAATAGTACACAGAATATTACCAACAAATTCCTTATTATTCAAAATAAAATTTTAAATTTCCTTTTAAAAAAAAATTTGATAAAAGAAATGTAAGATGTGTTATAGAAGAACATAAAGTTGTATTGGGTTTCTGTGAAAAAGAATATAAACTTGACATTTTATTTCTTGAATTTAAAAGATATATATTTTTGTGTAGATTAAAAAATATACTACCAACAATTGTAGGATTCAGGGAGATAGTAAAATTAGATTGGGAAATTTATAAAAAATCAAATATCACTGAAACTGAAAAATCAAATTGGAAACTTGTAAAAAGTATAGTTGAAAATTGAAGATTTAATATATATTTAAAATCAAGATAAGGATTTGTATTTTATTGAATGTGAATTATGAAACTTTTAATGTTAATCACATGTGAAGAACAATTTACTTTTAGTTTTTTTTCTTTTTTCATTATTATTAATTTTGTTTGTATTTTTCAACCCATAAAAAAATAAAGTGCCTATATGGTTAAATTTAATACAAAGTAAAATATAATGTTTATTTTTTTCTCTGTATAATTCTTTTATAATGATTGAAAGTTATGTTGCATTGTACGGTCAACTGAGGATGGCTCCCCGACCTCTGTTCACCTATTACGGGGAAAATAAATGGGGATACCCATATGGGGCCTCAAAAAAAAAAAAAAAAAAAAAAAAAAAAAAAAAAAAAAAAAAAAAAAAAAAACTAAATCATAATATACACATTTTGTGAAAATTTGATGAAAATCGGTCCATTAATAATGGCTCTGGACAGTGTACAAACTTTTGTACATGGTTTTATGTCAATTGTGACGTCATATGACGTAATAGACATATGAATATCATAGAAAATAAAATTTCCTCACGTGACTAATAAGCCATAAAAATTTCATTGTCCTAGGATTATTGCAACATAGAAAAATAAGCGTTCAGTTAGGAAGAAAAAAAGAATAATAATAACTAGATTTCATTCGTTGATACGAATGATAGGACTTTTTGCTACATTTGTCAAATACTTAAAAGCAAAAAAAGAGGATATGAAATTGCAGCCTTTAACTTGCTTTTGTATGGCCATAACTTAAATGAACTTTGAAAAATAAACCGTTTAACTTGGAGGAAATGGCAAAAGTAACTGAAAATCATTTTTTTATATCGATTTATTTAACTTGGACTATTTTTATAATCTATGTTACAAATCAAATTTATTTAAAACGCTTACAATTCGAATTCCATCCTGTAATAATGGCTGTAGACCGCGTACAAGAGTGTGTAGACAACGTCAAGTTTGATGTCACGTGATATCATAGGCATAAGAAAATCAATGAAATGAAATATTAAATAAGTCTTAAAGACTAATATACAGTCCAAATATCAACTTTCTAAATCATCTCGAAGCGATTTTATATGTTTTTGAAATTTGACGTCAATGTTTCGAAACTTGGATTCGCCATAGAACCATGGCCTTTTCGTCTTTTCGAATTTGTAAAGCAGGACCCGGGATACACAACTAGAGCGTTACATATACATTCCTTGAAATTTGCTGAAAATTGGTTCAAAAATAATGGCTGTACACCGCTTAAATTTTTTTTTTGTCCTGACGTCAAATCTGATGTGATATAACGTCAAATTAATACGAATTACATTGCATTCTAAAGCATTTCTAAAGTATATACCATAAGATTTCATGGTCCTGGGAAGTTAACAACATATCAAATTTATGCGTATATATCAGAAATACTTTTTAACTTTATGACGTCATATGACGTCAAATGACGTTCATCTTCAGAGAATGTAAAGCACTCTAGGAGACTTATTTACTTTCCAAATATTAGATTTCTAACTCATCTGGAAACGATTTTATACGTATTTAAAATTTGAAGTCAATGGTTCGAATATCGGATCCGCCATAAAACATTTGTATTTTTGAATTCGGAAGAACGGACACCGGGATGCTCAACTATAACCTAATATACACTTTCTGTTAAATTTTTATGAAAATCGGTTCACAAACAATGGCTGTAGATCGCGTACAAACTTTTGTAGCATATGGCAAGTGTAACGTCATATGACGTCATAGGCATATGAAAATTGTAGAATTCAAAATATCAGCATTTGAAGCATAAGTCATACAATTTTCATTTCAATGGACCATTTGAACATACAGCAATTTTCTTGTAAATATTAGAAATAAATTTACATGTAATGACGTCATGTGACGGCATATGACGTTCATTTTCCCAAAATCTTTCAGTCACCCAAAGACCTACATAATGACAAAAAATCAACTTTCTATCTTATATAGGACCGATTTTATAAGCTTTTAGAATTTAACGTCCTTGGTTTGAATCTTGGATTCGCCACAGAAACTTGATCTTTTCGAATTTTGAAAAACGGAAGCCAGGACGCACAAACAAAACTTAATATACACTTTCTGTGAAATTTGATTAAAATCGGTTCATAAACAATGGCTGTAGTCCGCGTACAAACTTTTGTAGTTTATGTCAAGTGTGACGTCATATGACGTCATAGGCATTTGAGTTCCATAGAAATGAAATTTCAGCATCTGAAATATATGCCGTCAAAATTTCATCGTCCTTTGACCACATCCACATACAGCGATTTACTTGTACATATTAGAAATACATTTTAGTCTGATGACGTCATGTGACGTCCATATTCATAACATATAAAAAAAGTTATGGAGACATATATTCTGAGTGAATATCAACTTTCTATCTTATATAGGACAGATTTTATAAGAATTTGAAATTTGACGTCCTTGGTTCGAATCCTAGATTGGCCATTTAACCCTGGTCTTTCCGAATTTTGAAAAACGGACACTGGGATTCACAACTAGAACTTAATATACACATTCTGTGAAAATTTGATGAAAATCGGTTCACAAACAATGGATGTAGACCGCTTACAAACTATTGTTGCATATTTCAAGTGTGACGTCATATGACGTCATAGGCATATGAAAATTATAGAAATCAAAATTTCAGCGTTTGAAGCATGTGTCATTAAATTTTCATTGCCCTTCGACACTTTCAACATATAGAAATATTCTTGTTAATATTAGAAATACATTATCATATAATGACGTCACGTGACGTCATATGACATTTATTTTCTCAAATATAAGAGGAAGAAAAAAAAGAATAATAAGATGAAGAATAAGAATAATAAAAAACAGTACAAACCCAATAGGACTTTCTGCCGAAAGGGCAGAAAGTCCTAATAAGAAGAAGAATAAACAGTACAAACCCAAGAGGACTTTCTGCCGAAAGGGCAAAAGTCCTTATTAACGCGTATATATCAAAAATTCTGTTTGACCTTTTGACGTCATATGCCCTCGAATGACATTCATATTCACTTAATTTAAAATAAACTTGGTGACTTATAATCTGTCCAAATATAAGCTTTCTAACTCATATTGAAGTGATTTTTAAGTGTTATAAATTTTACGCCAATGGTTCGAATCTTGGATTCGCCATAAAACCTTTGTCTTTCGAATTTGGAAAAAGCAGGATGCACAACTAGAGCGTAACATACACATTCTGTGAAATTTGGTTGAAAATAGGTCCAGAAATAATGGCTGTAGACCACGTACAACCTTTTTAAGCCGACGTCAAGAAACGTCATAGGCAAAGGAAAATGATTGAAATACAAAACATTCTACGTGAAGCATATGCTATTAAAATTTCAAGTCGCTCGAACGTTCGCAACATATAGAAATCAACACATAGAAATCAGAAATTATTTTTCAGCTTATGACGTCATATGACGTCAAATGACGTTCATATTCACAGAATGTAAAACACATTTGAAGACTAACAATATATCTAAAAATCATCTCCGTAATTCATCTGGAAACAAGTTTATAGGTATTTGAAATTTGACATCAATAGTTCGATCTTTGGATTCGCCATAAAACCTTTGCCTTTTCGAATTGTGAAAAACGGATACCGGGATGCACAACCAGAACGTAACATAAACATTCTGTGATATTATGATGAAAAACTTTTGTACACAACGTCAAGTATGACGTTATATGACGTCATAGGCATATAAAAATCATTGACGTCAAAATTTCATCATCTGAAGTGTATCCCATCAACTTGTCATGGTCCAGTGGCTCTTGCAACATATAGAAATTAAGGCGTAGAAAAGAAGAAAAGAATAATAAGACCTACACTTATTTTGTTCTGAACAAAAGAAAGGGCTTTCTGCACTGCAAACCATATCAAACCTGATCATACTCTTTAACTATTCTGACATACACCATCTTCAAAATGTTGAAGAAAATCCGTTCCGAATTCACAGCTGTAGAGTGCAAACTATATAAATAGCATATGAAATCTGTGACGCCATATGACATAATTTAGATTTTAAAGTCAATGTATTCAAACGGGAGTAAGTGGCTTTGTTTTCAGTTATGATTTCATAATGATAGCTTTTTTAGAACCATCTTTAAAAAGACTACAATAATACTCAAACTTGTGTTCTATAAGGGAATGAAGTATCACTAGTCCTCTTTTACATGCCAAAAAGATATGCAGGTTCCTTTCTAGCAAATCATTTAGTTATAATATTTTAATTGAATATTCTTGCTGAATTAAAGAGGGCACGGAGCATTAAAATAAATAACTTTGTCACATTATACCTTTTATGTAACAGAAATAAAATTTGGAATAATATGTGGGATCAACTGCAGAAGCACAAGGAAAAACGGGTTTTAATGAATTCTTATTTTCCATGTTACTTCCTTATATGATGTCCGATTTTTAAAACCTAGGTACCGTCAGAAAGGTCTTCTGAATTCCAACATTCACCTACTTCATGTTTAAACATATCTGTTAAGGATTTTGAGATATAGAAAGTTATTCCTCCAAAAGAAAGGCAATAATCGGCAAAAAGATGATCGTGTCAATTATTACCTTTCGACAAATAACTTGATAATTAATGGTCCGAGCATTAAGATCCGCATACCATTAAAAACGCATTGCATCATGCTATAATATTGTTTCTTATGTTATTTTAAACAAGAGGGCCAATATGGCCTGAATAAGATTGCTGTGTAAGACATGATGGCGAAAAATGTGACATCTAAAGTGTTTTTCTAACATTTGACTAAGTGACCTAGATTTTGATTCTACATGAATTTGCACGCAACCGGGAATTCATGCAGTCATCATTCTTATCAAGTTTAATGAAGACTGGTACAAAAATGTAGGCCCCTAGAGTGTTCATATGATTTTTTCTAAAATTTGCCCTGGTGACCTACGTTTTGACCCCATGTAGCCCAGTATAGAATTCATCCGAGATTTGATGTAAACAAACATTCTGACTAAGTGACATTAAGGTAAGGCTGAAACTGTGGCCTCTAGAGTGTTCACAATGTTTTTCTTAGATTTGACCTGGTAACCTAGGTTTTGACCCAAAATGACCCATTTTCGAATTCTCCCACGTGACCCAATTTCAAACTCACCCAGGATATCATGTAGACAAACGTCCTTACCAAATTTCATGAAGATTGGGCCAAAACTGTTGCCTCTAGAACGTTCACAAGGATTTTTAAGATTTTCTAAGATTTGACCTAGCGACCTAGTTTTTGACCCAACATAACCCAATTTCTCATCTCATCCGTCATAGCCTATAGACAAACATCCTGACAAAATTTCATAACGATTGGGTTAAAAATGTGGCCTCAAGCATATTCACAAGGTTTTATTGATATTTGACCTGGTTACCTAGTTTTTAACCTCAAATGACCCATTTTCGAATATTTCCAAAATATAATGCAGACAAACATCCTGACTTAATTTTATGAAGATTGGGCTGAAACTGTGGCTTCTAGATTGTTCACAAGTTTTTTCTAAGATATGACCTGGTGACCTAGTTTTTGACCCCGCGGTACCCATTTTCGAACTCATCCAAGATATCATGTAGACAAATACCCTGACATGTTTTCATGAAGATTGGGCCAAAACTGCGGCCTCTAGAGTTTTTACAAGGTTTTGTGATTGGTTTCAATTTTTCTCTTACGGTTTTCGAGATTTAGAAAGTTATTTTTCAAGAAAACGGCAAAAGTCGGCAAAAAGATGTTCATGTAAATTATTTCCCTTCGACAAAAAACTTTATAATTAATGGTCCGATCATTAAGACCTGCATACCATTAGAACCGCATTGCATCACGCTAAAAAGTATTGTTATTTATGTTATTTTCAAAAATGTATAGTCTCTTCGAAAAAGGCAATCAAGTGATTGGGACTAACTGCAGAAGTACATGAAAGAACGGTATAAATGAATTCTTATTTTTCATGTAACTTCCTTATATGATTTCCAATTTTAAAAAGCTAGGTACCGTTAGAACGGTCTTCTAATTCCCCACAATTCACTTGCTATATAAATGTATGTATCTTTAACCACGTTTTAGATATGGGCGGTTAAATATTGAGGAAACGGCAAAAATCGGGGATAATATGTTTATTTCGTTTTGTCTCCCTATATTTTAATGAATATTAAGTCAGTCTTAAATATTTAAACACGAAAAGAACAGCCAGTCCACAAATAATACTCTTACTCTAATTAACAAATTAACATGACTTAATAAAAAATATAAATATATATAATATAATATAACTGAGATATTAGTAGTTAAGTGTACCTAGGGTAGCAACATTTTTGTTTTTCTGCAATTGTTGTTGTAGTTGTATTGGGGTTTTCCGTCGCTGCGATAGTATTTCAATCATATAGCGACGTCCAGCTAATTACAGGTGGAGGAAGACCCCGAGTACACAGAGGTACCCGGGTAGAACCACCGACCTACCGCAAGCCAGCTGGAAGGCTTCCTCACATGAAAAATCCGAAGTCCCTACCAGGATTCGAACCCACAGCGGTGAGGGGCTGAAAGATTTGTAGTCCACGACTGTAACCGCTCGGCCACGGCGGCCCTTTTCTGCAATTACTCAACTTATCAACCCGATCTTCAAAAACTAAATATCACATGAAAGGGCTTTCAAAGCACTACAAATTATACCCATAGAGTCTTAATATAATATTTGTTGTTTTTTAGATATTTACGATCAAAGAAGAAACCGATAATTGACATGTGACCTTGACCTTTGCAATTTTCCGGAAATTGAATTGACTAATGGCAATGAGATCACTGTTGCACTTTCAGTGAAAGTTTTATGCTAATCGCCCAAAAACTAAGGTACGTTGGACTAAAAAAACGAAAATGTTGAATTAAAAGATTCTTAACTCGTCATGACGTCATTTTAGGTCATATGACGTCAGTCTTCTCAGAGCTTAAAGAAATCAACAGGACACATGTTCTGCCCAAATTTCAAATTTCTTGCTTATCTGAGAGCTTCGTAATACTTAAATACATTTTCATGTCCAAAGTTCGAAACTTGGGTCAGCCATAGATCCCTAGTTTTTTTAAATCTTGCAAAATGTATATAATCCCGCACAACTAAATCATAATACATACATTCTTTGAAGAAATCAAGTGAATCGGTCCAGAAATAATGGTTGTAGAGCGCGTAAAAGCTTTGGTAGCTATTTTCAGCTCTGACGTCATGTGACGTCACATGAAGAAAAAACTTCATGCAATCGAAAGTGCCAAAGGCACTGTGCATAGTGTTAATTTTGAACCTCTAAAAGAAGAAAAAGGTAGAATAATAATAATAAGAAAAAACATAACAAACCCAGTAGGTCTTTCTGAAGAAAAACATAACAAACCCAGTAGGTCTTTCTGCTTGAGGCAGAAAGCCTAATGAGAAAAAACATAACAAACCCAATAGGTTTAAGCCCTAATAAAGTTTGAAGAAAGCCGTAATACCAAAGGCAATATGCTTATCGGTCCTGGTGTACACCATTGCATCCTAAAATGCACCTCATTCTCTCAAATACGCATCGCATTTCACCTTTCAACACGGGCACCCTTTTCTGCGTAGGAACGCCTGGATCTAAGGTAACCAATCCAATAACCGCCTTCTTTCCTTACTTCAAATTGCTAGATTTTCGTATACAAGCCCCCGTCAAAAAACATGAATATCTGCCATGTTTCTTGACGGAATCACTTGAAATATTTAGGACATTTTGCACATTAAATTCTACGGCATTCGTGCAAATTTCAATTTCATACATCAATTTCCTGATTTTATATGAATTTTTTAAATACTTTTTGCTTATATATGCATGACATCATAATTACGTGACCAAACACATATTCCTTGCAGTCTACATCACTTCACCTTTTAGTGTGTTAATCCTGAAAAAATCATAATGTTTGACTCAAAGTTCATGAAACTGCAGCGTTTCAATTTCGTTAAAAGTACACTTTTCGTCTTCCTTTCATAACTCAACCAATTCAATCCTGATGTTCAAAAACTAAATATCACCTGAAAGGTCTTACAAAGTACTACAGATTATACCACAGTGTCCAGGTAAAACTTTTTTTTCGTTTTTGAGATATACCTTGCCGAAAAAAACACCGATAACTGACATATGACCTTGACCTTTACGATTTTCCAGAAACGGAAGTGACTAAGGAAAATGAAATGATATGTTGCACATTCAGTGAAAATTTTATGCAAATATCAAAAGTTAAGGCATGTAGGGCTAAAACAAACCTACATTTTGGATTAAGTATTTGTTAACGCGTCATGACGTCATTTTACGTCATACGACGTCAGTCTTTTCAGAGCTGTAAGAAATTGGTAAGACACACTTTCTGTCTAAATTTTAAGTTTCTAGCTTATTTGAAAGCTTCGAAATACTTAAATATATTTTCAGGTCCAAAGTTCGAAACTTGGTTCAGCCATTGGTCCTTGGTCTTTTTGAATCTTGCAAAATGTATATAATCCTGCAAAACTAAATCGCAATTCATGCATTCTGTGAAAAAAATCAAGATAGTTGGTCAAGAAATGACGGCTGTAGAGCGCGTACAAGCTTTGGTAGCTTTTTTCAACCCTGACGTCACATGACATCACATGAAGAAAATAATTGCTGCAATCAAAAGCGACAAAGTATCGGTGCATACTGTTTAAATTTCATGCTGCTGCCTTATCGGTAACCTGTTTTAATTTGAACTTCAAAAGGAAGAAAAAAGTAGAATAAAAAAAAAAGGGGTTTCTTGGAAAAAATAAAAAAAAAAAAAAAAAAAAAAGTACAAACCCAATAGGACTTTCTGCTGGAGACGGAGAGCCCTATTTTTTCTTGTTTTGCACTAATGATAACCTTACTGTCCAATACTAAATTTGTTTAACAAATTTTGATCCTTTGAATAGTAAGGCCCATGGGGGTTCAGACAATTTCTTTAGCTTACTCTATATGTTTACAATTCATTCATACATGTATTTATTACGGTTTTCTTAAAGCAAGGAATAATAGCCCATGTTCTAAAGATAACAACTATTTAAGTCACTATATTGGGCCAAATAATTTTACAAGCACAAATATTTAATGAATCGCCTGTTCGAATCTTCTAATTCAGACAGGTAAAAGCATGCATGTACACCTAATAATTACGATTGATAAAGGGCTGAATAGAATTGCATTCAAAGCTATGCACACAAACGAGAATTTTCTTTAAACATATAGTTTGTCATTTCTTAGATCTTACCTGACAAGACCATTGACGCGAGGCCAAACGTGAAGAGGCTTTGAAAATAAAATCCATATTACCTGAATGATTATACTTGTCGGGTTTTCAGTGCGTTCTATTGCTTCACTGCCCAATAAAGGTAGATCTGATAATAATGACCAAACCTTACAAAGGCTTTAATCAAGTTCTTTTGTAAAAATCTGTTTGTAATAATAATGTATTGCATTGTTCTCCGTTGTTGTTATTTTGGGCTGCTTCTATATTAAACAAATAAAAATATCAAAACATTTAAAACTTTTATTTTCATGTTTCTTTGTTCCATTGTAAAGTTGACGTAGTGGTCTAGTGGTAACGTTAAGGTTTCGGGTTTTAATCCCATTTGGCAAAGATTTTCATGACGTTACCAAGCGCAAAGTACTGGTCCAACTAAGGAACTGTTGAGAGGGATGAGTTTAAGTTTTAAACGTTAAAGTAAATGATACCTCCGTTATTACTTTATTTCCAATTTATTGAAATTTATAATAATGGCACATTATGTCATGTCGTATAGAAATGCTCGGGTTTAGATAGCCTTTGTTCCTTTTGTAACCTCGTCTGCAGTGAAATCCCTGGAGATTTAAAAACAAATTAACACGCATACATTGTCTCCCATGAAATCGTGACTTCACATTTTTATGCTCCCCGAAGTGTAAACATAATTATAGTTGCCGCTTTGTCTGTCAGGTGTCCGTCCGTCAGTCCGTCCATCACACTTAATATTTGAAACATAACTCAAAAAGTAATGAAACGATAAACCTAAAACTTCACAGGTAAATAGAGCTCTAATGGAGGAAAAGTGTAGTGCACAAGAACTTTAACTATGTACATCATGTTTTTAGGGCTATTGCCCTATAAAATCATTGACCGACATGTAATTAGAGGCCACCCAGGTATGTTATAAACCCGAACATAAAATATATCTATTCTTATTTTGAGGTATTTTTGTTCATCGATAACAGCCTAGTCTGGTATCACCATGATAAAGTGAATCAGTATACAAGTTAAAAGTATAAATAACACTGTTGTTTTGTTCAAAATTCCAGGTGGTAATATGTTTTGAGTTTTCTGTTGCCATGTTTACTCCTCGATATTTAAGATGAACTACAAAAAATCAAAAACAACAACAAAAAAAACATTTGTCTCGCCGACAACCTCACAATTTTCTGGTAGTGAATTATGTTTAACAGAGTTTGAGAAAAAATATTGGTTGATAACTTGCGTCTGTAGCGAATCCAATATTGCAGTTTCCACAGATCAAAAGTCCTGTAACGGTGAGATAGCTGTACATGTAGTTATAGAAAATGCTTTCGAAGTTAAAGTTTCAGATAGTATAGACAAGACAGATAAACAAGATTTACACAATAATGATAAAGAACCAAACACTGTTCCAGAATTGTCTGAGGAGACAGAAGCAGGAAGTTAGGTCCATGAAGAAAAGTGGTGGATTTTCTTGTATTTCGAACAAATGTATTGTGACAGTAAGTTACTATTGAAAATTGTGCCATTATGGCTCAGTATAATTTGCTTATTAAATGCAAGTAAAAGAGTTTATAAAGTAGAAGAAAACTGATGCTTGACTTAGGTTTTCGTCAGTAAATAAAAAGGTGTTAATAACGTTTTAGATTTTTTCTCTTTCCTTCTCAAAACGAAACTTTATAAGAGGGATAAGATTTAAAATTTGGTTGATTTTGTTTAAATTTATTGACCTTTTTCATTTTAATAAATAACTGCACTATATAGTATTATAAAAATGTTGCATTAAGGTAATCAGGTGTAGATAATATTAATCAACCTTGAAGTCTACCATTAGTTTTAAAAACTTCATTCAATCTCTATTACGTTTTCACAGTATACTCGCTACAAAAGGGTTTTTTTTGTTGTTTTTTTAGGAATAATGCCAATCAGTCACTAGTAGACATATTTTAAATGTACTTTACAAACATAGATCTACAGGTTTTATAGTAAAAATCACATTGAGCCGTATGAACAATTGTGTATTCTTTTAGACGGCAAATTAACATAGAAAAAAAAGCTTTGAGACGCTGGATGATCACTGTAGTCTTTCCGCTGACATGAATCTGCATAATTCGATACAGTAAGGAACAGTATTCCTATGCATCACTCACAAATGATTATCTGTGATGTTAATAAAAAAAAATCCAAAATCCATTAATTTCCAATAAGATTTAACAAAAAAAGACTGCAACAAATGGGGTTAACAGAACTCCTTCGAAAGCTCGAGGTCACAAAATGCATTAAACTGATAAATATGTGTTCTCAATTCAAACAGTTGGGGGTACGTTTTGTCCAGTATATATAATATATATAGACATGTATAAAAAGACCCTGTTGAAGTTCAGCATCTAGGAGGAATAATGTAAAACAAAAGACAAAGAAGGTGCTCAACACCCCCCCCCCCCGCAAGAAATTCTTTTTTCTGGGGAAGTTCATACAATCTTACATTTCATTATTGGAGACAATATTTGTGCTAACAAAAAAGCAAATTCAGCTATTGAATAATAGAGATCAAACAAACAGTGAATACACAACAATGAAATCCTGGTGAATATAACTAGTAATAAAAAATTTAATCTCAGGGGACGCTAAATATCCAGTGAATCTTAATACTATTTAAGGTTATATGGAACCCATTTCAACAGAATTAATGCAATTGTATTTATATCTACAAAAATGCTTACCTTTAAATCTGGATAGAGTTGGAGAATTGGAATTAAACGCGACAAGATCGACCGATCATGGTTGTCCTCTGTCCCGTTGCTATGAACGCCCAAATCAGTGATCGAATGCGCATGTCCACTTGTTGAAGCGTAACTTAAACTCTTAAAATAGTTTATTCTTAAAATAGAATTTACGTTATTATTGGAATACCAGAAATGCATTACGGCCACGAACCAACAATTTCACCAACTGAATGCGCTAAGTAATACTTGAATTCATAATGACGATTGTCATTAGTAAACCACCGAACTATTTAATTTCTTTAAAAAAAAGACAAATATTAAAGAAAAAGTTTATGTCAAATCAGTCATGTAGACACACTTTTATAGTTACATTAAACAGGTGAAATTGATGAATTGCGCTTATCTCGTATAGAACTAGAACATTTTTCTTTAAAAAAAAGTATATTACAAAGTAGCAAAGGACCATAACTCAATTGTGCATGGATGGATGTTGATGACATTTGACATGCATTATGTTCTCAACAATATCATGACATATCTATTTTATTGTTTGTGAATGAATATCATGACAGCTAAATAAGAGACTTGTTAAACATAAATAATAATATAAATAGTAGGGTGACAAGAGTTTATATACATAGGTATTCTATATGCTGTATTTTTTTTTCTCTTTTCTTTTGTGATTTTGATATACAATTCAAATATCTTCTTTAATTACTCTTTAGAAAAACTGCAGATATTTTATTATTTGCTTTTTTTTTTATTTGTGAATCTCACTGAACCATTAGTCATATCACTGAAATGGTGAGTAACATTTAACCATGAATTACACAAAGCAAATTAGCTTTAAACTTTGTAAATGCATGCCGATGTTAACACTTCTATATAAATAATATAAAAATAAATACATGTACCTATAATATAAACAAAAATGTATACCTTTGTTCTAAATATACATCTTCAGATTTCGGTTTACTTTTACGTGGTCGAAAGCAAATATATGTGTAAGAAACTTCTTAATCTGATTTGAAAAAAAAGTGCCAAACTTTTTTATACTTGTTACAGTACTTTGTTCGATTAATGATAAACTTGTCAGACATTGTTCGTAAGTAATCAGTTCTGTTAATTACAAATAACTTGTCCATGAAT
>CM037787.1:29376485-29396878 GCA_021229015.1 Solen grandis | reverse complement strand
GAATAATCTCTACCAAGATTGTAAAAAATATTTCGATCCGTTGAAAAACATGGCCGCCAGGTCGCGGAGCCCATTTTCCATATATTTGTATGATACAATTTTGAAAAATTCTCGTCCAAAAGTACTGGCTGGATTTCAAAGTTATCGTTCGATGGCTTAGTTTCTACCAAGATCAAATAATTTGGATCGATAAAAAACATGGCTGCCAGGGTACGAAGCCCATTTTCCTTATATGTATGTATAACAAATTTGAAATTTCTTCTTGTCCAAAAGTATGCATTGGATTTATGGCTGGCAGGGGGCAGAACCCATTTTCCATAATATCATAAATATTTGCTGTTTCTTTTCCATTGATACCTAGTTCTCATGTAAGCGACCCTAGGGCCATCATGGCGCTCTTGTTCCTTGCTGTTTTAGATTCTGGATCTGGATCTGGAATTCCAGATTCACAAGTTTTAAGATATTCTATTCCTAAAACCCTTTCCACAGCAAGTACATCCCATTAGAAGATGTCACTAGATGTGGAAACTTTTTGTACAGAATAGACTGCTTTCAGCACACAGCTAGAACCATTAGAGACATCTTTAAATTTAGAATATATTTTGCGAGCATTCACTTAATTAAAAGTTCTATATTTAGTAGCCTCTATAGAAAAAGGATTGGTGTCAAGGATTTCTTTCTGCAAAAACTTTCTATCTGTTTTATCTAACAATGTAAGGGATCTTTGCACTTTACCTGTGGTAATTTTCCAAGCCGATGTTTGTGCCATAATTAACGCATAGCTTGTTTAAATGTAAATTGTTCTAAATTATTTAGATTTATTCTGCTATATCTTGAACTTCAATGAGGCAGTATATTTACTTGTAAATTATTGCTTTGCATCACTGATGAAAATGATTCAAAAATAGTAGGTGGTAGGTAATCAGGCTTTCTTTGACATCAGTCCAAAAAATAAATAAATAAACAGCTTTAAGTTGCAACTTTCGTAAAGTATCCACATTAAATTGAACAGTTTTGAAAGTATGATACTCCACGTTTTTAAGTCAGTGTCAAACAACAACGCTGACTGTGCCTACAATCAAAATGCTATCAGTATCCAGTCTAGGATTAAAATTGAATATAAGTAAGGTAATATTTACAAGATCTAAAGATTGTTCCTCTTATTACATAATGAAAAATCCGCCCTCCTTTAAATAAATAATACATGTAATGTAAATAAATGACTTCAGCACATTACCCCTCCTAGATTGGACTCTTATATTGTTAAACTATAGCGTATAGAACGTAAAAAGTAACTGAATATAACTTCTGTATTACTAGTATAACTATGTACACATGAAAACATTATTTGTAAATATTTCTGTCGTGTTAATAAAACCAGGATGAAAGATTTCCTGTTTTCCTTTACATAGCATTCCATATACATAAGAAGCTCTTGATGTCGAATGGCGCCTTCAATCTTGTACGCAACAGCTGCTACATGACTGCGTGCTTTCCACTTTTTTACAAATGAAGAAAATCAGCAATTAAGGAAAAGGTAAAAAATAAAATTAATAAAATACATAGATGCATGATGGTAAGCATACCTTGAAAACTACAAAGTGATATATGATATAAATACAAACTGTATATGTGTCTTGGTTTTCACTTTTTTCATCTTTGAGCTCTGTGCAAGAATCATGAGCTGATCAGCATCTTCAAAGAAACAAAATATCTCATTTTTGAAAACCAATTATTACAACAGATTTGATGATTTGATAAGCTATTACGAGCGTTACAAAACTTACGAAGACGATAGCAATTCTACCATACGGATGTGACGTCACACTGCTCGTCTAGTGAAAATTTGGCGGGAACAATACGTCTTGACAGAAGTTAATGTAGCGATGATGCTTTATTTGCAAGACCCTGAAGATAAAGAGGCCGCGTATCTTAAATACGATATTTGGTGAAAAACTCGACAATTACCTAAAAATGTGTACCGTTTTAACTATATCGGGAATACAGCTTTATCCCGCGATGTTTATACTAGCAATAATTAAAGTCAAAGGTCACGTTACAAACATAAAAATTATGAGAATTTACATGTGCTGTAAATGTTGATTTGGCTGTAACGTATTTAGGCAGTTTGCTGAATAGAAATATAAGTTAAAGTACTCATTTGTTTAATGAAAATATCTAAGTGATTCTAATACTATTATTAAAATATTGAACGATAATTAATGGTTTCGTGGTGATATAATCCGTCCGTGAATTATACTGCGAACTCAACCTCGCTTTGGCAAAGCAAAGTCGGTGAAATGGTTTTCGTTGATCCAACTCGTCGCTCAGGATAACTTTTCCAGGACTAATTGGTTCAGTGTTAGGAGAATGTGAGGTGTATCATGACAAATGTCTGCATCGTGTTACTACATTTCGGCAGCTCTATATATATGTCCCAAGTGAACATAGTCTCCAAATGACTGAAATACACCCAAAAGATGAAAACCCCTTAAATATAAGTATTCATTTAATGATGTTTCCTATGTTATAATTCCGGATAAACGTCTTGTACATTTTTGATTGCTCAAAGATAACCTTAGCTCATAATGATCTGGATCTATAAGTATAGAAAATAGGGACAGAACGCAGGTTTTCTTTGTTGTGCTTTTCTATTGACAGTTCATTGATGATTTTACGAGAATGAATTCTCTATTTCTAACACCGTCTGATTTAAATGTAATCGAACACACGAAATGTCATACGTTATATACTACTCAGAATTTGCTGGGTTACTTAATTGCTCATTGCATATTACAGAACACACAATTGATAATACATGTTGAAAAAGCTCGTTTAAGTAAAACTACAAGAGAATTAACTTAAAGTATCAAAATGGTTAAACAAATCTATCAAACACCCCGTAAGTATGTTCACTATGTGAAACTCGCAAATGTAGATGTAAAAATAAATTTTGAGTTAATATTCTACAAAGTACAAGGGTATTGCTGAAGTAATTTAATAAATTAGGTTTTTACAACCTAATACGGACAACTGACACGTTTCATGCAACTAAAGTTTATGATAATGTAATAATCGAAATAACTAAATTCAGAGTTGGTAAAATGATTATAACGGACGGTACTATTGAAACAAAATTTTATGACCAAGTTATTATAGCTGTTTCACATACAAATGCGGACACAGTCTTAAAATTCTAGTTGTATTAATTATATTTAACGTGTATACATGTGTAATTTATCGGGTTTCATAATAGTAGTTGTAGCAGTAGTAGTTTTTGTTGTAGTTATAGTAGAAAAACAATAACTAAATAGGAAATTGCTAAGATTATTGGTTCACGCTTTTTCTCAGCTCCCACGATATGTTACTGATCTATGAAGTCAAAGCAGTTATTCAGTAAAGTTAGATGGTATGATCTGGTTCAAGAGGCGCAATGTGTTTCCATACTGCTTATGTGAAAATATTGAATACATGCAAACAAACATTTGCACTTGGTCCCGATTAGGTTCCAAAATAAGAAAGAAAATGCATTCAGGATAAATTCTACATATGTGAATAACTTCAATGCGTTCACATGATCCAATTTGCATTTGTGAGCAAATGTGCATGTATGCAAATAATAATCAAATATACAAATTGGAGCATGTACACTCGGTTTAAGAATGATGCTGGGATTACATCAGTTTAATAACGCTGTACGACTGCTGCTACAATTTCTGCTAGTTTTACTTCTACTTATATTACTTCAAATATAATCAATAGTCACAAAAGGAGATATCTGTTGTGCTAAGCCCGATCATGTGGAAGGTTCGTGTGTTGCAAAAACATATGAAACTTATTTTCTCTTTTGATTTCCGAAAAATCACTTTCTCAAAGACAAAGTTACGGAAATTTGACCCAACCATGTGGACGTGCAGTTTGACAATCATTGTATATGTATATTATACGGTCCCACGTATATTTATGGCACTGTTCCAAGAAAAACGTATCCCTAAATAAATATGATTAATCGTTCCCTGAAATTGACATCGGTCCAAAAAATATCACAGGAGTATATCTTATCATTTAGATAGGCATTAAAACGATACATCGAAATCATATAAACAGACGTTTCATTTTTCTCTCAAATATGGGTCAAGGGACCCATTGATGTACAGAAGATAAAGTTACAAAGTGTGCGCATCCATACCATTTCTTTGATGACATATTATTGAGGGTGAAAGATTTTCGTACTTAATCAAATACCTTACTTTTTCAAATAAGTTGATTGTAAAACTTAGTTACAATATTATTTATTGGTGTCTCAATTAATTCGGCTACATACATTCTGACAAATACTTAGTATACTATAACTGCTTAAATTTGATATTACCTACTCATATAAGAGGACTTCCTAACCTTTTTTAATTGAGTTACTCTGCGATTTTCGAAAACTAGTTGATACAACTGTTCAATGTGTCAATAAACCACTATACGAGATACATGTTATTCTATTAGATTAGATATGAATAAAAATAACATGTGTTAAATTACGGATAACAAATTAGTATTGACTGTAAATGACAATATTCAGTTACAAATAAAGCGTATTAGTTTTACTGTGATTAAAGCATATAAAACCTACAACTTCCATTCATTTATTTTTATTTTTCCAAAATACTAGATCTAGTCATAGTGTATGTATTTTTTATTTGTTTCAGTAAAAAGATATAGCGTTCAGAAAGAAGCGACATAATGGCAATGCATGACTTCCTGTGATTTAAATACGTCGTTGTTAGATAACAGGGTAAAAATAATCTTATTCGGCCAATGTATTTATTACTCTTATTACATCAGTTAAGATCATTCCTTTTTAAGACAACCAGGCTTGCGTTTCACGAATGATTAAGAAGTTTTTGAGCTCGGTTATTCAGTAGCTCAGAAATAGAGAGTTTGCATAATATTAATTTAACCATATTCCAGTGGCCCTATGGAAATGACTTCGAATCGCTTAAATAATGTAATCTAATGGCCTTAATTGACAAAGTACTGATCAATAGGGCTGAGAACCGCGGGTTGGAACTGTACCACGGTATACCATGGTTTTTAGGTAAATACCGCGGTACGTACCACGATATACCGCACAAAATATTCCTGGACTTGAATGACTATTCAATTATTTAAATTTTGCAAAAGAAAACAAGTCGTCACCGTCAGTTCAATATTTGCATTTATAAATATGCGTATGCTTGGGTATATCTGTACATGTATATGTTAAAATGAATATGTGTGTGCATGAGTACTTGAATATGTATACATATAATACATAAGGCAATAAAAATTCGATTGCGTTTCTGACAAAATAATATCTTGTTATACTGCAAAGTAAAATTCTTTTCTGATTGGTGAATAAGTCGTGGACATAACGCCATGTACGTAAGCTCGTCAATATTTATAAACGTAGAAATAAGACTGAATTTTGCAGTATAATAAATCCTGACAGGGTTCATATGACTACCTATTCCCGGCTTCCACAGCTAAAACTTATGTCATAGTATATAAATGATTTATGTTATTTATCTACATGTATATACCAAAATCAGAAGTGAAAAAAATACTTTGCACAAATGTTCAAATCATACCAGTATAGTATGTGCGTGTGGTATGTATTGGCATCTCCTATACAGGCTAATTCTAAAGAAAGTGGCTCATTTATTCACATTTTACGCTTTCGCCGTATATGTTTGGTCTCGGCTTGCTCCAAATGATATGCCAACGTTCGTACCATATATATCACACATACTAAACACATGTATGACCACAAACTTCTAATGAATTGAAAATGATCTAATGTAATAAACACGCATATACATTTTACTTTTACAAACACAAATAATGTATTTTCACGACCCCACACATGGACACATATTTATATAATCAGAAGCACAGTGGTAAATTTCCTAGTTGAAACGAATTCATGAAAGAATAGGGCATGCATGGTATTCTTTCATGTATTTCGTTTCAACTAGGAAATTTATCACCTCAAGACAAAAATATCTCAACAAGAAACAATAATATGTGCCTCTGTTACACTAATGCCCCGCCGGGATAGGGTCAGAACCAAATATTTACTTGCTCTTTTTTAAGTTTATATAATGATGTACATTTGTACAAAGTTTCATGATGATATGAAGTTACCTTTATAGAAAATGAAGGTTAAACACAGAGGTAAACATAGGGTAGAATAAGCAAATTACCAAATGACCTAAAATTCAATGAATACTACCGGTAAATAATCTATATCATGATGTACATGCATGTCAAATTTCAGGAAGATGCGAAGTCATCTTTATAGACAAAGTAGCTTAAAGGCAAATGCAGAACAATCAATTTAACCATGTTCATCCAACCGTGAAATATAGATCGTAGCCAAAAATCTGCATAAATATTAAATAGATTATATCATGATGTACATGTATACCTTATTTTATAAAGATGTGAAGTTATCTTCATAGTAAAAAAGCTTAAACGCAAAGGCAAGTCGGTTTTCGACATTGACGTGGTTGACATGCTTGTACCAACAGAAAACTTAAAGTCCGATTAAACTAATTTTTACTTATAACAAACCTTATCCTTAAGTTTGAAGGTGTATTAAAAGTTTATTGCAATTCTCCTTTTTATTGCAATTCTCGTACCCCTGAAAACCAGATTTGCAACAAAATTATTGCAACTTGATTGCAATTCTCGGACATCATATTTTGATTTAAAAAAATGTATCCCGTGATCACTGACCACCAAAAATGTCACCTTATCCATTTCTAATTACTTTGAAAATTGTTGTCAAACCTTATTCTTAAGTTTAATTTTGTATTTTAAGTTTATTGCAATTCTCCATTTTATTGCAATTCTCGTACTAGAATTGCAATAAAATTATTGCAATAATTTTATTGCACTTCTCGGACATGAGCTTTTTATTTAAATAATGTACCCCATGATCACTGACCACAAAAAAATGTCACGTTATCCATTTCTAAACACTTTGAAAAATGTTGTTTAACCTTATTCTTAAATTCAAATGTGTTTCTTAAGTTCATTGCAATTCTCGATTTTATTGCAATTCTCGTTTCCGTTTCCCTGTACAACCAGAATTGCAATAAAATTATTGCAATTTTATTGCAATTCTCGGCGTTATTGCAATTCTGGTTGTTACAGTGCCCGCCAGTTGTCGCTACTAGACGAGTAGTGTGATGTCACCTCCGTATGTTGGAATTGCCATCGTCTTCGAAAGTTTTGCAACGCTCGTAATGCCATTAAGGAATAAATTCAATGATCCAATGTGTTGTACTAATTGGTTTTCAAAAATGAGACACTTCGTTTCTTTGAAAAGGCAGATCAACATCATGATTCTTGCACGGGACTCAAAGATGCAAAATGTGAAAACCAATACAAGTATTCAGTTTATATTTATATCATTTTATGTGACTTTTAAGTTTTTAAATATGCTTATCATCATGTATCTATGTATTTCATTTTATTTTCACCATTTTCTTAATTGCTGATTTTCTTAATTAAGTGGAAAAGCATGCAGTCATGCAGAGGCTGTTGCGTACAAGATTGAAGCCGTCATTCGGCATCAATAGCTTATGTACATGGAATTGTTATGTCAAGGAAAAAAGGAAATCTTTCACCCTGATTTTAAATATTTACAAATAATGTTTTCATGTGTATATTGTTATAATAGTCATACAGCATATTCCATTCATTTAATTTTTTACGTTCTATACACTAAAGTATAACTATATATTAGTGTCCAATCTAGGAGGGGTAATGTACTGAAGTCTTTGTTTTGAAAATTTCCATAACGTGTATAATTTATTTAATGGAGGGCAGATTTTTCATCATGTAAGAAGAAGAAAAATCTTGTAAATATTATCATATTTATATTTAATCCTAGACTGGATACTGATACAAGCCAGCTATGTCGTTTGACGTTGACTTTGACTTAAAAAATTATGGAGAAGCTGTTAAAGGTTAATATCAGAGAAACAACCATACTTTTAAAACTGTTCAATTTAATGTGGATGCTTTACGAAAGTAGCAACCTAAAGCTGTTTTTTTTCTTGCACTGATGAAAAAAAAAACGCCTGATGATCTACCGCCTACTATTTTTGGAATCATTTTCATCAATGATATAAAGCAATGTCTTACAGGTAAATATACTGTCTCATTGAAGTTAAAGTGGAGAAAATCTAAATTATTTAGAACAACTGATCTTTAAACAGGCTATGAGTAAATTATGGCACATACATCGACTTGGAAAAAATATCACAAGCAAAATACAAGATGTTTAACATTGTTAGCTAAAACAGATAAAAAAAAATGCAGAAAGAAATCCTTGACATCAATCCTTTTCTACAAAGGCTACTAGGTATGGAATTTTTAATGAAGTGAATGCTCGCAAAATATATTCTAATTTTCAAGATGCCTCTAATCGTTCTAGCTGTGTGCTGAAAGCGGTCTAGTTCTGTACAAAACGGTCTCACATCTAGTGGCATCTCCTGATGGTATCATGGAAAGTACATGCTGTGGAAAGGGTTTAAGGAATAGAATATCTTAAAACTTGCGAATCTAGAATTCCAGATCCAAGATCTAACACAGCAAGGATTTATCAAAGTTTCCAGTCAATGAAAGATAAGATTTAAACAAGAGGGTCAAGAATGCCCTGTGTCGCTCACCTGTGTAAAATTGCTGTGTTTGGCATGATGACAAGAAATGAGGCATCTAAAGTGTTTTTTCTACCATTGTGACCTAGATTTTGATCCTACCTGAATTTGCACTCAACTGGGAATTCATGCAGTCATTCTTACCAAGTTTAATGAAGACTGGTACCAAAATATAGGCCCCTAGAGTTTTCACAAGATTTTTCTAAAATTTGCCCTGGTGACCTACTTTTTGACCCCACATGACTCGAACTCATCCGAGATTTGATGTAAACAAACATTCTGACCAAGTAACATTAGGGTTAGGCTGTAACTGTGGCCTCTGGATGTCTTCACAAGGTTTTTCTGAGATTTTGACCTGGTGACCTAGTTTTTGATCCCACGTGACCCAATTTTAAACTCATCCAAGATATCATGTAGACAAACATCCTGACCAATTTCATGATGATTGGGCCAAAAATGTTGCCTCTAGAGTATTCACTATTAGTTTTCTTAATTTTTTAAAGATTTGACCTAGTAACCTAGTTTTTGGCCTAACATGAACCTATTTCAAACCCATCCGTCATAGCATAAAGGCGAACATCCTGACAAAGTTTCATGAAGATTGGGCCAAAAATGTAGCCTCAAGCATGTTCACAAGGTTTTATAAATTTCCCAATTTCCAAAATTTAACAAACATCCTAACCAATTTTATGAAGAAGTTTAATTTTTTTTAACCAAGTTTTAATCACGTGATCCATTTTCGAAGTCATCTGAGATATTATGTAGACAAAGTACCTGACAAAATCTAATGAAGATTGGACTAAATTTGTTGCCTCTAGAGTGTTCACAAGCATTTTCTAAGATTTGACCTGGTGACCTATTTTTAAAACAATTTATGAAGATTGGGCTAAAATTTTGACCTCTAGAGTGTTCACAAGGTTTTTCTAAGATTTGACCTGGTGTCCTTGTTTTTGACCCCACATGACCCAATTTCGAACTCATTCGAGATATCATGTAGAAAAACACTCTTGACCAAGTTTCATGAAGATTGGACCCAAACTGTGACCTCTAGAGTGTTCACAAACAATTGTTGACGACGGACGACGGACGATGCACGACGGACAAAAAGCGGTCACAAAAGCTCACCCTGAGCACAAGTGCTCAGGTGAGCTAAAAACACACTTTTTACACACAAACTGATATGTGATATGAATTTTTGTGATTCATGCTGTTGTTGTATATCAAATAGTTTAGAGTTTGCACATTTCTTCGGGAAATACTTTGCAGAAATTAAACAATAGATATACATGCACTAAATTCATTTTTATTAGAAATCTTTTAAATATTAAAATGAAAAAAAAGAGATGTTGTTGAGTCCACATGGAATGCAGATAAATGATATATACAATGTATTATGTCACAAACAAACTAAACAATATCCCAGGCTTTGGACTTTACATGCCTTTTCTGCAACTGAGGACATAATACAGCTGCTGCCATGTGTCATTATAATTTGAGATATTAACCTGACAAACAGAGAAAGACATTTTAAGTATAAGATCGCTCTATAACTCAACATGTAGCATGCATAGAATAGTTCACCATTAAGAGAAAAACGACAATACTTTCAGAGAGATCATAGTAATGAGAAATGCAATAATATTAACGTAATGACGATGATGATTTTAAATACAAAAATGATAACAATAGGAATAATACGAACAGCCGAAAAGCAGTATTATTCTAGATATTTAGTACTGCAGGTTTCAGTACATCTATCGTATTTTCGATTATTAGAACTGAATGTAAATGATGTAAAGCAATTATAAAATTATATACAGTTGTGTACGATTTTTTTTTATTTTGTGATAATAAAGCAAATTCAATTATCACAAAATGTCTAATATTTGATGTGTGTTACAAATAGACAATTGCGCTCAGTCCCTGATCTTGAACCTGCCTGATCCCGTGACCGGGGATAGCTTTAAGACTGTCTCAACAATGACGTCTCTACATAGACATTTAAAAACAAATATAGACTATAACTATATAGTTCTGTGGTAACCAAAATTACACATAATATAGACATTAAGTACAGTTCACAATTTAGAGCATAACGACATGAATTCAATTATGAGCATGTCAAATCAAACATATTTGTTAAAAGTTGCTCCTTTGACTCTTTTTCATAAATTGCACTAGAATTCATTCAACTGTACATAGCTTGACGCCGTTTAATTAACTGAGACGTAAACTCAAAAAAAAAAACAAAAAAAAAAAACAGTATCATAGGGATACATGTATTAGATACAATCTTCTTAATATTATCTCATGCATATTCAGTAAGGTAACCAGAACGAGGTTTAGATGGGTCATTTCAGACTCAGTTGTAAACAAACTCAGCAGCTTACACTGATAGAGACGTCAGTGGTGTACATATTTACACAGGTTTAAGCTTTGCTGAGGCCTAGAAAATTATTAAATAACTTACATTTTCATCATAGAAGTAGTCCTTGAACAAAAAATCCAAGTTTTACAGTGAAGACTATCTGCATTAAGACAGTTTCCATTAATCCACTATTTAAATCACAGAATACCTAATAAGCCCAGCCATGTATATTTCAAACACACAACCTGCTGACCAGATGTAAACACGTGGTTAAACTAATTCTCAACACCTACAATAAAGCCATTAAGCTTACATTCCATTGTAGATAAGATAACCTTTTAGACAATAACATATAAATTACCAGCTTCTTTTGGGCACCTAGCTAACAGTATCCCAAATGTCTGTTTTCAGTTCATGATAATACTGATGTATGCAGCAAATGCCACAAATCTCAAAGAAAGAATAAAATTTCACATAGTTAAATGTTTAAGCCATTTTAATCATGAATGGAATTAAAGCACACATTTCTTTGTAATATAGTATTTAATTTAAAGATTATGACATACATTTTCCTCATTTTCTCGAGACTCGAATAGAAAAATAACAATAAATTATGGGTGAAATAAACTTTTATAAGATATATTTTCAGTGGATAGCATACATATTTAGTTCAGTTGTATGAAAGTTTTTTTTTTCTCTTCAGTCAGCTTGAAGTTTTTAGTAATTTGTATAAATGTAAAATAAATGCATTATTTCATTTCAAATAACACTAGTTGCAAAATGTGACTGTCAAATTAGGCAAATGTGTATGTTGCAAGCATATTACGGGCTTACTCTAACAGATTGCTGCGTTAAAAATAATAGGTATTATTAGAATATTAACACATCTTTACACTAGACATTGCATATTTAAGAGGCAAGGAACCTCAGGACCTTGAAGTTTGTGGTTATTCGAGCCGTAACCCAGCCATAGAATCCAGATCCATTCATTCCAGGATATATACTAGTAACCTGTTCAGTGAGAGACTAGATCCAGTATAAAATATAGTCACAAATGGTACTTGTAACCGTACTAACTAGCTCCCACCAAGACTGGACCAGCTTTAAATGATTCCATTTTAAATTTCCAACAAACGTTGCATAAAAATAGTATTTTAAGCAGAATGTGTGTGTTTTCCTGGCCTGCCTATAAGAAATTACAGTTCAACCTGTATTAGCAACCACCTGTACTAAGCGGCCAATTTCATTAAGCGGTCAATTTAAATGTATTACCAAACTGTAGCATTTTATCTTATATTTGTACTTAATTTAAAGGTCACCTCTGTTAAGTGGCGACTTTCTCTTATTCCCTTGACTGACTATTTAAGACGTGTTTGACTGTACATGATTCACAAATATAAGTCAGTTAATTTCGGACTCAGTCAGATAATATTATCTTAATATATCTGATAAAGAAATTTGAAGAAATAATAATGAAACAACAACAAAAAAAACAAAACTGGTCAGCTCCGGCACAAAGTCAACAAGCACAGACATACAGCATCTAACATGGGTAAGATAGCTAAATGCGGAAAAGATTGTGATTATCTCTACCTGCAACTAAAGAATTAAAGACATGAAAAAAATGATGCCAATTAACGGGGATTAGTTTTTGAATGCAACGCTTATGCTTCTTTAGAAGGAAATTCTTGGCATATGTATCCTTGTGGAATTGTTGGCAGTTCTGGATATAACCATAACCATAATGTTTATATCACCCATCAAGAAATCAGCCATTTGGACTTCTTGAATTCTCAAGGGTCATGGAACTATCTTTGAAGATTTCAAGATAAAGAAACACTAAATTCTACTGCATCAAGTCTTAACGCTGTTGCTGTTTTTTCTCATTAGAAACGCTTTCTTTCAATAGAGTTTTTGTAATTTTATAAAATACAAGTTGGACATAGTTTTCTATATATTGTTTATTTGACTATAATTCTGGTCTTTTTTCAGTGTGTGAACCGGAGAATTTTGCAATACATCTGACATACACTCAGTATAAAATGATAAACGTTATATATGTAACTTCAAGCATGTGATATAATGCCTAATGATTATATTGTTTCAGTGTACAAACACTTTTGTTATTTAAATATAAGATTAAGAACCTAAAACCAGGGAAGATGGTTGTTGTATTTTTATTTCTGTACAATCAACCAATACCCTTGTTCTTAAACATAGTGATTTAAACTCAGTTTTCAGTGTATCTGGATAGCCAGATAGGAATGTGATGAGAGGTTAATTATCTGCATCATATTTTCTATTAGAATTACAAACTGGAACACTGCAATGATAATGAGAAAATTTATTTCAACAGTTTACTTGTGGATGTGCTTCCACCAGTGGACACCATAACTATCTGTGTGGTTATCAGCTGTACTGGTGTCTAGTGTGTATACCTGACCCATCTAAACCTCGTTCTGGGAAAAGAATCTCTGGTATGCATAAATATTGAGAAGGGCCTGACTTCACAGTTGGGCTTGTAATTTAGCAGATGCAACAATCAAAACACATAGCTTTTTGAAAAAAAAAATGTATAAAAACTGATTGAATCTGTTCATATTTGAAACACAGTATTAAACAACACCTGTAAGTATGTGCCAAGAATTTCAAATTTCAAAGTTTATTCGAGGGTACTTGGTTATTTTACTTGAGCCAAGACTTGGTTGTTTGTTTGTTTGTTGGGTTTAACGTCCCACCGACAGTAATTAAGCCATTTGGAGACAATGTCTACTTGAGACAGATATAGTGCTGCCACACTGCAGTATCACACCGTAGACATGTGGCATGATAACACACCCAGTCACATATTATCCTGACATCGGGCCAACCAGTCCTGCAACTATCTTTATATGCTGAGTGCCTAGCGAGGGAGCTATAACAGTACCATTTTTACGACTTTGTCGCGGCCGGGGATCGAGCCCACGGCCTCTCGCTCCCGACGTGAACGCTCTAACCACTCGGCTACCGGGGACGGTGCCAAGACTGGAACAAAAACAATTGGTGGTTAAGCGGCATATGCTCTGAATATACCGGCTAACAATTAACTTTGCAACCCTTCCTTTTAAAAGGAATTTTTATTATTTACTAGTTTAAATGAAGACAAGGAAACAAAAATCAACTATGACAACAAATTCTTATTATGCGCTAGATAATAAGATTGGCAATATCACTGAGGTAGGTAAAGAGTATTCACTTTTTCAAATAGTAATTCGGGCGTTATTTTAGTCTCAGCCTCATAAAAATGGGTCGTGGGGGATAATGGGACGGTCGAGTACTTATATCTATAGCTACACCATTTAGATACCTATAATATCTACTTTAACATTCTTACTTCACTTCTACCACCAACACGTCTTAATGAGATTTACTTATATAACTACAACAACAATCACTTCCACTGCTGTTATAAAAGTTCCAAGAATATAAAATTTCAAGTAAAGGGTCATGAAACATAGATCTATCTAACATTGCGCATGTTGGAACAATAAGTAATGAAAAGCATTTAAACTAGATCTATATCCAAAACTAACATAATTGATTGATATTAACTTTATTCGAATATTATTAACATTTAAAAGTCAAATAGAAAGTTTGAAAAAATGAAGATACTTAATACAAAACAATCGTGTATTATATTACAAAGGGATATCTCCTGACGTTATTTGATGACAACAGCCTTAATCGAATTTGATCGAGAGAGTGTGGGAAAAAAACTGAAAATATAAAATTTGAAGATAAGAAATGAAGTGCGATATTCTTTTTCTTCTTTTTTTAATATTCATGGGGGAAAAACGCAATATATAATAGGCTGATAACATTTGTTAACCTTCTTGCCCGAATTTAGGAAAAAACACTGTGGTTAAGTTTAAAAGTGATTGCTTAGAGAATGAACACGCAAGAAATTTGGATCTATTTGAGCTGAAGAAAATGGCAATTATCGTTATATAACCTTGACCAATGAAAATACTGTTTAATTTTTTATTTATGAGAATCTGTGTATCATAAAACTATAAACCGGGAAAATGAAATTATCCAATTAGTGACGTTTGCCGCATGCTGTTGACAAACAATACATACCCTTAACTCGCTTACCCAAATATTCTCTGTATATATGTTTAGTAAATTAAATAATGCAAATATAATTCAGGTAACATACTGATTTACGATTTTTCGATAAAGGATCAAACTTTGGACTGTTGTAAATTGATCAAATGGAGTCCGATCTTCAAAAACTAAACATCATTAGAAAGATCTCTTCACGAACTAAAACTTTTGTTCATATACTTTCTATAAAATATTTTTAGATTGAGAACTATTTTATGCCGAAAAAAAATAACAATAATCGGTATTATGACCCTGACCTTTGCATATTTTCATCGTTATTTACTATGAGTTTGTTTGTATGATTTAAATGCATAAACAATGAAAAAATGATGAAGATTGAACAAAAAATAAAGTTAGGAGCTGCAAAAAAGAGGAAACATACGGATTTACAATTGTTTGATAAAAGGATCAAACTTTGGGCTGTGGTAGTTTGATCAAATGAAGTCCGATCTTCAAAAACTAAACACCAATGGAAATATCTCTTCACAAACTAAAGCTTTTGGTCATATACTTTCTATAAAATATTTTTAGATTTGAAGCTATTTTGTGCCGATAAAAATAACAATTATCGGTATTATGACCTTGACCTTTGCATATTTTCATCGTTATTTACTATGAGTTTGTTTGTATTATTTAAATGCATAAACAGTGAAAAAATGATGAAGATTAAACAAAATATAAAGTTAGGAGCTGCAAAAAAGAGGAAACATACGGATTTACAATTGTTTGATAAAAGGATCAAACTTTGGACTGTGGTAATTTGATCAAATGAAGTCCGATCTTCAAAAACTAAACACCAATGGAAAGACCTCTTCACAAACTAAAACTTTTGTTCATATACTTTTTATAAAATATTTTAGGATTGAGAACTATTTTATGCCGAAAAAAATAACAATAATCGGTATTATGACCTTGACCTTTGCATATTTTCATCGTTATTTACTATGAGTTTATTTGTATTATTTAAATGCATAAACAGTGAAAAAATGATGAAGATTGAACAAAAAATAAAGTTAGGAGCTGCAAAAAAGATGAAACATACGGATTTACAATTGTTTGATAAAAGGATCAAACTTTGGACTGTGGTAATTTGATCAAATGAAGTCCGATCTTCAAAAACTAAACACCAATGGAAAGATCTATTCACAAACTAAAACTTTTGTTCATATACTTTTTATAAAATATTTTTAGATTGAGAATTATTTTATGCCGATAAAAATAACAATAATTGGTATATGACCTTGACCTTTGCATATCTTCGCTGTTTTTTTTCCATGATTTTATTTGTATAATAAAATTGCATAAACAGTAAAATGATGATGAAGATTGAACAAAAAATAAAGTCAGGAGCTGCAATTAAACTTAAAAGTCATGCTTTTAAAATGTTGATTTTTCGAAAATATTGGTTAAGTTTGACCGCGTACTGTGGACAAACCATGCATTTCCCGAATTCGCCACCCCATATATTTTGTGCGTATATGTCTTGCGAATCATATGCAACAAACAAAATTCTCCTATCTCATCTCTGAATAAAATGGGTAGGTTTTTGGTAGACCTACCCTTATCTCACAGTTTTTGCGAGATTCGAACTTTCAACCTCCTGTAGCACGAAAGTTTTATATACGCAAATTTTTGGAACCTATCATATTTTATTGGGCTATTTACAAGGAACATTATGTAAAAACCGCATTTGAATCGGACCTCAAATAATTGAGATATTGCTTATTAAACATTTTCATATAAAACGCCACCTGGCGGGAAAATCAAAACAAAAATGAAAATTTTCTCGACGTTAGGATCATCTTCAAATACGTGATTATTACTGATAAAAAATTCATAGATGTGGCTTTTCTCACCTTGGAGCTATGCCGTTCACAAAAAAGGGTTAGAAAAATAAAAAAAACTAGAATCGCTAATGCGATATCATCGGTTTTCGCAAAAGCAATTCCATTCAGTTCACGAGTCACATGTTTCGAAAAACATATTTCTTCGTTCAATGGCTTTTTGAATACTGTTGAATACAGTGATCTTTTAAACATTTTTGTCGCAGTGTTTAAGCAGACTTTTTACCAAGAAGAATACTTTTAAGTATTACCTGTCTGTAATGTAGTCGCAAACTTGAAAACTTTTTTTACAGACTTCGGGTACTGCAACATTATATGTGTGTGTTGCTTTATGAGGGTGACATACGACAATTGTACTCGATAAACAACAATTGCAAACGACACACAACAGTATAAAATGACACGCGACAATGCGATATGCCACTTAACATTATAACGAACTAATGTTGCATTGAAATACTATCATTTTCATGAAATATCGCATAAATATTTTAGTGTTGTTTCAAATTGATGTCACCAAGGAACAGGATGCAAAAAATTGCATAAAAATCAGACTTTAATTATTTTAGTAATAAAGGGTGATTTCAAGCCAAGCGCCCCCTAGCAGCAAAATGAGAAACAAAATTGAGTAAAATTTTACTATTAGGTACCTAGAAATGCAGCAAATGGTTCAATGAAGCATACAAGTCGCACTAGTCGAACATTCTATTCATTATATATCACAATTTCCTTAACTAAATTTGAAAGAATCAAACTAAAACTTTTGTTATATACTTTCAATAAAATATTTTTTTGTTTTGGAGCTATTTGGAGCCGAATAAAAACACAATTATCGTAATATGACCTTGACCTTTGAAATTTCATTTTAACTTTTTAATTGTGAGGCCCTTTCAAACATAACAATACATAACTTGTGAAAATATCATGAAGAATGAACTAAAATAAAGTCAGGAGCGACAAAAAACATCTTTTCGAAATTTTAATTTTTCCTAAAATTTAGTGAAGTTTGACCGTTTCTAGAGGACAAACCATGCATTTATTAAATTCGCTACCCCATATTTTTGCGCGTATATGTCTTGCAAATCATTTGCAGCAAACAGAATTCTTCTATCTGATGTCTAACAAAAACGGATAGGTTTTTCGTACACATACCCTCATCTGCACAGTTTTTTGCGAGGTTCGAACTTTCAACCTTCTGTTAGTAGCTCATAAAGTTTTAGCCACTCATCCACTCATACCTAGAAACTATCATACTTTATTAGGCTATCAACAAGGAACACAATGCAACAAACCGCATATGTATCAGACTTCAACATTTTGAATTATAAGTAGAAAAGTGCTTTCATGCTATGCGCCCCCTAGCGGCAAAATGAGAAACAAAATTGATCAAAATTTTACCATTTGGTACCTAGCAATGTGGCAAATAGTTCAATTAAGTATACAAATCGCACTAGTCGAACATTCTATTTCTTATACATCACATTTTGAAGCATAAAAACTGATTTACAATTATTCCAAAAAAAGGATCAAAGTTTGGACTGCCGTAAAATGACCAAATCAAGTCCGATCTTCAAAATCTAAACATCATTAGAAAGAATTTTTCTAAAACTAAATCTTTTGTTCATATATTGTTTATGAATTGTTTTTTGATTTTGAGCTATTTCAAGCCGAATTGATATACAATTATCCTAATATGACCTTGACCTTTACAATAATTTTTTACTTTTTATATGATGTGACACTTAAGAACATAGTTTTACATTAAATGTGAAAATTTCATAGAAATTGAACTAAAAATAAAGTCAGGAGCTGCAAAACATCTTAACAGTCATGCTTTGAAAATGTTGATTTTTCGAAAATTTGGTTAAGTTTGACCGCATACTGTGGACAAACCATGCATTTCCCGAATTCGCCACCCCATATATTTTGTGCGTATATGTCTTGCGAATCATATGCAACAAACAAAATTCTTTTATCTCAATTCCAATAAAAATGGGCACTTTTTTTGTAGACCTACCCTCATTTTCACTGTTTTTTGCGAATTTCGAACTTTCAACCTTCCGTAGTCAAAAAGTTTTATATACGCAGATTTTTGAAACCTATTATCTTTGATTAGGCTTTTGACAAGGAACACAATGCAAAAAACCACATCTGAATCGGACCTCAAATAACAGAGTTATTAGCATTTGTTGATTTTTTTCAAAGCGCCCCCTAGCGGCAAAAATAAGACAAAAATGAAAATTTTCTCAACGTTAGGATCAAGTTCAGATAAATATAAGGAACTGGTAAAAATTTCATAATTGTGGCTTTTTTCTATCATGGTGATATGCCGTTCACAAAAAAGGGTTAGAAAAACGTATCATATTAGATCGTTTTAGATTTGGGGCTTTTTTGTGCAAATAAAAATGACAATAATTGGTATATGACCTTGACATATTATGCTTTTTTTTTTTCTTTGATTTTATTTGTTTTATAAAAATACATAAACAGTGAAATAATGATGAAGATTGAACAAAAAATAAAGTCAGGAGCAGCAAAAAAGAGGAAACATATGGATATACAATTGTTTGATAAGAGGATCAAACTTTGGACTGTGGTCATTTGATCAAATGAAGTCCGATCTTCAAAAACTAAACACCAATGGAAAGATCTCTTCACAGACTAAAACTTTTGTTCATATACTTTCTATAAAATATTTTTAGATTTGGAGCTATTTTATGCCGATAAAAATAACAATAACTTGTATATGACCTTGACCTTTGCATATTATGCTTGATTTTCGTTTCTATGAATTTATCCGTTTTATAAAAATGCATAAAAGTGAAATAATGATGAAGATTGAACAAAAAATAAAGTCAGGAGCAGCAAAAAAGAGGAAACATATGGATATACAATTGTTTGATAAGAGGATCAAACTTTGGACTGTGGTCATTTGATCAAATGAAGTCCAATCCTCAAAAACTAAATATTAATGGTAAGATCTCTTCAAAGACTAAAACTTTTGTTCATATACTTTCTATAAAATATTTTTAGATTTGGAGCTATTTTATCCCCTTCCTTTTTTTTTTTTTCAATTTAAAAAATAATTGTTTTATAAAAATGCATAAACAGTGAAATAATGATGAAGATTGAATAAAAAATAAAGTCGGGAGCTGCAAATTACCGTAAAAGTCATGCTTTGAAAATGTTGATTTTTCGAAAATATTGGTAAAGTTTGACCGCATACTGTGGTCAAACCATGCATTTCTCAAAATCGCCACACCATATATTTTGTGCGTATATGTCTTGCGAATCACATGCAACAAACAAATTCTCCTCGTAAAAGTCATGCTT
>CM037787.1:29326385-29376385 GCA_021229015.1 Solen grandis | reverse complement strand
TTAAAGGATATTATCAGAATCTTTCACCTTAAACCAATATTTTATTATTTGTAAATACCAACTGGAGGGTGGGGGTCAAAATATGATTTTGATGTCAGTGCAAGTGGGATCTGGGGACATGCTCTTCCTGAAAAGAATGTTTCTAAGATGATGGAAATGCATTCTGAAGGGTATCTGGGGAGGAAATGATAGCTGTTTTAAGGTAGATATATAATCTAAACTATATATAATGAAATCTAAGCCTGGATCTAAATAATTTTATTATTAATCGAATATTTTATAGGGATTTACGGTAAATAACTTTAATGAATTTTGTTTCAAGATTGCAGCGGAGCAATATTTTAATAGGACGATAACGAAAACTCTGCTATGAAACTTGATCAAGGCGGAGAATAAAATATAATAGGTTATTGAATAAAAAATATCTTTTAAAATCAAGCTGACTTAAAATAAATATTTGAGGATGTGTTCTGAAATACTTTTTTTTTTCTGCATATTGAAAATGTTTAAGCTTTATTTATTTTTCATAATATCTTATTTTTTTTCATTTTTAAGACAAATTGACATTTCTATTTTAAGCTTTTATTACTTTTTTATGTATCTTATTGTCTTTTAGTTCCGTTTTGCCACGACATCGTGCTCAGCCGCTCTTAGGATCAATGGCTGTCCGTCGTTCGTCCGTTCGTCCGTCGTCCACAATTGTTTCAACGACATCTCCTCAGAAGCCACGGGGCCAAATTTGATAAAACTTGTCCGTGATGTTCCTTGCATGAAGCTCTACCGAAGTTGTTCAAATGGTTCCGGTCCATTGCATATCTGAGTCATAGGAGCTATAAATAGATTTTTAAAATAAGATCTTTAAAAATCTTCTTCTCCGATACCGTAAGGCTTAGCTTAAATATTTGGTGTGTGGCATTGTCTTGTGAAAATCTACCAAGTTTGTTCAAATCATGACCCTGGAGTCAAAATTGGCCCCGTCCCAGGGGTCACTTGATTTTACATAGACTTATAGACCCCCCCCCCCCCACACACACACACACAAAGTTTGGAGTGTTATATAGTAATCACTGTCTGTCCATATACTCTTAAAAGTGCAACTCCTCTTAAATGACTGAAAGGTTTTTAAAGAAATTAACCTGATTGGTATATTACCCACAGCCAGCAAGATAATTGCTTTTTTATGCCCCCACAAAAAAAGAGATACTGGAACATGATTATCAAGGAACCTGCTGGTTGAAATTTCCTAACGGTGCAGCAGTAAAAAGTATTTTTTCATTCAATCATACTATATATTATTCCCCCCCCCCCCACACACACACACACACAAAGTTTGGGGATGAGTATATAGGAGTCAATTTGTCTGTCAGTCTGTGTGTCTGTCCATGTACCTTGTAAGGGCAACTGTTTAAAGCATTTTGCTCAACTTAAGTCATTGACAGCAAATAATATGTTGATGTGCATGAAGCAAAGAATTTTTATTCGACAACCGAAAGGCGAGGTAATTCATTGCGGGGAGGGGGGGGGGTTATCCCATAGTGAGTTTACTCATGGTTCTAGTTTATTATAGGAATTTCTTTTATTGACGGCAGCGGTGTCCTCCTCTGCTTGAGTTCAACGTAATCGCTTTCGTAAAACACACCTCTTTTATTGACCAATGAGAAAATAGAAATATCGATGAACCCAAGCATTTTGAGAACTACTTCTGGGTCACCAATTCAATATGGTAGCTGCGAATCAAAACAAGAAATAGACGTTGAAAGCGAGCGAAGTGCAACAATACTAGCAAATTCTGAAAGAAAACATTATTTTTAATTGTTATATTTGCATTATTCATTGGTTTTTTTTAGGAAATAATGCATTTCTATAAAAATTCCGTTCAAAAATCCATTATATCCTACATCATACATGCACCGCTTCGGTCACATCGTGTCCAAGTAAAGTTTTCAAGCAGTTTCGTGACTCATATTTCCTTTGTAGTTCATCAAAATATTAAAATCGACCCTGCGAGCAAAAGAGCTATCATTTCTACGATGATCAAGACCGGTTTTTCTGAAATTATTGTTAGGTTTTACATGCAAAATAATATCCAATCACTTATGTCAAGTTCATATTGATTCTCTTACCAACAGAATGCTATTTTGTTGCTTTCTAAACCACTTCATCTCCTTTATTCAGACTTTAACATGTGCCTCCGTGGCCGAGAGGGCAAAGTCGCTGACTTTAACACTCACTCAGCCCCTCACCCTCGTGGGTTCGAATCCCGGCAGGGTCATTCGGATTTTCATGTGAGGAAGCCTTCCAGCTGGCTTGCGGTAGGTCGGTGGTTCTACCCGGATGCCTCCGTGCATTCGGAGTCTTCCTCCACCTCTTATTAGCTGGACGTCGCTATATGACTGAAATACTGTCGCAGCGACGGTAAACTCAAATAGTCAAGTCAAGTCAATAAAGATATGAATTACATTCCTTATTCGAAATAAGCAGGTCTTACAAAAAAAAAAAAAAAAAAAATTCTCCCTCTATTTCAAGAAAGTGTGGAATTTTATATTTCTCATAACATTAATTCGAGATAATTTGCATTGCAACATGATGAAAAAAAAACTGGAAATTTGTTTTCTTAATGGAATTACTTGAAGCTAATTTCCCAGTTTATTATATAGGATCCTTTTTTTCCCCCATTTTACTTTAAAAAAAAACGGTACAGGACCTGTTCATAATTTATTTGCTGAAGAAAAACAAATCACTGTCTATTGTAATTTAGGTATACTCCACCCCCACCCTTTTTTTGTTTAATAACACTTTCATTCATTGATAATCCATCTGCGAGCATAGATGCTGCCATAGATATTGTCATAGGTACTGCCACAGATACTGTGTTTGAAACTTTGCCTGATACTGTACTGGATAATGTGGCTGATTCTGTGAGGATTCCTGCACCTGATACTTTGACTGATTCTTTGACTGAAATAAAATCAGAAAATACTTCTGAACAAATGCTTGAAAAGGAACCCATGGTTACTCATGTGCCTGGCAATTATGAAACAAAAAATGACATTTTATATTGTACTTCAAACTACAAATTAACACCTGTATGTCCAAATTTGCAAAATAGTAAATCATTCACTGAGTACAACGGTTTTAAGAATATGCAAAACATTGAGAATAATGTTCCATTCAGCTGTACAAATGTCATATTTGGATCTTTCCAACAAGCAGACAAAAGATTTAGTGAACAGTCTCGTGGAAGCCAATGTGTTGCAAACTCATTAGTAGCATTGGCACATTCAGATTGTATAATAAGTTCAACATCACTTGATAAAGTGCTACAAAATGGTGATTCTGTGTACAATCAAATAATACTTGACTTAAAAGCAAAAGTTTTATTTCAGAGCAGACTGCTGACCTTTGATGAGATTCCAGCTGAAATTATGCTTGGTAGTAGGAAATTGTATACACAAAAGTCAGATATCAAGTATGGTGTTGCTATTCAGCCATTTGGAAATACATTATTGCCCACCCTACATGACTCGCTTATTTCAGCATTTCGTGACACAAGTCATGTGCTAGTAATGATAGGAGCAATATGCTCGGCTGTCTACAAATCTGATGAGGGCTATCACTTTTTTGATTCTCATTCACATTGTCAACATTTGTTGTCTGCACCTGATTGTAAGTCAGTGTATTTGTCATTTGGTTACATTTATGTATGCTTTTTATGAAAGCAGTCATATTGATCTCAGTTCTTGAAAGACCATTTTGAAAGGTTTAAGCCTGAAAGTAAATCCACATTACCCCATAATGATTCTGTAGAGTGGACTAAAGTTTCATACAAAAAAAATGCTTTGAAACACAAAGATAAAGGGAACAACCTGAACAATGGTGATTCCAATGTTACATCTAATGGTTGTACTTGCACACTCATTGGCAAATATTTCAAAGATCAGAAAGAAAAAATGAAGTCAAAGAAGCAAATTACAAAATCTACTAATAGGAGGTTGTACCAAAATTTATTTTAAAAGAAAAAAAAATGATGAGCAAAAAGCAAAGGATAAACAAGGTTCTTTGAAGTCAAAGAGAAAAACCAGAGAAAATGAAGATCAAAAAGAGAAGGATAGACAATTTACATTGAAATCAATGAGAAAAACACGAGAAACTGAGGAGCAGAAGGAGAAAGATAGACTATTTACATTGAAATCAATGAGACGAACGCGAGAAACTGAGGAACAGAAGGAAAAGGATAGACACTATACATTGAAATCAATGAGACGAGCACGAGAAACTGAGGAGCAAAAGGAAAACAAGAGGCCCATGATGGCCCTAAATCGCTCACCTGAGATAAATAGGTTGACCCAAGGAACATCTGTACCAATTTATTTTAAAATCTGGACAGTAGTTTTGAAGAAGATGATTTTTAAAGTTTTCATATTTTTTTTCTTTTTGTTGCCATGGCTACCAGAGTTCTACATGGATCAAGTTTATTTTAGCAGCTTTTGTGAAGGTTGACCCAAGGATCATCCCTGCCAAGTTTAATCTAAATCTGTCCAGTGGTTTCAGAGGAGATGTTGTTTAAAGGTTTCTCTATATACATATAAGGCAAATAAGCCCCGCCCCTGGCGGCCATGTTTTTTTACGGATCGGAATAATTTTAGCAACTTTGGTAGAGGTTGACCCAAGTAACATCTGTACCAATTAATTTTAAAATCTGGCCAGTAGTTTTGAAGAAGATGATTTTTAAAGTTTTCATTTTTTTCCCCTTTTTGTTGCCATGGCAACCAGAGTTCTACATGGATCAAGTTTATTTTAGCAACTTTTGTGAAGGTTGACCCAAGGATCATCCCTGCCAAGTTTAATCAAATTCTGTCCAGTGGTTTCAGAGGAGATGTTGTTTAAAGGTTTCTCTATATACATATAAGGCAAATAAGCCCCGCCCCTGGCGGCCATGTTTTTTTACGGATCGGTAAATTTTAGCAACTTTGGTAGAGGTTGACCCAAGGAACATCTGTATCAAATTATTTTGAAATCTGGCCAGTAGTTTTGAAGGAGATGATTTTTAAAGTTTTCAAATTATTTTTCTTTTTGTTGCCATGGCAACCAGAGTTCTTCATGGATCAACTTTATTTTAGCAACTTTTGTAGAGCCTTACCCAAGGAACATTCCTGCCAAGTTTCATTAAATTCTGTCCAGCGTTTCAGAGGAGATGTTGTTTAAAGCAAATTGTTGAGGACGGACGACTGACGACGCACGACGGACGACGACGGACGCCGGACGAAGGGCGATCACAAAAGCTCACCTTCAGCACTTTGTGCTCAGGTGAGCTAAAAATAGACACTATACATTGAAATTAATGAGACGAACACGAGAAACTGGGGAGCAGAAGGAAAAAGATAGACACTATACATTGAAATCAATGAGACGAGCACGAGAAACTGAGGAGCAGAAGGAAAAAGATAGACACTGTACATTGAAATTAATGAGACGAACACGTGAAACTGAGGAGCAGAAGAAAAAAGATAGACACTAGACATTGAAAGCAATGAGACGAACACGAGAAACTGGGGAGCAGAAGGAATACATTGAAAAAAAAAAAAAAAAAAACCAGAAGAAGTAGAAGATTACAGACTGAGGGAAAAAGAACAGAAAAGAATGATGCGAAAATCTCATGAAAAAAGAATGAAAGAAATTGTGTATGAAAAGGCATCTAAAAGAAGGGCTAGATTGGTTAAAGAGTTCAGAGACTGGGAAGCAAATGAACAAAAGAACAAACAAAACACACATGGAAAAAAAAAAACCTTTTTAAAAAAAAAAAAAAAAAAGAAAAATATAGGGCACAAGAAAACAATATGAACTCAAAAAGAATAACACAGAAACCTCAACATCCATTTTATTTAGAGAATGAGCATGAGCATACAAAGTGTAGAAAATATGGACCAGATATTGATACATGCACTGAGCAGTTTCACAAAAGTATAGCTATTGTTCCGTTATATGTATGTAGTTGTTGTCATCAGACCTGGTTTAAACATAGTGTTTCTTCAATAGCCGTAGAACAGCAATCAAAATTTCTTACACATTATATTTCTGTTGATGGTTCAGAATGGATTTGTTGAACATGTAAGAGTTCTGTATTGTCTGGTAAAGTGCCAAAGTTGTCTGTTTTAAATGGAATGGAGTGGCCAAAGAAGCCTGTAGTAGAACTACATCCACTTGAAGAGCGTTTAATTTCTTTGCATATACCATTTATGCAAATAAGGGAACTGCCAAGGGGCCGTCAGCTGTCTGTGAAAGGAAATGTTGTGAATGTTCCTGTTGATATACAACCTGTTATTAATGCCTTGCCAAGACCTTTTGATGAAAATGTGACAATAGCAGTAAAACTGAAGAAAAAAATGTTATTCAAATCTTTTGTTATCTCTGAAAATGTGCGACCATTAAGAGTCCTTGTTGCATTACATTGCTTAATTAACAATAGTGCATTGTATAAAAATGCCAACATAAATGTTGATGATCAATGGATCCAAGCAGTCACTCATCATTCCGATGAACTGTTGGAAGAATTTATATCACAAGGAAAAGATGAAGAAAAATTTGTGTAATAAATCTAACACTTGCACACCATCTAGATCTTATGTGTCCAATGTTGACAGTGCTGAAGAATTGTATGATTCTGAATCAGAGGAAGTACATCAAGAAAATGTTGGAAACATTGATACTTTGCTAGATGATGCAAATGCAGAAAACAGAAATGGCACATTTACCTTTGCACCAGGGGAAGGTCAACGGCCATTGCGTATTTACCAAGACCAAGATTCAGAGTATCTGTGTTTTCAAAGCTTATTTTGTGGACAACGGAGAAAAGAAAATGAAGAACGAATAGTTTCTGTTCATTATTCAGATATTACAAAGTGGGAACTGAGAAGTGTTGATGGGAGAGCTGCAAACAGTGTGCCAAACATATTTTTTACGTTGAAAAAAATTCAAATGAAGCAGTTGAATGATAAAGTGAATCTAGCAGTTAGAAGGTGCCAGATAGGAGATAACAGTATAACTGCTGCAGAGGCAAGAAACACAGATTGTGTTGAAAATCTTGTTAAGAAAGATGAAGGATATTATATATTCAAACAACTCCGAAATTCCCCAGCATATCTGGAAACAATGATTCGCCAATTAGGTCTACCAACATGGTTTATGTCTCTGTCAAGTGCTGACACAAGATGGCCAGATTTATTAAAAATCCTTTCAAAATTTAATAACTCTGTGGAATACAGTGAAGAAGAGATTGCAGCACTTACATGGGAAGAAAAAATAAAATTGATACAGAAAGATCCTGTGACATGTTCTAGGTATTTTGATCACAGAGTACATGAGTTTGTAAGTACTGTTTAAAAAAGTGATCATAACCCTATTGGAACTGTAACAGACTATGTCTATCGAGTTGAATTTCAACAATGAGGATCACCACATATTGACATGCTTGTATGGATTGAAAATGTCCCCAAATTTAACAAAGACAAAAATGAAGGTATAACCTTGTATGTAGACAAATACCTGCAATGTTCTTTTAGTGCTGAAGTTGAAGGTTTAGGAGATTTGCAGGTTCATAAACATTCAAGAACATGTAAGAAAAAGAAAAACAAAATTTGTCGATTTGGATACCCTTTGCCCCCTCTTCCATGTACGATGGTTCTTGATCCTCTTGAAACTGAACAAGATAAATATCACAAAAAATACAAGAATCTGCAGAATAAAATGAATGCTGAGAAAGAAGGTTACACTTTATCCTACGAAGAGTTTCTGAAAGACATTGCGTGCATGAGTGAAACAGAATACATAAAATGTATAAGAAGCTCTATCACATCTCCAAAAGTATTCTTGAAAAGAAAACCTTGTGAAATTCGTATAAATTTGTTCAACAAAACTGTTTTGAAAGCTTGGAAGGCAAACATAGACACTCAGTTTGTTCTGGATCCTTATCCTTGTGCTATGTACATTGTTTCTTATATCAGTAAATCTCAAAGAGGAATGAGCAATTTAATGCATGCAGCAGCAAAGGAAGCCAGAAATCGTAACCTTGACTTGAAAAGGCAGGTACGTCATGTAGGCAATGTATTTTCTAACAGTGTTGAAGTTAGTACACAGGAAGCTGTTTACTTGGTTCTGCAGATGCCATTGTCAAAAAGTACTCGAGATGTTGTTTTCATTAATACTTCTGCAAATTCGGTTGCTTAAACCAAAATCTGTTCTAGATTAGCTACCAGTTGACTAATTATGGCTGATAATATCATGAAAAAATATGCAAAACGACCAAAGGGTTTAAGTAGTTAGTGTTTAGCCGATTATGTTTCTCAGAAATTACATACCCAGAACAAGGTACTGACCTAGAATTTGAAATGGAACAAAATGATGATGAAACTAATAATGAACTATTTGATGATGATACAGCTATACTTACTTTACGAAATGGCATTAAAATCAAACGAAGGAAAGATGCAAAAGTAATAAAATATGTTAGATTTAACAAAAACACTAATGAAGAAAACCATTTTAGAGAAAAATTGTTACTGTTTTTGCCATGGAGAAATGAAGAAACTGATTTGCTAGAAAAGCAAACAACTTACAAAGACATGTACCTATCAGTTAAAGTTGCTGTGGACTTGAAATGTAATGAGTATGAGCATTATGTTGAAGAGCTAGAATTAGCTAGGGAAGTCGCTGAAGCAGAATATGATGCTTATGATGAACTTGCACCAAACACAGAACAAGTTGAAGGGGATGCTGCAGAAGAAGAGCCAACTGAGTCAGAAACATTCATATATTTCAATCCTGATAGGGTTTCTGAGCACAGAGAGTATGATATAGGACATGAACTTGGTTGTGGTGTTTCCAATCCACAAGTAGATATAAATGAAAAAGTTCTTACTGAAAATGACTACAGGAAACTTATTCGATCTTTAAACGATAAGCAGAAAAACTTTTACAATCATGTGGTGCACTGGCTAAAGACAAAGGATGTTCCATTGTATGCATTTCTTTCTGGGGGGGCAGAAGTTGGTAAAAGTGTAGTATTCCGTACATTATTTCAGACATTGTTCAGATTCTTACACTTTAGAGAGGGTCAAGCTCCAGATGATACACGGATACTTCTTTGTGCTTATACAGGTAAGGCAGCTTTCATTATCAATGGGTCAACTATTTCATCTGCTTTCAAACAGAAATATAAACAGTCAGATCAGACCTTGACATGTGATAGCCTAAATTCCTTTAGAACAAAGTACAGAAACCTGTCAGTTGTAATTATTGATGAAGTTTCATTGGTTAGCAATACAATGTTAAATTTCATAGATCAAAGACTTCAGGAATTAAAAGGAACAAAGGTACCATTTGGAGGTGTTAGTGTGATTGCTGTTGGTGATCTGTATCAGCTAAAGCCTGTTAGTGGTGATTGGATTTTCAATGATATGAAACGTGATGCAACTTCATTATCTAGGAATTTATGGAAAGAATATTTCAGAATTTTTGAACTCACAGAAATCATGAGGCAGAAGGATGACTTTGAATTTGCTGAGCTTTTAAACAGACTTAGAACTAACACACTTACCAGTGATGACATGTATAAATTAAAACAATGTGCAACTGATTCTACTTCTGAAAAGTATAGCATAAATGCACCCCATTTATTTGCTGAAAATTATTTCATGCATACTTTCAATGAATCCACAATCAGGGATATGAATGCAGAAAAAAATTGTTGTTTTATGCCATGATACTGTTGTTGCACCTAAACTCTCAAAAGAAAAACAAGATCAAGCCATTGCTCGACTTCCTACTGATCCAAACAAAACTGCAAACTTGCACTGCTCATTAACTATTGTTGTTAGCATGATTTATGATTTGACTGTCAACATAGATACTGAGGATGGACTTGCAAATGGAGCTTCATGTGTTGTTAAGTTCATTGAATACAAACAGAAAGAAACGGATGGCCAAGTATTATTTGGGTTCAGCTGGATGATCAAAAATCTGGAACTGACACAAGATTGAAATTCAGGAATAAAGGATTTTATCATGATAATATAAATCAAGATTGGACACCAATCTTTGATATTGAAAGATCATATTCTTACAACAGGAAAACTTTACAAAGAATTCAGTTCCCACTTCAACCGTCTGCTAGACGAACTGTTCACAGAGCCCAGGGAAGCACCCTAGACAGTTGTTATTGACTTGTCACAACGGAAAATACGTAAAATACCTCATCTCCATTATGTTGCACTTAGCAGAGTGAGATCCCAGAAAAATCTTCAGATTTTAAATCTTAATGAACAATTATTGACAGTTGATACCCAAGTTGTACAAGAAATGGAAAGATTACATGATTCTGCTTTGCTTGAACTATTTGATGAATCACTTACTTCATATGATTCTTATGAGTATTTCAAAGTGGCTTTTAATAATTGTAGGTCATTACATTTGCATATTGATGATGTAAGAGCAGAAAAGGAATTTCTTATCTTCACATATTGTAGCTTTGGCAGAAAGTAGGTTGTGTGACCAAGATAATGATCATGATTACACTTTAGAGGGATACAAACTCATACAGAATGACCAATCAGCTGATAATTTGCACACAAGGCCTCATCATGGATTAGCAGTTTATGTAAAGACGAGGATTTCTTTTTTTTTCTAGTAGTGAGAAAAGTGAGTTTCGAGTAAGAAAAGTGAGTTTCGAGTCTGAAAAAGTGAGTTTCGAGTTAAAAAAAAGGTGAGTTTCGAGTCAAGAAAAAGTGAGTTCGAGTCTGAAATAGTGAGTTTCGAGTTGAAAAAGGTGAGTTTCGAGTCTGAAAAAGTAATTTTCGAGTCAAGAAAAAGTGAGTTTCGAGTTAAAAAATGTGAGTTTCGAGTCAAGAAAAGTGAGTTTCGAGTCTGAAATAGTGAGTTTCGAGTTAAAAAAAAGTGAGTTTCGAGTCAGAACAGATGACAACTAAGTGTATATACTATACTGTGATCGGATAAAAATGTGTATGTTTTGGCGACTGTGTATATATTTAACAACATTTGTGTGTTTTAATTGCTTTTTACGGTAAAGTATATTAAAAAAAAATCGGGAAACAGTTGCTTATATCAGCAGTGAGTTAAATATTTATATTACTCTGACATGACGGATCGTTTAAGAAAAATCTATATCCCGGTAAACTCAAATAGTCAAGTCTATATCCCGGGTAACTGTAAAAAAGCACGGAAAATACACTCAGAAATTCCTGTAAATGGTTCAAATGCGGCATAATTCATTCCGAAATAAAGCGTTTTAAAATGGTGCCGTTTTTCTCCACATTTTTCATAATTTATTGGTTTGATATAAGAAATAAACACTTATCAGCACAAAAATAAACCTGTCACTTACGACTTTTCGGTATCGTCTCCCTTGACTACTCTTCTTTTGTTTTGTTATTTTCCCTTTACCTTCTGGTCGAAGTTTACACACCGGCGAAACACGAATGTATTGTTGGTTTTGTTTATCGACAGGGAAGTAGTGTAAAAGTAAGTATCATTCTTGAAATGGACATTTTATTGTGCCAGTGTTCCATTGTTGTATTTTGTTTGTTAACTTTTGCTGTATGCCAACATCACTGACATTGTGACAGTCACACTCACTGACACGCACTCTAAAAACAAACATCAAAATTATCATTTGCATTAAAATAAAGATCACAAAAAAGCATAGGTAACATGACTGAAAGTTAGCAATCAACTGCATGAAATTGTATCAAACGATCCAGATTTTAACTATAATTTGCATTAAAATAAAGATCACAAAAAAGCAAGGTAACGTGACTGAACGTTAGCATCGGGGTACTTATATGCGAAGATCCAGTTCCAGCAATTTGATACCAGGGATTGTGGGGGGGGGGGGGGCAAACTCTGAAAATCACAGGACATAGTGGGGGGATGGGGGTCCACCCTTTATTATGTATATTTTATGCATAATATCCAAATCTCGGGGGGGGGGGTCTGGACACCCGGTCCCCCCCTCTGGAATGCGCATGACTTAGTTTACTATATTTCTGATCACTTTATTTTCAGCAAAATATTTATGGTGAATCAGGTGGTGAAAAAATTGTGGCCCGCCTGTGATTCGAACCCAGTGTCCAAGCACCTTACTACTGAGCTATCAAGCCACACGATCCAAAACCTCCCGATTCTCCACAAAGTACCAGTACCCGGCTATATATACCACCTTCAAATTTATTATTTGTCGCAAATTTTTAGACACAGAAGCATTGTGAAATGCTCTCACAGAGAGGGTAAAGTCGCTGACTTTAACATTCACTCAGCATCTCACCGTGTGGGTTCGAATCCCGGCAGGGTCATTCGGATATTCATGTGAGAAAGCCTTCCAGCTGGCTTGCGGTAGGTCGGTGGTTCTTACCGAATGCCTCCGTGCATTCGGGGTCTTCCTCTAGCTGTAATTAGCTGGACGTCGCTATATGACTGAAATACTGTTGAAGCGACGATAAACTGAAATAGTTAAGACAGCTATTAAGTCAAGTCAAGATTGTTCGAATTATTTTGATCGTTTGAAAAAAAAAAGGCCGCCAGGGGGCTAAGCCCATTTTCCTTATATGTATACAGTACAAATTTGAAAATTCTTTTTGTCATAAAGTCACTCGATTTATGGCTTGCACAGGGCAGAACCCATTTTCCACAATATCATAAGATATTTGCTGTTTCTTTTCCTCCCACTTATACCTGGTTCTCAGGTGAGCGACCCAGAGCCATCATGGCCCTCTTGTTAAATTACCTCTGCGTTTTTATTTTCAGTCTATCATACTGAAGTTAATGTCAAATTGAACATCATTGATTAATCATTTTTAATATGAAAATGATATTTTAATGAACTTGAAGATAAAAAGTTTTATACCCAAGAAGTTAAACTGTTTATTTTGTTGAAAGATGAACCTATACCTTTTTTCTTTACTTTGCATTTCTTTTCTTTTATTTTGTGCTAATATACATACTTATAGGAATTATGATATCTAAAATTATGAATTTCAAGAGCTTTTTAATGGTGTATACATTTTGATTTTTGAAGCAGAAATATTGAAATTATAGGAAAATGAAATTTCTGCTCCTGTATGTAATTTATTTTTAAAAAAATCCCTTGAATTTGTCATTCAAGATGGCTGCAAAAAGTAGAGATATTCACAGATGTGGAAACTATGTATATTGGTTCAAATATGTTGTATTACAAATACAAAAGAGTAACAAACAAAAGCAAATATTCCTCAGTGAATTTGTCCAGAACCCACAGTATTTGATACAAATATAGATAATCTTATAAATTGGGTTAACCAATCATCAAATACCATTTCTGTTGAAAGTGTTATATTCATACTTTTGTATGTTTGCTTGTGAGGTGTTTTGGGGGATGGATCTCCGACCCCCTAACACCAATTACGGGGAGAATAAATGGGCTACTTGATAGCTGAAATTAAAAAATAATGATAATAAGATTGATCAATATGACAGTTATTTCTCAAATGATGTTATTTTAAACTGTATATTTTTTTAGTTACTCAACAATAAGAATGATTTAATGTAAATATAGACAGTTATATTTGCGGAGAGTAAAAATAAAATCACGCATGCATAGAACAATTGAGTAATAAGAGTTATACTGAATGTATAATTTAGTCGCAGTAGTAGTCACAGACAGCCTGAGATGAGTTTGTCAGCCTGTTTATGTCAAGTTTTCTGCCACAGTGGTAGAATTACAATTATGTATATTCATGAAAATCTACAGTGAAAGTATGATATTAGTCTGATTTACTATGTACTAGTCATTGCTTTTCAAATCTGTTCATATGGATGAAAATATTTTTATTTTAACTATATTGCTGAATTTAAGTATGCTACAGATACAATATAATCTATGGGCTATATTGAGAATTTTGTGAATTATAAATATCTGTATTTTGTGAATTATAAATATCTGTATTTTGTGAATTATAAATATCTGTATTGTGTCTATTGAAATATTGCTGTAATTTTAAGCATGACATTTTTCTACAATGTTTTCTTATCATACCTTCCAATGTCATCAGGTTTGAAGCAACTAGCTTGTCAAGCTGTCTGTGACTGGAAGCAAAAATGACATTTCTCAGTGACAGTTTTGTTTGTTAAAAAGACATTTGAATCTTTTGTAATTTTTATGACATTGAATGTATTGTAAATAATGTTATTTATTACGGCTTTCCGCAACCTGCGGAAAACGTATAGGGTTTGTTATGTTTATTACGGCGTTCCGCAAACCTGCGGAAAACGTATAGGGTTTGTTATGTTTCTTCTTATTATTATTATTCCTCATTTTCCAACCAAATCCAAGAGTTAATTTCGGTATGTTGCCAGTGTCTGAGCAAAATGAAAATTAAATTGCCTCGACAAAAAAGTTCAAATTTTTAAATTCTATCATTTTAAATTTTCAATGACGTCAGATTTGACGTCAGCATAAAATGTTTGTTCGCGCTCTGGAGCCTTTATTTCTTGTCGTTTTATCTTGATATTTTCATAGAACAAGCATGTTATGATATAGATGTGCACCTTGTCTTTCAAATTTTCAAATTCGAAAAATTTAAGAATTTATGGCAAAACCGAGTTTCGAACATTGGTCCTAAAAATATCATTTAATGTTACAAAGGCTACTGATGAGTTAGAAGCTTGAAAATTGGACAGCTAATCGGCCCAGAGGTCTACTTTCTTTTTTCTGAAAGATTACCTTTTAAGTCACGTGGTTATGACGTCATTTAAAGGGCAAAATCCTATTTTTTCAAAGATTTCTCTCGCTCTGACATCATACACTTCGAGTCAATTTTAATGAAATTGAAATTGCAGCGATAAAAAAGTATCTTTTTATACATTCTATCATTTTCAATTTTCAATGGCGTCATATGATGTCATATTTGACGTCAGCTTTAAAAGTTTGTTCGCGCTCTAGAGCCTTCAATTCTGGTCCGACCATCTTGATATTTTTACAGAAGATGTATTTTAGACCGTAGATATGCACCTTGGCATTTAAATTTCCAAATTCGAAAAGATTAAGATTTCATGGCAATACCGAGTTTCGAACTTTGGTCCAAATCCTAAATTTAAATGTTACAAAGCCCCCTGATGCGTTAGAAGCATGAAAATTGGACAGCATATCGGCATAGAGGTTTACATTCTATTTTCTGCATTATTTATTTTGAGTCACGTGGTTATGACTCATCAAAAAAGATAAAAAAGCATTTTTTAAAGATTTCTCTCACTCTAGTATCATGAATTTTGAGTCTTTATTCGAATTATTTTTAAAAAAATCATATAAAATCGCCAGTTAGACCAATGAATTTATAATTTTCAAAAATGTCGAAACTTAGTACTATAAGGTCTTAAAATTTCAAGTAATTACGTCAAAGCGGTTTATGTTTGATGGAATGCCTACTTAAAATTAAAATGATATTTTTCTTTAGACCTTGATTTTGACGTCGTTGAAATATAAAAAATCATTCATTTCAATATGTATTCGCGCTCTAGCGTCATATGTATTGATGCCAATCTTAAGCAAACCTTAAGGAATTTATGTTGTGTCACTTGTTTATGACAACATTGATTTGTAAGCAACATATTTTAAAAAGATCAAAATATTAGATATACAGTATTAACTTTAGATAAGTAAAATTTCTGTACCTTAAAATGCGCAAAAAAAGTCGAGAAAATTTCAAGTGATTACGTTATCAAACATGACTTATTCATGTTTTTCGTAAAAGGGCTAATTCATGTAAATCTATTAATTTGAAGAAAGAAATGAAAGTGGTCATTGGTTTGATTGAGCAAGATCCCATTGTTCTTTTGCAGGAATGAGTGCCTGCGTTGAATAGTGAATTGTGAAACGTTTTTGAGTAAATGAGTCGCATTTACGATGAATAAGTATAATTATACTAGAGCCAGAAAACCTATACGGATATCTTATTGCATTTGTTATCACGGCTTTCCGCAAACCTGAAGAAAATGACAAATACATGTAATTCTATCTACCGATTTTTTGTGTTTTCTGAAGGCTGAACGGTTTCTTTTTCTAAATCTGTAAAAATAAGGAAATATATAAAGCAAATGAATTGTTGAAGGTTTCAAGACGTTTATAACGTTAATTACATAGAAATAAGAAATTAATTTCATTATTTTGCTTTCACCTCTGCCTTTGTTTCCATCTATTTTTGAAAATGTAAAACTAAATCAGTTTAAAGGTTGAAAGTCATGGATTTCAAATTATTTCCTTTTCTTTTTTTATAATTCCAACAATGTGGATCAAATTGCAACGATTATGTGTTAAGTCATATGCCTACGAAGGAATAGATATTAAATAAGGAATAAAAAAAACAAAAACATTTAAAATCGATTGAATAATGTAAGAAATTTTTTTAAGGAAAGTATTATCTTAAAATTTTCCTGTTGTTTTTATTGCATGATAGTAAACGGTTGCTTAATCAAATAAGATCCATATTTATGCTTTCTTAATATCTTCTTAAGACAATAAAAATAAAAAAAAAATAAAGCTTATTTTTGAACATCAGTATATATTTATGATAATGATGATTTACATATTATGTTTAACATTATTATGCATCATTATTACATTTCTTTGTATTAACTTATATATTCAATACCTTTGAAATAAGCAAAAAACAAAGATTCTAGTTCTTATTTTATTATTATTATTCCCTTTTTTCCAACCAAATCAAGAGTTAATTTCGGTAGTTGCAGTGTCTAAGCAACATGAAAATTAAATTGCCTAGACAAAAAAGTATAAATTTTTAAATTCAATAATTTTTAATTTTCAATGACGTCAGATTTGACGTTAGCTTAAAAAGTTTGTTCGCGCTCTAGATCCTTTTGTTTTTTATATTTTATCTTGATATTTTCACAGAAGATGTATGTTATGATGTAGATGTGCACCTTGTCTTTCAAATTTTTAAATTCGAAAAATTTAAGAATTTATGGCCAAACCGAGTTTCGAACTTTGGTCCTAAAACTATTATTTAATGTTACAAAGGCTACTGATGAGATAGAAGCATGAAAATTGGAGAGCTTGTTGGCCCAGAGGTCTACATTCCTCTCTCTGAAAGATTTCCTTTTAAGTCACGTGGTTATGACGTCATTTAAAGGACAAAATCCTATTTTTTCAAAGATTTCCCTCGCTCTGGCATCATACATTTTGAGTCAATTTTAATGTAATTGAAACTGCAGCGATAAAAAAAGTATCTTTTCATACATTCAATCATTTTCAATTTTCATTGGCGTCATATGACGTCAGATTTGACGTCAGCTTCAAAAGTTTGTTCGCGCTCTAGAGCCTTCAATATTGGTCCGATTATCTTGATATTTTTACAAAAGATGTATTTTAGGATGTAGATGTCCACCTTGGCATTCAAATTTCCAAATTCGAAAAGATTAAGATTTCATGGCAATACCGAGTTTCGAACTTTGGTCAAAAATTAAATTTAATTGTTACAAAGCCCCCTGATGCATTACAAACATGAAAATTGGACAGCATTATATCGGCATAGAAGTTTACATTCTATATTCTGAATGATTTTCTCTTTAGTCACGTGGTTATGACGTCATCAAAAAGACAAAAAAAAATATTTTTAAAGATTTCTTTCGCTCTGGTATCATGAATTTAAAGTCAATCTTAATTATATCTTCAGAATTGATAGAGTTAAAATTGAAGTGATGCATACTGCAAGAAATGTTTGTTTTGTCATGTGATTATGACGTCATGCATACTTTAGCAAGAATTATTTTGAAAGATCATGTAAAATCGCCAATTAGACCAATGAACTTAAACTTTTCAAAAATGTCGAAACTTAGTATGTTCATAAGGTCTTGAAAATTTCAAGTGATTTACGTCATCAAACATGGCAGTTATTCATGTTTGATGGAATGCCTACTTGAAAATGTGAAAACAAACCTGTTCGTATTCTCGAGGATACTTTTTTTTTTTTTTTTTGATTAATAGAACGTTAGCTGAACATGTCCTTGCAAAAAAGATATTTTTCTTTAGTCACTTGATTTTGATGTCGACAAAATATAAAAATCATTCATTTCAATACGTATTCGCGCTCCAGCGTCATGAGTATTGATGCCAATCTTAAATATACCTTAAAGAATTTGTTGTGTAACTTGTTTATAACAACATTGATGTGTAAGCAAAATATATTAAAAAGATCAAAAAATTGTATATAAAATTTAAATACGTAATAATGCCGTACCTTAACATGCGCAAAAATCCAGAAAATTTCAAGTGATTACGTTATCCGATTGTTCTTTTGCAGGAATGAATGCCTGCATTGAATAGTGTGATACGTTTTATGAGTAAATGAGTCGCATTTACGATGAATTAGTATAATTATACTAGAGCCAGAAAACCTATACGGATATCTTATTGCATTTGCTATCACGGCTTTCTGCAAACCTGAAGAAAATGACAAATACATGTATATCTTCCTATCAATTTTTTATGTTTTCTAAATGTTTAACGGATTCTTTTTCTAAATCTGTAAAAATAAGCAAATATACAAAGCAAATGAATAGTTGAAAGTTTCAAGACTTTTATAATGTTAATTACATAGAAATAAGAAATTATTTTCATTATTTCGCTTACACCTCTGCCTTTGTTTCCATCTAATTTTGCAAATGTAAAACTCAATCAATTTAAAGATTTTAAAGTTTTTTTTTCTTTTTTACAATTTCAATTGTGGATCAAATTGCAATGAATACATGTTAAGTCATATGCTTACAAAGAAAAAGATATTAAATAAAGAATTAAAAAAATAAAATCGATTGAATAACGTAAGAAAACAAATCTTGAGGATATTATTATCTTAAAATTTTCCTTTTTTTTCTGAATGATAGAAAACGGGTGCATAATCAAATAAGATCCATATTAATGCTTTCTCAATATCTTCTTAAGAAGATGAAAATGAAAAAAAAAAAAAAAAAGATTTAAAGCTTATTTTTTAACATAATCGTAAGTATATATTTAAGATAATGATGATTTACATATTAAATCATACATTATTATGCATCATTATTCAAGTTTTTTTGTATTAACTTATATATTTAATACCTTTGAAATAAGCAAACGGAAAGCCGCTTCGTTTGTATCTTAAACAAACGACTTCTAGTTATTAATATTATTTGTAAGAAATATTTTTTTAAATATTGTGAACATCTCAAAAGTTTTTCCAATGTTAAAGGACCATTTTAGGACATATCATGAAATATGACAAATATCATATATAAGACAGTGGCTGTATGTAGTTACCCATTTGCACAATGTCACAAAACTATGACGTTCATGCAGATTTTATTGTGAATTGGCTGATGAAAATTATACTTGATTATGATTTTATGTGATCACATAATATATACACCAAACCTGTGTATTTTGTATTTGTGATTGTGGACTGGACTTCAGAGTCTATCAATAAAATATAGTTGAGGTTAAATGAGAAAAAATATGTGCATGTTACATTGTACATGTTTTTTGTTTTTTTAAACAATGTCAAAAAATGTTTTCTACTGGTGTAGAGTCACTCATACTGTGAAACATTTTTTGGCACCAGTTAAAGCAAATATAAACATGCAAATGAAAAATGAATGAAAATATTGACACGTAAAGTGTACATGTGTAAGTTCAGAATCTGATTGTGGGACTCCTACATTATAAGAGGTATTGACTTGAAACTTTATAGGTGCATACATCTCATTGGGGTGGAATGCAATGCATAGGAACCTCACTCTGTGATTCATAATTTTGGAGTTACATGTTTGCCCCTTCGTAAAAATTCCTGATATAATCTGTACTGGGACGAAACATTGCGAAAAGAAAACCTAATTTTGTGACAATTCCTGTCTCTTGTTTTTCCATTTTTATTTGACACAGGGCCTTTTTTATCCTCCTTTATTTTAGCTGGTTAAGGGCTGTTTCACCCTTCTCCCCCCAACATAGCCTCAAAATCCTAAAAGGTCTAGGCTGCCTTACCCAAAACAAAAAAAAAAGGTCCTGTGATAACTTGGTGCCAAATGTATAACTTGATTATTGTTTTGCTGTTCACTGTACTCTAATTTTAGTATACCCCCAGCCATGATATATTAGATTGGCTTTGTCCCATCTGGTGTGCCTTGTGATTCCCCGCTCTTTAATTGTGAGGGCATTCATCACAATTGGTGATAACTATATTTTGATAGGGATTCTTGTTAACATTTTGTCCCTAACAACTTGAGAGCCACAAGTTTACCGCCCCTCCACCAAGAAAATTTAAGAAGTGTTTCATACTGAAACACACCTGTCCATTTTTCAGTCTGTCTTAGTTTTATGAGTAAAAATCTTGAAGATGTTTCATCTATAAACCTGCAAACTTGGATTCACAATTTAATTAAATTCACAATTTAATTAACCTTCAGTGCTAATCTGTATTGTCTAGTGTTATCATACATTTGTTTTGTCATACTTAGTCTTAAAGTTTTGGTTCTCTTAAAAGTTTTGTTTCTCATTGAAGTTATTTCAACACCATTTTAAGAATTTGACTCTCTTGTGTGTGTTAAAGCAATATGTGGAGAATACATTATTTCTTATTTTTTTAATTTTGTCAGATCGTAAATAATTGCCAAATGCATGAATAATTAAATAGCTGCAACCATTTTTCAACCTTGTTCCTTAACACACAGTAGGCATGTATCTAAATGATTTTATCAGATTTCATATCGATACATAATTATGCAAACTCATTAAAAATCTGTTTTAATAGCCTTTCGCTACTATCAAATGTACCAAATTTACCTAACTGTAAAGCATAATATTCTTTGCATTATTGTCATCATTCCATACTTTTCCGACTTTATTTCTGTTTACTCAGGAGTAGTTGTTTGATAGTTCAGTGTCAAATGCATGTTCAATAATATTTTGATTGTATCTTGAAATAACTGTTAATAATAACAGCTTCTTGAAATAACTGCTAACAACATGCTACAAGATATTTGATCTGATGCTGTTTTCATGTTTTTGTAACAGCATTAAACAAGTGGCAAATATTTTACTATTGACGTACTCAATAAGCATTCACTATGTGTTATAAGACGTGATTTTACTGCTGTTACTGGATGTTTTATTCTTTTTTTTTTCTTTTTTTTATTTCTTATTTTTAGATGTTTCTTTCTACATGTATATAACATTTATTATAAGGGACCAAGATTTCTACATGCATATAACATTTATTATAAGGGACCAAGATTTCTACATGTATATAACATTTATTATAAGGGACCAATATTTCTACATGTATATAACATTTATTATAAGGGACCAAGATTTCTACATGTATATAACATTTATTATAAGGGACCTTTATTATAAGGGACCAAGATTTCTACATGTATATAACATTTATTATAAGGGACCAAGATTTCTACATGTATATAACATTTATTATAAGGGACCAATATTTCTACATGTATATAACATTTATTATAAGGGACCAAGATTTCTACATGCATATAACATTTATTATAAGGGACCAATATTTCTACATGCATATAACATTTATTATAAGGGACCAATATTTCATTATAAGGACCAAGATTTCTACATGCATATAACATTTATTATAAGGGACCAAGATTTCTACATGCATATAACATTTATTATAAGGGACCAAGATTTCTACATGCATATAACATTTATTATAAGGGACCAATATTTCTACATGTATATAACATTTATTATAAGGGACCAAATTTCTACATGTATATAACATTTATTATAAATAGTATTCACCTTATATCATGATAAAAACATTGCTTTTGGTTGTGTAAAATCTTACCCAAATAACATTATAATCAACACATTTCATTTTTAAAAAAAAAACAGGACTTTTTTTTTGGTAAATCCAACCTTTTTACCACTATACCGTATAATACATTATAACTTTATTGTCTTGATGACATTAATCAATATCAAATCAAAATTAGACATGACATATTGTACAAGAAAAAGGCTAAAACTTTCTGATCTCATTGTCCTGAGTATGTCCACAGATTTTACAAGATTCAGATCACAAATTCCCTTTTAATCCACACTAGACTGGATTTTTTCACAATGTTTAGTTTTTCATAAAGGAAGAACCTAATACTATTGGTATTTTTATGAAAAGTTCTTTCATTTTTACCATGCTTGAAACTAAGGCTGTACTACTTTCCATTTTCAATAAATTTATATTGATTGGCCCCCTATTCTCATAATGATTAGTTTGTAAACAACATTTGTTGTATTTTATTCTCTGAACAAGTCTTTTCAAATAAAACAAACATAAAACAGTGTTATATTCTTTACTTCTTTTACTGACCCATAGATATGTCACCTATATCCATTTTTTTTTCCAAATTTGATAAGATTGTACAAATCATAGCCCTGGGATGAAAAATGGCCAAACCCTATGATCACATGTTTTACATAGAGTAATATAGGAAAAAAATATCTTCATCTCTGCAACAATAAGGCCTAGAGCTTTGCTATTTTTTGTGTGTAGTATGTACAAATCGTGGCCCATGGGCTAAAATTAGACCTGCCCAAGTGGTCATGCTTTACGTACATAAAACTCTATCAGGATTTCTGGTTCCTATACTGTTAAGTATGCTTAACAGGTTTATCCAGTCAGTGAAAATGTAAAGCATGTGGTGAATTGTTGACCTTTTTTTACATAAAATGAGCATGTTGTGTGCACTTGAACTATGTATAAATAGAAATAAAATAGGGGGAGGAGTATCTTGAAAATTTAGGAACTGTCCATTAACCTAAAACCCTTAAAATAAGTTAAAGCAGTGAAACTCGGGTGAGCGATTTAGGGCCATCATGGCCCTTTTGTTATGTGGAATTACGGTTATTTTGCTGTACTTCTGCATGGATTTTGTATTCAGTATGACTATGTTATGAAAGGCAATGATGGCAATATTTCACAGGTGAGCGATTCAGGGCCATCTTTGCCCTTTTTGTCCTTTAGAAAGGTCAAAATCATTTAAAATCAATAGGATAGTGTTTGATGAAATTCTCTAGTACTTATTTATGATAAAGAAGATTGATATGTTAAAGCTGCAATAATCAAGCATCAGAATGCCATATTTTTATTATATGATACATTGAATCCCTTTGAAATAAGAAAACGGAAAACCGTTTCGTATGTAATTTCACCAAACGACCTTCTTGTTAAGGTGTATTTTGATAGATAAACCGATCACGGAACAAGGTAAATGTTAATGACTTGACTTAACTATTAAAGTTTACCGTCGCCTCGACAGTATATCAGTCATATAGCGACGTCCAGCTAATTATAGGTGGAGGAAGACCCCGAATGTACGGAGGCATCCGGGTAGAACCACCGACCTACCGCAAGACAGCTGGAAGGCTTTCTCACATGTAAATCCGAATAACCCTGCCGGTTTTTACAACTAATACTAATCACTCTCGACGGTTCCTGTATTGGACCAGTACTTAACACCCCCTATTGGGTTCGGATGTTACCACTGGACCACGGTGACCTTCATTTAAACAATGAATATGGTTAATGTTGAACTTTTAACTGTTCAGTTGATTAATTTAAAATCATAGTTTTTTTAAACTTATTACGTATCTGCTCCATCCAATTACAATCACGTCTTTTATCATATGTTCCACCAGTTAAGCTCCAGATCATTTTTAAAAAGCCGTAATAACAATAGCAATAGACTATTCTATTAACTCCTTGGCCTTAATATACACGAATTCATCCTAAAATGCAGCCCATTCACTAAAATACGCATCCCAATCAACCATTCAACACGGACACTCTTTCCAGCGTAAGAAACCCGGGTCTGCCATGTTTGGTGACATAATCTCTTGAAATTTCCATGACTTTATGTGCGTCTTAAGATACGGCATTCTTGCTAGTTTAAACTTAATATGTTCAATCGTCGGTTTTATATGAATTTTTAATAATTATTGCTTAAATATCAATGTTGTCATAACCTTTTTACCAAACATAAATTCCTTGAAATATGTACCACTTCAGTCGATATTCTGTTCATGCTGAAAATTTAATTAAGATTGCAACGACACTCACGACGCTAGATCGCGAACACTCTTTAAAATGCATGATTTTTTTTTTCAGTGTAGCTGTATATTGATATTGACCTACTTCTTCAACCAAACATTGGTATGCAAATGAGTAAATGCAATGCTATCATTGGCTTGTATAATTTATTTTAAGGATATTCAGGATATTCCAATTTAAAATGGTTTCTTTTTCAGTTTAAACATGAAGGTAAGTAATGAAAATTTAGAACTTTTATTATCAATTAAGGAATGCTGTATTGTTAATATGATTTAAAACGACTAGATAGAAGCAGGCATATGTCCGTTTTAGATCACAATTTCACCGAATTTGAAAAAGTGGACTCGGCCTTATGAATTGTCTTCACTTTATAAACATCGACAAGTTCATAATATTTAATGGACAGCAAGTTCATAATACTTAATGGAAGTTGGTAAATTAGCTTTTTTTTTTTAGTTTGTAAATAAAATCCGTTTTGTTATATAGTTTTCACAATACCTCCCATAATCTTAGTATTTATAAACATTTTTTCTAACGTTGCCAACTTTGTGATACATGTAGTTTTAATCTGTTTTAAATGTTACAATTGACAATTATTTAGCTACGCCGAATATCTTTTTTAAAGATTTTACAGATTTCTATGAGAGTGCGAACAGGTTTGTTTTCAAATTTTCAATCAAATATTCCATGAAACATAAATATCTGCCATGTTTGATGACGTAATCACTTAAAATTTTCAGGACTTTTTCGCATTTTAAGGCACGTCTTTCTTGCTAATTTAAAGTTCATTCATTCAATCGTCGATTTTATATGAATTTCTTTAATACGTATTGCTTAAATATCAATGTTATCACAAGCACGTGGCCATTCGTACATTCCTTGAGGTATGCACCACTTCTGTCGATATTCTGTTCATACTGAAAACTGACACTCGTGACGTTAGTGTGAACACACTTTAAAATGCATTATATTTATATTTTAATGACGTCATGATCATGTGACTAAAGAAATACATCTTTATTGCAAGCACATGTCCAGGTAACGTTCTATTTATCCAAAAAGAAGAAAAAGAACAGATTGCTTCTAGAATGCGAACAAGTTTGTTTTCAAAATTTCAAGCAGACATTCCATGAAACATGAATATCTGCCATGTTTGATGGCGTTATCACTTGAAATTTTCAAATCTTTATGAACGTCTTAATTTTCGACACTTTTTGCAAATTTAAAGATCATTGGTCATTTGGCGATTTTATATGAACTTTTTCATACTTCTTACTTCAATATGCATGACGTCATAACCACGAGATAAAACAAACATTTCTTATAGTATGCATCACTTCAGTTTAAACTCTATCAATCGTGAAACTTTAATTGTGATTGGCTCTAAAATAATGATGCCAGAGCGGGAGAAATCTCTAAATGGATTGCTTTTTATCTTTTCATTGACGCCATAACCACCTAACTTAAGAGAGATCTTTCGGAAAACATAAAGTAGACGCCGGGCCGATATGCTGTCCAATGTTTATGCTTCTTACTCACCAGGGGCCTTTAAAACATTAAAATATATATTTAGAAACCAAAGTACGAATCTTGGTTTGGCCATGAAATCTTTATCTTTTCCTATTAAATAAGACTTAGTGTTGGTAAATTCTACTCACTGTTTAAATAATTGAAATATCTATTTGTTTTAACAATGATAAGAATACGCCTAGACATAGATGACCGCCACGGTTAGTGCGCTCGAGTGATGACGTCATATAAAAAAAACTATATAGTTATAAGGGGAAGGCATTCCAGACTACGTATGACCTTGATTCAGTAAACCGTGTCTATAACTGTCGGCAGGATTTACATGGTGAAAAACTATAATTATAATTTAAGCGTTAACTTGATAAGGGACAAAGGTCACATGACGCCAAAAACTCTTCATGTTTTCCTGCAACTCTAGTCACTAGCAGTAAATCAGCTAAATTCGCTCTTTGTTTCTTGATAACTCCGCCGGCAGTCTCTCGGTTCCTTGGGCGCTTTGATTTGTTTCACTGAGGAGGCCATGGCCTTCCAATCGCACTAAATTGATACGCTTTTTTCTTTTGGCGCGGAGGGATACAGGACGATGAAAATGACTACGGTAATTATGCAGATTAACAATGCCTGCTTTTGGCTTCCGCTACGAAAGAATTGCGGCTACCGCCAGTCTGAAAAATATGGACTATTAACGATTTAGACTATGTGTGTTTCTCGTACATTTTCTACAAAAGAGTAAATTAATTAATACATAGTTGCAATCAAAGTTGTATCCAATAAATCAAATTTAGCTGTTTGAGTTCAACACAATATGCATATATAGACTACACGCGCGTGACGCGACGCGGGGTTATGTAATTTGGCTAATACATGTTTATGTATACGTAACGTGTTAGATATAAGAAAACACGTGATGATTAGACGAAACCGGAAACAGCTGTTAAAGCATATTGTCATATGATAAAGCTATTTCTGCAGAGAGACCATGGATATGCATCGTGAGATATAATCATCAATTTAGTCATCCATCCAGATACAAAGAGATGGTTCGCCCTTCACCTTCATCATAAAGTCATAACAAGGGAGGTTAGCAGAAGGCCAGGCAGATTGATGATAAAGTACAATGACCACTTCAACCGTCTTCTTACCCTTGATCCAGCCTCAATCTAAACCTCTCGTAATGGTTCGCTCATATTCAAACTACTTGAGGTCCAGGAAGAGGCATATTCACCCACATTTGAGTCATCTCAGTTTTACATTAAACTTTGATAGCGCAGTGTGTCACATATAACGCATGCTATTGTGATTGTATACTTCAAACGAAGAACTAGAAAATCTTACCTACCTCATCGCATTTTATTTACCACAGCTTTAAAAAACGGTAAGTTTCATTTTGTTTCAATCTTTGTTTAAAAGCTTGATAATATTTAAAAAAAAAAAAAAAAAAAGGAGTGAGTAAACAAGAAACCTTATATTTAGACTGTTCATTGTTATAAGTAGTAGTATTGTTAATATATAATCTGACATGCGTTGTACTTCCATATCAACTTTTTTCTAAATGAGTATATGAAATGACAACTCATGTTAGATATTGACCCTAACTCGGTAAGCTGATATTTAATCAAAACTGACTTTGGGGGACCGGATTATTTTATCTTACATCAAGAAAATAGTTCGCAAACAATAGCTGAAAATAACAATTTTATGTGGTATTTCTCATACATTATCAATATATCAGTAAGACATATTTAATTATTTTCAATCAAAGTTAGTTACATTTAAAAAAAATCCCTGTATTAGTTATCGCTGGCGATAAATTCCATAAAATCCACATTATAAACGATAACATATTTACAGTTTGTCACCTGCGCCATACAAATTTGCCTCTGACTTAACTCCCGTTTAATTGACAGTACACGTAATAGTTCAGAGTCATTATCTATAAGGCTACATGCAAATATGACATGATCATCCGCTGCTGCAACAAGCTCCTCCAAATAAGTCATAAAATCACATAGGCAGCTATTTCCTCCATATCAAGACCTCACAGATCATTTTATACAAAAAATAAGTCCGACAAACTTTAAAATAATATATGGGAATGAAAGCCTCGGTAATATATTACTACAAACAACAAAACAAACTTTTTTTAAATAAACCGTGAAATATATTTATTCGAGGTATGATACACGCTCGTAACGATGGGTAATATAGTTATATGTAACGTGTTAAATATAAGAAAATTCCTCAGACTAGTGATTATACGAAACCGGATATATTCAACACCATCTTCACAGATTTACACTACATGAATTGTATATGTTTATGTTGGATAAATATGTCTTTTCAAATTATTCCTTAATGTAAATGATTTCATATATCACGAAGCTACATTAAATTCCAGTAATTCAAATCGCTGCATATACTTAGGCAGCTCGACCACAGATAGGCACTGACTAAGAATTTAATTTAAAACTTTCTGCGAAAGTTTCTTCATCGCAGGCTATATCGTTTCGACGATATTACACTTAATCGTATTTAGAACATTTCCATTTTCGTGTGCGTCACATGACTCATCACCTAATAAACTGAAACCCAGAACTGTCAAAGACACCATAGTGCGGAGGCACCTGCTTCGTGATATCGCCCGAAGTGGGCGTTTACGAAAATAGCGTTTGTCCCTTCAATGTGTCATACTGACTAGTTTATTTGCCAGAAAACAAAGACTTCACCGACATAAACGAGGGTGATTAGATTTTATTTATCTATACCGATTTATAGTAAACGAGTTTCTTCTTTTAAGTTCTGATTGACTTTAATTCTTTCTTTTTTATTAATGTTTAGTATATTTTATGCTCCCGAGATCTGTGATCGGGGGCATATTGTTTTGCCCTGTCTGTTGGTTTGATGATATTGTCAGGAACTTTAAAATTGACCATAACTTGAAACTTGTATGAATACAGGAACTCTATATACACAGGGATATGTAACGCATGTGCCTTTCATCGGAGTTATCAGTAATATGTTCGCCTTGCTACTTACAGGTGTCGGTCATTTTGATTTACCCATTTTGGTAGTTTTCCGGCCTTTACTTTTGGAACATAACGGCTCATTGCGTGTGAATTTCCGTTTATTCGCAGTAGCATACGGACTAAGACCACAATTAATTGTACTCATTGCTCTATATAAGCATATGCACGAATGACAATTTCTGTAAGGAAAATTGACATCCAAACTTACCCTCATTAGATAGATCTATTCAAGAGATTTTTAAACATGGGATAACCCGACCACTTTTGTCCTGTTTAATGAATTACGTTCACTGGTCGGCCATTTCATACCAATTTTCTCAAAAATTCCCCTCTCAGCAATGCTCAACATTATTCATGAATATGAAATGATTTCAACATTATTCATCTAAAATTTGGATTTTTAAGAAACAATGTATAATTACCATTATGGAGGATATGCATGTTCACCCATGCAGTAAAAATGATCATTTGGGCACCTCATTTATACTAGAGAATATAGCTCAAAATGGGAGAGTTTGAAACAATCATAGTTATAAATAAATAATGGATTTAAATAAATATGTATCATGATTGAAAATGCTTGTATGCATGCACATGAACTTAATAAGGCACAATAAAAAAAGGACATAGTGCATGATGTATGCCCAGTTTGGTTAGGTTATATACTTTTATCACATCTCAGAAGATTAACATAGAGTAAAAAATGCATATTAGCCTATGACTTTACTTTAGTGACATAGAGGTGACAGTCACAACTCTTTTTTATATTGAGGGAACGAAAAATTAACTTGAGGGAACGACTTATTTATCTAGAGATATATAAGTCGTTCCCTCGAGTTAATATCTGGTTACCTTGACTTACTATCTCTTCCCTAGAGATATGATTCACTCGAGTTGTAAAAAGATTAGTACATCTAGGTATGGGTACTGCAAGAATTTTTGTATCGCGATATTTTGTGATATGCTAGGAGAATATGGCAGTATGTATCGCGATATTTCATGGCTATTTTTTTTTAACCAAAGTGCCTGTATTTTGTGAAATTAAGGTTCAAAATAAATGGTTTGAAAAAGGATATGATAAAAAAGAATAGAAAAAAAATTGGAAGTTCCAGTTATCACTTTCTTTTTAATGAATGTGTGTATTTAATATGTTGAAAAACTCAGACAAAAAAAAGATGAGTGATGTGATTCTAAAATTTAAAATATTCGTACAGCTCTAACAACGCGTCGATACGCATCGTGCACGGGTAAAATTGCAATATACCCTCGCATCCCTAGTCGCCTCTATCTCGCCGTACTTTATTGTTTTTGTTGCATATGTGCTTTTTTAGCAGGTAAATGAATTAAGTTAAAGTTTGGACTTATGGAGCAAAAAAACATCTGTCACAAACCATAGCTTTGAAACAAATGATGTAAAGGCTCCAAAGCGCAATGTATCAATTTCTGACACTGTGAGTGTATCTCAGGCTCTTAGTCATAACAAGACAAAACTGCCTGTAAGTGTCCACTACTGCCAGCCATATAGTTAGTGTACACTACTGCCAGCCATATAGTTAGTGTCCACTACTGCCAGCCATATATTCACTTACACACATTTTTTCACATAATTTTAAGTTATAATAATTAAAAGTTTCAACATAGCTAAGTGGATAAGTGGCTGGCAGAAATATGCCACCATACAATCACATATTCACCTATGTTAACAGAGTATCATGTTTTTTTTCCCAGATAATTATGTGATAAAATGCTTGTAATCCACATAATTTAACTGACCAACTTGAAGAAAAAGCGCGTTATCCAGTTATCTTAAGTGAGTATATGGGTGGCAGTAGTCGGCACTAACAGGCAGTTTTGTCCTGTTAAGATACCTACGGCGACAACACGAAAGTTATACTAACTATGGTGGCATATTTCTGCCAGCCACTTATCCACTTAGCTATGTCGAAACTTTTCTGAAAAAAATGTCACATTTTCAGTTATTTATGGTGGCATATTTCTGCTAGCCACTTATCCACTTAGCTATGTTGAAACTTTTCTGAAAAAGTGTCACATATTCAGTTAGTATCTGGCAAGTAGCAAATTTTCAAGTTATCTACTTAGGTATCTTAACAGGACTTAACTGTCTGTTAGTGCCCACTACTGCCAATCACATATTCACTTATTTTAACTGGATATCATGCCTTTTTCCAGATAATTATGAGAAAAAATGCTTGTTATCCACATAATTTATCTGACTAACTTGAAAAAAGGCGAGATAACCAGTTATCTTAAGTGAATATATGGCTGGCAGTAGTGGGCACTAACAGGCAGTTTTGTTCTGTTAAGATACCTAAGAGGATAACACGAAAGTTTTCAACTTGCCAGATACTAACTGAATATGTGACAATTTTTCAGAAAAGTTTCGACATAGCTACGTGGATAATTGGCTGGCAGAAATATGCCACCAATTCAGTTCAATTCATTTAAAAATTATGGTGGCATATTTCTGCCACTTACCACTTAGCTATGTCGAAACTTTCTGAAAAATTGTCACATATTCAGTTAATATCTGGCAAGTAGAAAATTTTCAAGTTATCCACTTGGGTATCTTTACAGGACTAAACTGTCTGTTAGTGCCCACTACTGTCAATCACATATTCACTTATGTTAACTGGATATTATGCCTTTTTTCCAGATAATTATGTGAAAAACTGCTTGTTATCCACATAATTTTAACTAACTTGAAAAAAGGGCGAGATATCCAGTTATCTTAAGTGAATATATGGCTGGCAGTAGTGGTCGCTAACAGGCAGATTAGTCCTGTTAAGATAACTAAGAGGATAACACGAACGTTTCAATTTGCCAGATACTAACTGAAGAAGTGACAATTTTTCAGAAAAGTTTCGACATAGTTAAGTGGATAAGTGGCTGGCAGAAATATGCCACCATACAAAATACATTGTTTTGTATGGTGGCATATTTCTGCCAGCCACTTATCCACTTAGCTATGTCGAAACTTTTCTGAAAAATTGTCACATATTCAGTTAGTATCTAGCAAGAAGAAAACTTTCTTGTTATCATCTTAGGTATCATAACAGGACAAAACTGCCTTTTTGTGTTATTCAGTTAAATATATGGATAACAAGCATTTTTTTCACATAAATATCTGGAAAAAAGCATGATATCCAGTTAACCTAAGTGAATATGTGATTGTCGCTAGTGGGCTATGGTGGCATATTTCTGCCAGCCACTTATCCACTTAGCTATGTTGAAACGTTTCTTATGGTGGCATATTTCTGCCAGCCACTTATCCACTTAGCTATGTTGAAACTTTTCTGAAAAATTGTCACATATCCAGTTAGTATCTGACAAGTAGCAAATTTTCAAGTTATCTACTTAGGTATCTTAACAGGACTAAACTGTCTGTTAGTGCCCACTACTGCCAATCACATATTAAATTATTTTAACTGGATATCATGCCTTTTTCCAAATAATTATGTGAAAAAATGCTTGTTATCCACATCATTTAACTGACTAACTTGAAAAAAGGCGAGATATCCAGTTATCTTAAGTGAATATATGGCTGGCAGTTGTCGGCACTAACTGGCAGTTTTATTCTGTTAAGATACCTAAGAGGATAACACGAAATATTTCTATTTGCCAGATACTAACTGACTATGTGACAATTTTTCAGAAAAGTTTCGACATAGCTAAGTGGATAAGTGGCTGGCAGAAATATGCCACCATAGTTTCTGAAAAATTGTCACATATTAAGTTAGTATCTGGCAAGTAGCAAATTTTCAAGTTATCTACTTAGGTATCTTAACAGGACTAAACTGTCTGTTAGTGCCTACTACTGCCAATCACATATGCACTTATTTAAACTGGATACCATGCCTTTTTCCAGATAATTATGAGAAAAAATGCTTGTTATCCACATATATCCAGTTATCTTAAGTGAATATATGGCTGGCAGTAGTGGGCACTAACAGGCAGTTTTGTTCTGTTAAGATACCTAAGAGGATAACACTATGGTGGCATATTTCTGCCAGCCACTTATCCACTTAGCTATGTCGAAACTTTTCTGAAAAATTGTCACATAGTCAGTTAGTATCTGGCAAGTAGAAAACTTTCGTGCAGTATAAATAATTTGACACATAATGCGTTCGTGTCATGTTGATTATAACGTACAACACCCATTGTAGCTGATCCTTGCTCATACAGACTAATTTTAACACCTCGATTAACTATTATATTAGCATTTTTTAAACTTCATAAAACTAAATGCTTATGAAGATTCATTACTTCTCTTAATCATGGAAATGTGGATAAACTTAGCTAATTTTCTTAATAAGCATTGATTCGTACTTTGCAATATTTTTTTAAAATTGTTAATGGTAGGCCAAGAGCAATAAGACTTTGGAAAATGTTTATTTCTCAAGTCTCTGTATTGTGGGCAGACTAATAAAAATGATATTCATTCTCAACTTCTTTCATATTGCATTTCTGGCATAATCGTTCTTCTCTCGGAATTGATCTTATTCTTCCTTCTTCTATAAGCAGTTTAGATGCAGAACATCTGAATTTTGATAAAGAAATTCTATGTTTCACGATTACAACACAGTTCAAGTACGACTCTTTTACAAAACATGTCTTAAACAATCTGTATGTATCTAATTTGCTGCTATTATAGAACTCTTCAAACCATGATTGTAAATAAACATCACAAATTCTTTGTATTATACTCTTTAAACAAATTAAATCTATGCTCATGGTATTTAAGATAAAAGAAAAGCATAAATTATGTAACATTCTCTCCAAGCTTTTCATCCAACTATTAGTAAAATTACCACTTTGGTACTTATTTGTTACTAATTTGTATATTAAAGAGTTAGGGTCATTTATTATTTTCAACCACAATGCAGTTTATTGTGCGGATCATGAAACAATAATCGGTTACATATAAATTGTCTTAACTTTAAAAAAAGATCAGCAAGTGTATGATATTTAATATAAGTTGGTGGATTGGCTTTGGTATTAATAAACCTTTTTTGCTAACGTTTTCAATTTTATAATAGTTTTAATCTGTTTTACATGTTACAATTGATAATTATTTAGCTACGCCAAATATTTTTTTATGATATTTCTTGTTTCACATGTTCCTGTTTTCTATTTCAACAAGAAAAAAACACATGTACCATCATCTGTGCCAATGTAGGTAAATTGTTTAAGCTGCTAGAAATTTTCCTAAATTATTATAAAATGTAACAGCTTAAACTTAGCTGGTAAGTAAGCTTTATCAGTGAAAGATTTAAGTCGTCTTATAGCACAATTGATAAAGTATATGTGAGGGCTCTCGGGTTTGATTCCCGTTCGCATTTTTCTAAACTGGTTACATGGGACTTTCAAGTAAATACTGCTTTTGGGTTTGTAATTTGTTCTCATACTAGTAAATTAAGTGACTACATGGAAATTAATCCAAATTGGTTTGAGATTATGTGACGGCCTTTAAATATCCTTTGTCGGTGACAGATTTTTTAATTGGCCCCGATGCGCAATCAATAGAGCATTGGCTATTTTAGCAAGGGCTCAGATTGTTGAATCCCAGTCTAAATACACATTTTTCTCACTGGTTACAAAACTAAATTTACTTTTTTTTTTTGGAATTTATTATTACCTTATTTGTGTAGGTAGGACAGTCCGTCCATTTATCTCAGGAGGTAATGAGTAACATTTTGGGGGTTCTCCCATATCAGCCCTGTTATCTTTGAAGTTTGAACACCAAGACAGCAGATTAAGTCATTTGTTTGACTCCTGCACTTACAGTAGGCTCACTTAATACTCTCTGGTGCTGATTTTATTTTCAGTATCTTGAGCCTATTGTAGTAACTGATGTCAGTGGAATTTGTATAGACAAATCAAAAGTCATATTACGGTGTTGTGCTGGACATAACTGTCGCTGCGATAGTACGCCAGTTGTATAATTATAGTGATGTCTAGTTAATAACTTGTAAAGAATCACCAACCTTCCACAAGCCAGTGTGAAGGATTGCTTATCCTGCTGGGATTCGAACCCACTATGAAAAGGAGCTACGTGATAAAATGTCAGCAGCTGTAACCATTTAGCCGGCGAGTTCTCACCATGGTCTACTATTGCATGATTTGAAAAGTATAGAATTAAATAGCAATTTGCCATTTACATATTTATCAATATTAATTGCATTTAGTGTTATTAGTAATCTTAATCAGTGAGAGATTTCTGAAAATGACTCGATTAGCTAAATCAGTAGAGCATTGCCCGGTAAGCGAAAGGCCTCAGGTTTAAGTCCCGGTCATGCTGTACATTTTGCTCACCCTTTGTTGTGATTATTATAATTATATATACACACACATATCACACACACACAGCTAAAGCGATCTTTTCATGAACTCATAAAAATCTATTCTTTTATCAAAGCCTTTATTTTTTATTCAAGAAACTTATTTCAATACTGTACACTAATGTCTGTAGATCATCTACTGATATATATATATATATATATATATATAGAATAATTTAGATTTATAGTAAGGCTACAAAGATGCAACAACAACACAATTTCAGTATCTGAATCGGGATATGATTTGTTGTAGATCACAATACTGGTCTAAAACAACGGATGTACCGTAAATGCATTTTGTAAACAATCGTGCGATTTTAAACACTAGTTTCGTCTTTTAGCTAAAATATATCGTCCTTAAACTACAAATCAAATCAAAATTAAATAATTTCCAATAAAAGCACGTCATTGTTCGATTATGAACGTTCGGCTTTTCTCGATAGAAATAAAACGATCGCTATTTTCCGATTGGAGGTCAGGTAAAAATCGATTGATTTTAAAGGATCCGATCTTTTATCTGCTGTTTCCGGTCGGAAATTCGTTATTTTCAAGGTACAAAATGCACGATATCTCAGCTAATATAAATCTGTTTTTCAAAAACAGGACATATTTAGAATCAGGAAACACTGCTTTTTCAATATCAATAATAAAAATATATGTAAGAACTCTAGTTTTTGAAAAAGATTTTGAAAAAAACGACGATCCAAAAATTCACCGACGTGGGTAATATTACTTTTGCTAGTATTTATCGACATAATATTCGTATCACACCAATCCTGCAGGCCATTTAACAAAATTTGTAAGTCATGTTCACATCCAATAACACAACATCATCGGCTTATAAAGTATACATACAATTTCATTATCATTATTAACACCAACATTAAAGTCTAATATGAATATATGTGAAAGTATAGCTTGGTATGTGGGGCAATATTGTGTAATTTATGAATACACCATATAGCATGTATTCGACATTTTGACCGGTTAGCCACCATTTTTCTCTGTTAAATAATATTTTAACAAAGTCTGTCTTATAAATCTAGGCGTTTCTCAGCACAAACAGGTTTGTGAAACTATTCCTTGCATATCATAATCGTCAGTGATTCATAATATTGCCTTAAATGTGTATATAACAACCCTAGAGAACGCTGGTTTGTTCACCGTGTAGCCATTTTTTTTTGTTTTTTTTTTTTTTGTTTTTTTTGTTTGTTTTTTTTTTTTTTGTTTGTTTTGTTTTTGACGATATTTCAACTAAAAAGTTCATGTAAATCTAGATGTTTATGATATTACCTTTAAATGTGCATATAACAGCATTTAGAAAACACTAGTTGGTTCACCATATAGCCTATATTCGTCATTTTGACCCGATGGCCCCCATTTTTCTCTGTTTTGAATGATATTTTAACGATTTCTGTCCTATAAATATATGTGTTTCTCGTTTCTCGGCACACTATTACTGGCATAGTCCAATCGTTCAATATGTATAATATTACCTTTATATGTGCATATTCCAACAATAGAGAACGCTAGTTGGTTCATCGTATAGCATATATCCGTGGTGCCGGCCGGTTTCTTTTGTTTTTTAACGATATTTTAAAGAATTTTGTCCTACAAATCTTTGTGTTACTTGGCACCTTACAAGTTTATGAAGGGCGTATTTCACAATAGCAGTTTTTACTGTATAGACAAAGAAGGAAAATCAAAACTAGTGAACAGATTTTTTAAACTTGGCATAATTATAGAGAATCACTCTAGAAACATATTTATGGGTCTGCACACTACTTTTTGACCCCCATTTTTTTATCCCATAAATTTATACTTTTCCGCACTTTTGATCATTCACTGTTTCACACCCCATACCCTTTAAACACAAACATACTCTTTAGACTTATAATTTGGTTAACTCGATGGTTAATACTTGGGAAACCGAAAGCATGTACATAACCACTCCTGGGGCCGCCGTGGCCGAGCGGTTACAGTCGTGGACTACAAATATCTCAGCCCCTCACCGCTGTGGGTTCGAATTCCGGTAGTGACTTCGGATTTTTCATGTGAGGAAGCCTTCCAGCTGACTTGCGGTAGGTCGGTGGTTCTACCCGGGTACCTCTGTGTACTCGGGGTCTTCCTCCACCTGTAATTAGCTGGACGTCGCTATATGATTGAAATACTATCGCAGCGACGGTAAACTCAAATACAACAACAACAACATAACCACTCCTCGTATCATCTCTAATGACTTTAAATAACAAATCATAAAACTGACCTTGAAGTTACAAAAAAAAAACTTTCACCATAGTGATTGTTTACCATAAAAGATGCGTATCGATCGATTTCCCAAAGCTGAATGGATATTTATAATCCGCTACTGACGGAAATAACTTTTCTTTTAAATTGAATACTTTCCTCAAACTCAGTAAATTGAAATTTTAATCAAGAAGTAATCCTAGCTGGATCTCGTATATTTTAATATACAAAAATATATTAGGAACATATTGAACATAAAATAGCCACGTTCAATGCGTAACGTGTGGTGTGGCCTAGTTTAAAGACCCGTATCTGTGACGCATGTGTCACATTTACAGGTACTGTTCAAATGCTTAGCGGTATTGTTGAGCCAACAGTTGAAAAAGAAAGGGTGTCCTCATGCGTCGCGGAACATATCCTAACACGCCGAGACAGACATTCAGGAGGCTCGCTACCTATTCGTGTAAGGTCGTCTTACTTCTCACCGATGTGGGTTGGAATGTCTTTAAACTTAAAGAAGGTTGAGTGACCAACTACACACCCATAACGAAACATTTCTAAACATGCCTTAATGAAGATAAACTCTTTAAGTAACGCATATTCATGAACAAATTTATGATTTCATGAATATTAACTTACTGAACTTAAAATGATATATGAATTTGCCAAAGAGACTGTGTAGACAGAGGAGACCCTGGTGAGGCAGCTCCTATTAGAGCCATCTGATCAGAGACTGTTCTTTTGGCCAATGCGTTAAAATTAGTCTATATATAGGAAAGGGTTAATTAATTAAAATAATGATATATGCAAGATTTTTTTTCTATTTGTAGAGCAATGCCACCGGCTTAAAGGCGCATATACGGACAGTTTTGCCGCATACTAGAGACATGATGTCGCACCCTGTCACGTCATTCTTTTCTATGCCAGTGATATTTTTAACGAGTTAAATATGTTTCAGCTGCCATAGATCGAACCCATGACCTATCGGTCCTGAATGTAATCCACAACAATCGGCTAATGATCATATATGCGATCGATGTCAATGCTCAGCTAAAAGCGTTGACATTGATCAACTGTTTTTGAAATTTCTACATTTTAGTGAGTAATTATTATTCAAACAATCAGATTCTGTTAATATCACGTTTTCACGAACTTGTCGAAGTTTGTCTTCTGTTATCTTTTGTTCACATCTGCAAAATAAAATTTGTACGAATAAATTAGATTATATCCACGCGCGGGCCCAGCAATGTATGTATAGATAATTGCTGGTCCCGCGATACATTCGTACAAATTATGTATACAAAAGGTCGCATTCAAGGCACTTAGATACCTAACCAAAATGTATACATGCAATATAATGTTTTTGATACTCTTTGATGAATGTTTCAATAAAGAGGATAATTTTATGGTAGCGAGCCTCATTATCGAGACTTAACCTCAAGTACGCATGTGTGTATTGGTCGTTCTATTTTCAGCGAGGCTTGCAAAATACGATCGTATAATAATGTAAACACAATATTAGGAGGTTGCTAAGTTTTGCTAGCAATATATTGTCATATAAAATAAGTTTGTGACATGTTTGATAATGTGGGATACTCAGGAAGGACGAATACAAGAGCCTAATAGGCTTAAAGCTAATCACATCAGGTATATGGTTTACACTTCTTTAAAATATAGTTAGTAAATATATTTTATTCCTGCGTTAAGATTATGTACGTGTTATAATTAGAGTATGATTACATGTAATGACATTAATATATAGCGATATTATTCATATAATAATATGTGAATATGAACTATAAAATTGACATTATATTCAAATCATAATCCTGGGGTGAAATTTTACGCCGCCCAAGGGGTCATTTGATTTATAGGAAACACTATCTCAGTGTCTAGAGTTGAGAAACATGACCTGGCGAACTCAGCCAGTTTGTTCAAATTATGACCCTTTAGTCAAAATTGACCCACAGGTACTGTTTAGTGTGTGGGACTGAACTTTGACTTGGTGGCCTTGTGGGTTTTTTTTTTTGTTGTTGTTTCTCTAAGTTTAGACCACTGGTACACTTGTTTGTGTGTATATGGCTAAACCTAGCCTATATCTTTCAGGAATTGTTTAAACCGATTTCTTTAAGTCGATCACAAAACAAAATTTTATATAAAGTAATTTTGACGGTTCCTGTGTTCGACTATTACTGTATATCATGGTGTTTTTAACATCAATTTAACTGCACCTTGTAAACTCAAATATGGCCAATATATTTCATATAGTTGATATGTGATAATTTATTCTTTCATGACTGTGGTGATTTGATTTCATGAGTTTATATGTATTTTTCATGACATAGTGTGATGTGTGATATTTAATGACTGAGTGCGATATGTGATGACTGCGTGTGATATGTTATATTTCATGACTGAGTGTGATATGTGATATTTCATAAGTAGTTTTCGAGAAATGGAGCTTCTGGAGGTCCGGTGTATGTTCATACGTGCACAAAATTCGAAATACTAGAGCTGACTTAATCGTCACGTAATAATAGTAAGCTACATGTTTAAGTTCACGGATATCTCAGGGTATTGAACCAAGGTTTTAAGCCGCCATCCAAGCGCTTGGTGGTCTCTTCAGGTTAGGCTGGTGGTTCCATGTTTTAGTTCACGGATATCTCAGTGTATTGAACCAAGGTTTTAAGCCGCCATCCAAGCGCTTGGTGGTCTCTTCAGATTAGGCTGGTGGTTCCATGTTTTAGTTCACGGATATCTCAGTGTATTGAACCAAGGTTTTAAGCCGCCATCCAAGCGCTTGGTGGTCTCTTCAGATTAGGCTGGTGGTTCCATGTTTTAGTTCACGGATATCTCATTGTATTGAACCAAGGTTTTAAGTCGCCATCCAAGCGCTTGGTGGTCTCTTCAGGTTAGGCTGGTGGTTCCATGTTTTAGTTCACGGATATCTCAGTGTATTGAACCAAGGTTTTAAGTCGCCATCCAAGCGCTTGGTGGCCTCTTCAGGTTAGGCTGGTGGTTCCATGTTTTAGTTCACGGTATCTCATGTATTGAACCAAGGTTTTAAGTCGCCATCCAAGCGCTTGGTGGTCTCTTCAGGTTAGGCTGGTGGTTCCATGTTTTAGTTCACGGATATCTCAGTGTATTGAACCAAGGTTTTAAAGCTGCCATCCAAGCGCTTGGTGGTCTCTTCAGGTTAGGCTGGTGGTTCCATGTTTTAGTTCACGGATATCTCAGTGTATTGAACCAAGGTTTTAAGCTGCCATCCAAGCTTCAGGTTAGGCTGGTGGTTCCATGTTTTAGTTCACGGAATCTCAGTGTATTGAACCAAGGTTTTAAGCCGCCATCCAAGCGCTTGGTGGTCTCTTCAGGTTAGGCTGGTGGTTCCATGTTTTAGTTCACGGACATCTCAGTGTATTGAACCAAGGTTTTAAGCTGCCATCCAAGCGCTTGGTGGCCTCTTCAGGTTAGGCTGGTGGTTCCATGTTTTAGTTCACGGACATCTCAGTGTATTGAACCAAGGTTTTAAGCTGCCATCCAAGCGCTTGGTGGCCTCTTCAGGTTAGGCTGGTGGTTCCATGTTTTAGTTCACGGATATCTCAGTGTATTGAACCAAGGTTTTAAGCTGCCATCCAAGCGCTTGGTGGTCTCTTCAGGTTAGGCTGGTGGTTCCAGAGTTATATTTAGTTTGAGATGGAGTCTGAGTGTTTTGACTAGGTTTGATACCATTGCTTTCCGGCGTGAGCTGTATAAAATGGATTTTGACCTATTCCTTGACAAAACTAATATTGGTTAACAATCGAAGAATTCGGAAAAGCACCCGTTTTACTGGTTTGGGGAAAAAACACCCAGTTGAAAAAGTAAAGTTCTGAGGCGAAGTTAACTCGGAAGTGGATTCAATCTCATTAAAATCAGATTCAGTATGCTAACTGGATCTGACCACATCGTATTGAGGGTCGTCTCAGATTGACATTTCTATAAGCCAATCAAATCGGCGGCTGTAAGCCAAAGGCCCCGGTACGAGTCCCGGTCAAGCTGCACATTTTTCTCACCCTGTGACAAATGTTTTACCAAAGTCAGTTAGTAACGTGCTATTTAAATGGTTTAAAATCGAGCACTTGTTTATGCATATATATTTTAAAAGGACAATCTGACGTGACCCGTAATGCGATGTTGTCAGATCCTAATCCCGGATAGTAGAGGAGTGCAAATTAGGATATGATTTTAATGAGATTGAAGTGGACTCATCCCTTAAATCATCTAACTTAAGCTATCTATAGTAACAGCGCACTTATTCTGTCAGCATATAAAAAAAAATCTTTTTCTTTTTTCTTTTCTTTTCTAAATGCCTAGTATATTACATCTCCTTAACATTTTCTAGCATTATTAAAAAAAAAAAAAAAAAAAAAAAAAAAAAAAACATTAAAATAGTGATCGTATATGGATTGTTTCTTAGTTTAGTTATTTTGGAAATCATTGTCAAATCATTTTGGTCTAATCATCAGGCAGGTTGCCCAAGGAAAATGTTATATATATATATATATATATATATATATATATATATATATATATATTTGTTTACTTTATAGCCTCGTCTGCATGGTGTCATCAGCTGAATCATTATTATATTTAAGTACATGTATATTCTAGTTTCATCCATTCGGTGTAATTTTATTTACATATAGTTTAAGCTTTGGAGTAAAAGTAGTGCCCAGGTTACCGCTCGATCCCGTGCCCACTACACCATTATCATTATACCACATTTATACAGCACTTATAGTTTACGTATATTCAAAAGTGCGTATAAGTGAGTACCACATCAAGATATATCTGGTTTGCATTTGTCTTCACCGTAAAATGATCGTACTAACGGAGATATTGATCTATTGACACCTGAGAAGAGGTTGTCTGTACACATACTCCTGACATTGTTATGGTTGGATTAATTGTCCCCACCCATTTTGCTAAATAAATATACATTTGTGAAAAGAAAATACTATATTTAGATAATGTCAAAACAAGTTGTACTTATTATTGCATGAAAAATGATATTTTGATCGTCGACAAGGTCTATTTACTTCACACACACACACACACAGAAAAGGAAAAAAAACAACGAACAAACATTCAATTAAACATATTATGGTGTGTTAGATTAGAATGTAAAAATATCGAATGAAGCAGTATGTCAGTCTGCAAACGTTATAAGGAATTAAATACAATAATGGCTGTCCACAACTGAATGTCTGGGAAGAAAATAATCATGCAGACATCTTTTTTTTTCTTTTTTAAATCTTCCGTCTGTCAGTCCGTCTATCTCCTCGTCCATTTGTAAGTCTGTCTTTCTCCTCGTCCTTTTCTCGGTCTGTCTATCTCCTCATCCGTCTGTCAGACTGTCTATCTCCTCACCTGTTTGTTAGTCTGTCTATCTCATTGTTTGTTTGTCAATCTCCTCGTTCGTCTGTCAGTCTGTCTACCTCCTCATCCTTTTGTTAGTCTGTCTATCTCCTTGTCCTTTTGTCCATTAGTGATTTAACCCCATTTGATCCACCTCGATCAACGGAAGTGAACACTGAACGACATGACATCTATGAGGTCAGCACTTCAAGAAGAAATATAGATGTTGCGATTTGTACAGAACGGAAAGATAAGAGTATTCCGAAGTTATTGTTAAACAAATATTTTCGGATTACTGTCACCTTTTCGTTCGGTACTATATACATCGCAACATTTTTTCTCAATAGGAGTTGACCCACTCTCTTACACATCGGCTTACATTACATTCATGTCTGTGGTGGGCTCTGAAAGTAGTTCCAAATATATGACGTCATCCAGACCGTTGTTCAAATATTTAATTTGAAGGAGACTAGATATAGGCTCAGATAACTGTGAAATATATATGATTAGCATCACTGATCCTGATCGAAATGGTCATTAAAATTACAAATTATGAAAATAAAAAGCTGGCTTTAAATAACGATATCCGGCTGAATCTGTGAATATTTACGTTTGCAGACGAGCGTTTGCGGATTGTTCCCATCGTCGAATAAGCGAAAATAGTCGATAATAACACTGAATTAGGCATGAGGTGACATGTCAATAGTTGGGTTTTTTTGGTATTGTTTTCCCGAGTTAATTTTTTAACTCGGAACATCTTTGTTCCGTGTATTTTTTTAACTCGGGAAAACAGTTTTTGTTTCCGTGTTTTTTTTTAAGGAACATCATTGTTACGGTTATTTTTTTTATCGGAACAAAATTGTTTCCGTAATTTTTTTACTCGGAAAAGTCATTTTTTGTTTTCGTGTTTTTTTTTTTAACTCGGAAAAAATATTGTTTTCCCGAGTTAATTTTTTTTTTAACTCAGGAAAACAAAAAATATTGTTTTCCCGAGTTAAATCTTTTTTTTTAACTCAGAAAAACAAAAAATATTGTTTTCCCGTGTTATTTTTTTTTTTAACTCGGGAAAACAAAAAATTAAGTCGTGGCCACGACTTAATTAGCCAATCAAATCCGCTTATTATGTTGTGGCCACGATTTAATAAGTTGTGGGAACGACATAATTGGCCAATCAGAGCCCTCAGTCAGAGTTAATGGCCACAACATAATAAGCGGATTTGATTGGCTAATTAAGTCGTGGCCACGACTTAATTTTTTGTTTTCCCGAGTTAAAAAAAAAAAAAATAACACGGGAAAACAATATTTTTTGTTTTCCTGAGTTAAAAAATAATTTAACACGGGAAAACAAAAATGACTGTTTTCCGGAGTTAAAAAAAAAATTAACTCGGGAAAACAATACCAAAAAAAACTATTGCACATGTCACCTCAGTGCCACCGTAGAAATTAATATTTTACACACGTTTTATGATGATTCAAAAAGTATTTATTCAACGTTTCTATACTTTTGATCCGTAAAATACACTTAAATCCGCGTTTAATGAGTGTTTTCTGTTTTGACAAGATTCTTGTTATTGAGCCCCTTGCAGAGATGCTATGTGAGGAACGAACGACAACTCTGCTTGGAGATTGGAGTTGACCTTCTTCGGTGATGACGTCATAGATCATAGATGTCGTTCTGGGTTCACTTCCGTTGATCGAGGTTCCATTCGGTTAAAATAACTAAATCGGGAGTGGAAATCTTAAAATTTCAGGCATTAATAATAATAATGATATCTGTGTTTCATGTGAACAGTTATGAAGGAAAATTATCCGCTGACGGTGGGATCGATGGGCGCATTATTCATTGATTTTTGACACTTATTCCCGATCCTGCTGAAGTTGGTAACCTTTTTGTTTAATATATAACGTTAGAATATCGTGTATTTTTTATTGATGAAGATATGGATGATAAACATTAGAATTATTTGCATAGGGGTGGATGTGGGGTGCACCAAACAGGGTCCTGTCCTCAAGTACCTGTGATTTGATCCACATGTATTGAATTTACAAATTCAAAATAAATTGCGACATTATCACCTTAAACAATCTGTTCTGTCAGCGCTTTGATTTGTATTCCCAGTCCCGGTTCTTGTTTATTCTATTTCTTTCTCCCAACATGAATATAGTTGTCAGACTCTATGAAAGATATGGACACGCCACCTACGGGATTCAAACCCACAACCCCTAGATCAGTGATCCAGCGTTTTACCACTGCATGTCGCTTTATCTCACCTTTTTTCGTCAGTTTTCACTTGAATAATTATGAAGAAAATAAAAAACGGTAGGAATTAACACCGATCGCGTCGAACTATTTATAGTTTGCTCAGTAACATTATTAAATTCCTCCTGAAATTATTCACGTTGACATAACTTGACCAAGTCGCCATAAAACATAAATTTGCTGTCATCCATCCTCGATTGTTGATTTCCAAGCAATAAATGATAAATGCGTGGTAAAACTTACTATCAGGTTTGGTCTATTATATCGAATAGGAAAAATGTTTCTCCACTATCGATTAAAATTGAAAACTATGGAAAGCCATGACTGTCTTATGTGTACATACAACAATATGTTGAGTAGATTTAGCATTATATGAAGTGAAAATGTCAATATAATGGGAGACAATGTATTTATATTGAGCCGTTGCAACAATATGTAGAGTAGATTTGGCATTATATGAAGTGGACATGTCAATATATTTAGTGACAATGTCCTTATATTGAGCCGTTGCATCTATATATAGAGCAGATTTGGCATTATATGAAGTGGACATGTCAGTATATTGGGTGACAATGTCCTTATATTGAGCCGTTGCAACAATATATAGAGTAGATTTGACATTATATAAATGTGTCCCGTTTTCAGTGCTTCAAATCAAGAACTTCTAAGTTGGGTAGAATATGAACAGATATTTCTCCAGGAAATAGGAGACTACGCACGCTTTGGTCTTCTGTTGTCTGTAGAATTGTTTTGATATACTCTCTACAATACATTGTTCTCTGAGAAACTGATATACGCTTTTCAGGGAGTATATCACTCACCGCTTCATGTGATACTTGTGACTCGTTCCGTTTCCTGTATTTGATTTTTGTTTCCACTGCCCATTCATCTGTAGTGTCTCTTAGTCCATTACTTTTCAGTTTTTTAGCTCACCTGAACACAATGTGCTCAAGGTGAGCTTTTGTGATCAACCTGCGTCCGTCGTCGTGCGTCGTAAACAATCTGCTTTAAACGACATCGCCTCTGAAACCGCTAGACAGAAATTAATTTAACGTGGCGGGGATGGTCCTTGGGTGAACCTTCACAAAAGTTGCTAAATGATACTTGGTCCATGTAGACCTCATGGAAACGGAAAGAAAACAAATGAAAACTTCATCTCCTTCAAAACTACTGGCCAAATTAGTACAGATGTTCCAAGATTGCTAAAATTCTTTCGATCTTAAAAAAAAACATGGCCTCCAGGAGCGCGGCTAATTTGCCTTAAATGTATATAGTGAACGCTTTAAAAGACATCTGCTCCAATACTACTGGCCAGATTTTAAAATGTTTTGGCACAGACCCTCTCCTAGATGGTTATATTAATAAATATTATCTTGCCAAGGCTTACTTGGTGTTGGACCACTGTCTCCAATTACGGCCCTTGAAGTATAAAAAATGTCATATTTAACTTTTTTTAGCTCGACTATTCGAAGAATATGAGACCTATTGTAGTCGCCCTGGCGTCGGCGTTGGCGTTGCAGCTTTTGGTTAAAGTTTTGCGTGCAAGTTACTATCAACCTTATATCTCAAAAACCATTTATGGTATTGACTTGAAAGTTTATAACTATGTTCAGGGGCATCATACAACCAAGGTAGATAACTCTTGACTGAATTTAATATGAATTATGGCCCCTTTTTAACTTAGAAATATTGGTTAAAGTTTTGCATGCAATAGAAAATTTGGTAAAAGTTTTGCGTGCAAGTTACTATCCAGTTTGTATCTCAAAAACCATTCATGGTATTGACTTGAAAGTTTATGAATATGTTTAGGGGCATCAGACAACCAAGGTAGATAACTCTTGATGGAATATATTACAAATTTTGGCCCCTTTTTAACTTAGAAATTTTGATTCAAGTTTTGTATGCAAGAAACTCTCATGCTTATATCTCAGTATCCAGGCATGCAATTGATATGAAACATCTTTAATATGTTTATGGGTATCATGCTTTCATGGTAGATAACTCTTGATAGAATATGTTACAAATTATGGCCCCTTTTTAACATAGAAATTTTTTTTAAAGTTTTGCATGCAAGATACTCTCATGCTTATTTCTCAGTATCCAGGCATGCAATTGATTTGAAACATCTTTAATATGTTTAGGGGAATCATACTTTCATGGTAGATAACTCTTGATAGAATATGTTACAAATTATGGCCCCTTTTTAACTTAGAAGTTTTGGTTAAAGTTTTGCATGCAAGGTACTTTCTTGCTAATATCTCAGTATCCAGGCATGCAATTGATTTGAAACATCTTTAATATGTTTAGGGGTATCATACTTTCATGGTAGATAACTCTTTTTAGAATATGTTACAAATTATGGCCCCTTTTTAACTTAGAAAATTTGGTTAAAGTTTTGCATGCAAGGTACTTTCATGCTTATATCTCAGAGTCCAGGCATGGGATTGATTTGAAACATCTTTCATGTGTTTAGGGGTATGATACTATAAAGGAATATAACACCTGATGGGATATATTAAATATTTTTGCCCTTTTTAACTTAGAAAATTTGGTTAAATTTTTGCATTCCTGCCTATATCTCAGAAATTGCTGATGGAATTGACTAGAAAGTTAAGGAGTGTCATCAGGGACATCAGAAAACCAAGGAGGATAACTTTTGGACTGAATTTTATGCAAATTATGGCCCTTTTCTTGCTTGGATTTTTGGTGTTATTATGCTTATGTCTCAGTAACTAGGCATGGAATTGATTTTAAGCTTCATAAAAATATTAAGGGGTATCAGACTATCAAGGTACATGTATATCATTTTTGACTATTATTATGTACAAGGTATGTTTTTTGTTGTTGTCGTTGTTGTTTTGTAAATGATAAAGGAAACCCCAAATTTTAATACCCTGCATTAACAAACATATTCAAAAGTATATCTGCCAAATGTTGGGGGAGAAAAAGTCACATTTATGGCTAAAATTTCAATAAAATCAGTTTTAGTAAAACGAGGTGAGGTGAGCATTTCTTTCTTTTTTTTTTACATTTTCAGGGGATTGAATCTGAAATAATAATGAAAATCTGTCCGTTGATATTTTTTATCAAGAAAAAAATATATAAAATTTCATAGCTTTCGGGTAGTTTATATATATATTGGTCCGAAAATGACTATTTATGCTCGTAGTGTTTTTCCATGCATGTTTATCAGTATTTTGACCTGTAATTTATAAAACACATTATAGTTACAAAATATTATAAAATATTCTGAAAATATTATTTTGATATGTTATTGAAGTATTTCCAATGTTTAGCTCACCAGAGCACAACGTTATCAATGTGAGCTGTTGTGATCACCCTGCGTCCATCGTCAGTCGTCAACAATTTGCTAAATCGACATCTCCTTTGAAACAGCTGGGAAAAATTGATGAAACTTGGCATGAATCATCCTTGTGTGTATCTCTACAAAAGTTGCTCTAATAAACTTGGCCCACGTTGAACTCTAGTTGCCATGGCAACCAAAACCATTTTACTGAAAAATCTTTAAAAAAAATTATCTCCTGAAACCAATGATCAACATTTAATTTCCTTTTGCATAAATGATCCCCTCATAGTTATCTACCAAAATTGCTAAATAAAGTTGTTCCCTTGAAAAATTAGGCATCAACGGGTTTGGCAATTTTCCTTATATACGCTATATTGAAAATTTCGAAAATCAGCTCCTCAGAAACAAGTGGTCAGAATTTATTTTCAGACTTTAATTTCATTTAACACAATATTTTCTTTACCATATTTGTTAAAATAAAATTGCTACTTTAAAAAATGAGACATCTACGGGGTTGGCATGTTTCCTTATATACTCTATATAGAAAATTTCGAAAATTATCTTCTCTGAAACCAATGGTCAGAATTTAATTTCATTTGGCACAAACTGTCACCTAATTTGTCTCTACAATATTTGCTAGAATAAATTTATCCCTTGAACAATGAGGCCCCACTTTTCTAAAGATGACAATCAATAATTTGTTTAATACTCGACAGAATAGTTATAGAGTATTGATTAACTCCCTTTATTAAATGCAATTTGTTTAGTTGTCATATATATAAATATTATGAGAATTATTTCACAGTTTTTGATTTGATTAATTTATGGCATAAGTTTCCTTGAATACATTGTAAATAATAGCGAAACCACCTGTGTTGTTTTAGATTTCTTTTTCTGATTGTTTACTTTAGCCATGTCAAAAGATCTGTGCTAAGAATATGTTTATAAATAAAAGATACAACGTAATAGATGGACAGATTTCTATATCGAGTTTTAGAAGTGCCATTATGTTTTGAAGTAATTTGTTCAATGACTGAAGTCGTTGTTCTTTTGTAGTCTGTAGAAACTATAATCGAGGTACAACTAACTTGTTTAATTAAGCTGATGGTACTCTTGTGAGCGTTCTAGGGCCATGATGACCCTCTTGTTCAATATTCTTTAGCAGTGATATTTTACTATCAGCTCAATCTCTTAAACGAACATGGTGACGCCCTATTTTTAAGTCATATCTTTAAGTTAAAGTCTAAAGTACTTATGTGAAAATAAAATAGAAAATTTTGTCCGTTAAAAAATGAAGAAAACCACAGAAACGTCATTATTTACAGTTCGCTTGACGTTTAATTAAGCAAATAAAATACTCATATTTATATATGCCAATTAAAGTAAAGAAATATTTCAATAAAAATAATACTTTCTTCGCATGTGTTTGTACTTTGTAATATTACTTTTTACATAATCATGTTAATTTAATAAAGTTTTTGTCGATTACAAGTTTAAAACAATTGATTACTTTGGTGCGATTATAAGTGTTTTAATAGTCAAATTGATAAACATGATAAGACTATATTCGGTTATGACTATATTTCATCAGTTTTATTTAATTTTACCTTGGAGGACCACTCGAAAACCTGACCCGACTGGAAGCCAATCTCTGCCTGACCAGGTTTTTTTGTAATACCTTCTCACCAGTAATGGAAATGGCCA
>CM037787.1:29276285-29326285 GCA_021229015.1 Solen grandis | reverse complement strand
TAATTCATGCATCCAACCAGGAAAGTTCTGGATTATGATAGATTTTTTGAACCTATTACTGAAGAGTAATATTTCAACCTTAATGCAGCTTGTTCATAAATGATTGGTAGAAATTCAAAAAACAATATTCTCCTCTCCCTCATTTATGTTGGTGAAACTTTGTTTCCTGTCAAAAAAAACAAAGGAAAACATGATTTTTGATGAATTCGGTTTAAAATAGATTAGGATATCCCTGGAACAGGTGCTTGCCATACCACGTGACACATCCTGTAACATGGCATCTTCACCAGTTCAGGGAAGAGATTTCGTTAAGTTCAGCCTATGAAGATAGTGCATGAGTGAAAAGTGAAAGTGATCAGCCAAATAGAAAATAAAAATATACCGGTAGGTTTTATAATTCTAAATAAAGTTTCAATACCATCTGTAATGGTATTGCCTTTGATGGCGAAAACACCCACTTTTTTTACAGATGGTTGCAAAGAGTAATCATGTGCCTGTAGATGGGTATTATAATCATTAATAATTTTTTAATATCTGTAGATAAAAAAAAAAAACATCATCATCATCAAATTTTTCCCCAAACATCAAAATTATCTTAAACCCCCCACCATCATCATTATGAGAAGCATTATCATTATTAACCAGAAACATTATTATCATTACTAGGAGCATTATCATTATCATTACCAAAAGCATTATCATCATTACTAGAAGCATTATCGTTATTATTATCAGAAGCATTACTATCATTATTACCAGAAGCATTATTATACCAGAAGCATTATCATCATTACTAGGAGCATTATCATTATTATTACCAGAAGCATTATCATTACTAGGAGCATTATCATTATTATACCAGAAGCATTATCATTACTAGGAGCATTATCATTATAATACCATAAGCATTACCATCATTACTAGGAGCATTATCATTATAATACCAGAAGCATTATCATCATTACTAGGAGCATTGTCATTATTATATCATAAGCATTATCATCATTACTAGGAGCATTGTCATTATTATACCATAAGCATTATCATCATTACTAGGAGCATTATCATTATTATACCAGAAGCATTATCATCATTACTAGGAGCATTATCATTATTATTATCAGAAGCATTATTACCATTACTAGGAGCATTATCATTATAATACCATAAGCATTATCATCATTACTAGGAGCATTATCATTATAATACCATAAGCATTATCATCATTACTAGGAGCATTGTCATTATTATACCAGAAGCATTATCATCATTACTAGGAGCATTATCATTATAATACCATAAGCATTATCATCATTACTAGGAGCATTGTCATTATTATACCAGAAGCATTATCATCATTACTAGGAGCATTATCATTATTATACCATAAGCATTATCATCATTACTAGGAGCATTGTCATTATCATACCAGAAGCATTATCATCATTACTAGGAGCATTATCATTATTATACCATAAGCATTATCATCATTACTAGGAGCATTATCATTATAATACCATAAGCATTATCATCATTACTAGGAGCATTGTCATTATTATACCAGAAGCATTATCATCATTACTAGGAGCATTATCATTATAATACCATAAGCATTACCATCATTACTAGGAGCATTATCATTATTATACCATAAGCATTATCATCATTACTAGGAGCATTATCATTATTATACCATAAGCATTATCATCATTACTAGGAGCATTATCATTATTATTATCATAAGCATTATCATCATTACTAGGAGCATTATCATTATTATACCATAAGCATTATCATCATTACTAGGAGCATTATCATTATTATACCAGAAGCATTATCATCATTACTAGGAGCATTATCATTATTATACCATAAGCATTATTATCATTACTAGGAGCATTATCATTATTATACCAGAAGCATTATCATCATTACTAGGAGCATTATCATTATTATACCAGAAGCATTATCATCATTACTAGGAGCATTATCATTATTATACCAGAAGCATTATTATCATTACTAGGAGCATTGTCATTATTATACCATAAGCATTATCATCATTACTAGGAGCATTATCATTATTATATCAGAAGCATTATCATCATTACTAGGAGCATTATCATTATTATACCAGAAGCATTATCATCATTACTAGGAGCATTATCATTATTATACCAGAAGCATTATCATCATTACTAGGAGCATTATCATTACTAGAGCATTATCATATATTACCCAGAAGCATTATTATCATAAAAAGAAGCATTATTATCATTACTAGGAGCATTATCTATATACCAGAAGCATTATTATCATTACTAGGAGCATTATTATCATTACTAGGAGCATTATCATTATTACTAGAAGCATTATCATCAATTTACAGAAGCATTATCATTATTTCTACCAGAAAGAATTATTACCATCATCATTACCAGAAGTGTTATCAGCATTATCATCATGGTGATAGGAAACAGAAAGCATAAAACCTCTTTTTTTCTCTCATATTTATCATTACCAGTCCATTTGAACATTTTTATTTCTAGCAAACAGATTTTTCTTAAATTTTGCACGTAAGTACATGTACTTTAGACTATATTTTTAAGATATATAAGTTAAACTTAAGGTTCACCAGGATCATTTTAGAAATAAAGCTTAGGGTAGGACATCAATGTTAAACTGCTTAAATTTGTTGAAAAAATCAAGGCATTAAAATATTAGAAAATATCATTTCTAAATATTCAAAAATTAAAGAAATTTAAAAGTTTTAAAAAAAAAACAAAAATTGAAAATACACTAGGAGCAAAAAAATAAAAAGTCATTGTGTCTGGACTAAAATATATACAAAAAGAGGGCCATAAGGCCCTGAATCCCTCACCTGAGTATAGGGTTACCCAAGGAACGTCTAAAATATGTACAAAAAGAGGGCCATAGAGGCCCTGAATCCCTCACCTGAGTATAGGGTTACCCAAGGAACGTCTAAAATATGTACAAAAAGAGGGCCATAAAGGCCCTGAATCCCTCACCTGAGTATAGGGTTACCCAAGGAACGTCTAAAATATGTACAAAAAGAGGGCCATAAAGGCCCTGAATCCCTCACCTGAGTATAGGGACAAGGTGAGTATAGGGTTACCCAAGGAACGTCTAAAATATACAAAAAGAGGGCCATAGAGGCCCTGAATCCCTCACCTGAGTATAGGGTTACCCAAGGAACGTCTAAAATATATACAAAAAGTTTACTTTTTTTTTCCTTGCCATGGCAACCAGAATTCTACATAGATCAAGTTTATTTTAGCTTATTTTTTTTTTTTTTTTAAAAATTAATTTTAATTGGGTATCTGTACTAAAACATTTTGAAATCTGGCCAATAGTTTTGAAGGAGATGAGTTTTAAGTTTTCATAATTTTTTCTTTCTGTTGCCATGGCACCCAGAGTTCTACAAGGATCAAACTTATTTTAGCAACTTTTGTGAAGGTTCAGCCAAGAATCATCCCTGCCAAGTTTGATCAAATTCTGTCCTATGGTTTCAGAGGAGATGTCCTTTCAAGCAAATTGATGACGATACACAACGGACACAGGATGATCCCTAAAAACTACTCAAAAGCTATAAAATAATATACATATTTTTCTTAATAAAAATTCCTTTATTTCTTTACAGATTCAGTCCTCTGATAATCCTCTCAACACCTTTGATTATTTAACTAAAACTGATTTTTTTTTTCAAATTTAGCAAAATTGGTATACAAGCACTAAAGTGTGACTTTTTGTACACTCAACATCTGGCAAATATACTTTTAATCATGTTTTTAATAAGAAATCTTAAAATTTGAGGTTTCCTTTAACATAAATGATATATTAAAAAAATAAATAAATAAATAAAATCAGTGGTAACCCACTGAAACATCCTTAAGAGAGAGGTAAAAAAGCCAAAGTGGGCCTTTAAAACAAAAAAAAAGTCACCTCAGTATGTGATTTTTTTGTGATGTGGAACATTTTTTGCCCGATATGTCTGCCGTCTTCTCCTGTAGTCTCGTAAGGCTGCCATCTCTTCCACCGGATCCAGCTTTCTCTCCTCTGTATCTGGAGAATAAAATGACCAGATGCTTTTTTACTTAATAAATACAGCAAATTAGGTCCTAATTGACAGTGATCAACCATTAATTACTTGTCCTTCTGCTTCTCTGGCTCACTGTCTTTAAATGAAAGTGTTAATTTCATTTCTCTTATGGTATTGGGTAGTAAGCAGAGAAATAGTTCATGAAATATGAATAAAACTTATAATAATGCTTCTGATAATAATGATGATAATGCACCACATATATAGTTATATATAATAATTATTATAAATTAACAATTTGTAGGTTTTGATAGAGTTTAAAATTATTAATTTTTTTTTTTTCATTAAAGCACTAAGAATGATTCTCCACATTCCTATATGACTCACAAATATCTACATATACAATATAGACCTACATGTATTTTAATGAGCTCCATTATAACACACTCCATTATAACACACTCCATTCTAATGCACTTCATTAGAACATACTTCATTATAATGCATAAGTCAATATATAATGTTCCAATAATGCACTCCAAATCTAACTTTGTATGCGTTTGTTTATCACGTTTTTCTGTTATTATTTCTGATATATTGTTACCACAAAGTATCTGGACATGGACCCATAATATAGCGTTATAATGAATCTGCCATGTTTCTTGCATATGGCCACGGCAGTACCGGCATCACAGGCAGTGTGTCACCAATAAAAACACAACAACATTAATTTAAGGCATTTTCTTCAAGAATAACATAAAGTACTGAAATAAGAGATATTGCAAAATAAAACTACCGTATACACAGTCAGATTAGGCGCAGCTACGTATAAGGCGCACTTAATTTCCATGGTTACTTACGTGACAAAAAAGATTAATTGCATATCGCATCATATAAGGCGCAGTTGTGTTTTGAAATTCGTGCCGTCGAACATTTTGACAGCACAACTTAAAGCTAAAGTAACGGAAATTTTCATTGGCTAATGAGACGGTGTATCATTTTATTTTTCATGTCATAAAATTAGATTGTTATATTAAGGAGGGTTGGGGATAATTTGTGTGACAATTGCGAGGTTCTCATACGAGATGACTTGTTCAAGAAATTTACGCCCTATTTATTGAAATCTGAATTGTTGACACGTTCTCATTAGATAGCATTACTTAACTGTATCCCCGCATTTCAAACAGAACTAACAAACTGGGGAGTACACAGGGACTTGAAAATGTCACCTGTCAAAATTTTCCCAACTAACAGATATTACACAACAATCGTCACAAGTCTAGCAGAATAACTATTTCAAAATATCAAAATATACCACTATATTTATTTGTATTATAGACTTTTCTTATAACAAAACACAATTTGAATACAATTTTTAAATACTCCAAGTCAACCTTAATCAATACTGAAGTCATCATGAGGTCCCATAAAATAAACTTTATTTTATTTGTAACAAAAATGGCTTCCATCAAATTTTCTCAGCACATGCGATCATTTTATTATAATAATGTACAAGTAGAAGAACAAATAAGAACAAAAGCAGTAAACTGGTATTGTTTATTATGCTTTGGTATATACTTTACTGCATATTATCATATTTTCTGGCTGTCAGTATTCCTGCCACAAGATAACATTTTTCCGTAGTCTGAGGGAGATCGTATACTTGAAAATTTCAATGATTTGATGGGGGAGAAAAAATATGAAAACCTGTAAATCATCGTATAAGGCGCACCCACTCCATAAAACTGAATTATCTGGAAAAAAGGTGCGCCTAATCTGACGGTGTATACGGTAATGCATTCAATAAAATCTCCTATGACAAAATATTATGATCTTTTAATTCAAGGGCTAGACATAAAACAATAACAAAATACACCAAATGCAAATAATGTTGAATACCAGAAAGACTTAATGAGTATTTACAAATTGGAAAGGAGTGTTCCTGGTCATAAATACATCACTAGGATGGGCAAAGGAAACAAACCTCCCTCTATATATTTGATAAATGAAGATTTTTAGCACATATTGTTCACCGGTCTTCCAAAACATTCCTAGATGACTCAGCTTCTATACATAAATAACATGTTCCTAGACTGGGAACCATATGTATAAATAACATGTTCCTAGACTGGGAACCATATGTATAAATAACATGTTCCTAGACTGGGAACCATATGTATAAATAACAAGTTCCTAGACAGGGAACCATATGTATAAATAACAAGTTCCTAGACAGGGAACCAAAGTTATCACTGAAGAAGATGAATACCCTGCTCCATTGCGACTGTATGAAAAACAATGGTTTTATTTTTAGTAAAAGAAAAAATGGAACAAAACACAACCAGACAGGATCTCCCTGCTATGCTGCCTTGACTTAACTATATAAAAAAAATAATGATCTTTCTTAAAAAAAAAAAAAAAAAAAAAAAAAAATCTGCACACTGTGAATGCAACGAGATGTCACAAAACAATTTAACCTTTTACAATATTCATATACAAACCTTTGGCTTGATGAATATTAAATCTGAGATTGCAGTCACCTGTACTGTAGGTAGCAGTACTATTTATTTACCAAGACTTTAGGCTTATTCTAAAAACATCATACTCAATCTATATTGAACAAGAGTGCTGATTATCAAACAAGAGGGCAATGATGGCCCTGAATCACTCACCTTATTAATATTTGCATTTTATAAAACAGTCAAACTGAATATAAAATCCATGCAGAAGTACAGCAAAATAATCACAACTGCACACAAAACCTGTAACTGTGGTCAAAGTTTTGATGGTCATAGCTATAAAATCAGGTGACCCCTACGACAGGACCAATTTATACTCAAGAGCAATGATTTGAAAAGGCCATGTTACATACCAATTATCTAAACCTATGACCTTATGGTTTCTGACAAGATCTTTTAAAGACTCTCCTATATAAGTCTATGTAAAATCAAGTGATCCCTGGGGCGGGGCCAATTTAACCACATGCAAGGCCATGATTTGATCAAACATTATACATATCTATAAGACAATGTAATACACCAAATATCTTAACTCCAGGCTTTGTGTTTTCTGACAAGAAGATTTTTCTAGGTTTTCCTGAATATGCCTATTAAAATAAAGTGACCCCTGGGGCTGGGCCAATTTTAACCCCAGGGCCATGATGTAAACAAAGTTTGTAGATGTCTATTAGGCCATATTATATACCAAATATCTTAACTCCAGGCCTTGTAGTTTCTGACAAGAAGATTTTTCTAGTTTTCCTATTTAAGTCTATGTAAAATCAAGTGACCCCTGGGGCGGGGCCAATTCTGACCCCAGGGCCATGATTTGAACAAACTTGGTAAAGGTCCAGTCTTGACATTGCTAACCACCCAATATCTTAACTCCAGGCCTTGTGGTTTCTGACAAGAAGATTTTTCTCGATTTTCCTATATAAGCCTATGTAAAAGAAAGTGACCCCTGGGGCGGTCATGATTTGTACAATCTAGGTAGAGGTTTATAAGACAATTCCACACACCAAATATCTAAGCTCTATGCATTGCGGTTTCAGGGTAGAAGATTTTTGAAGATTTCATTTTAAAAATCTATTTTTAGCTCCTGTGACCCTGATATGCAACAGACCGTTTAAACAACTGTGGTAGAGCTACATGCAAGGTACATCACAGGCAAACTTTATCAAATTTGGCCCAGTGGTTTCAGAGGTAATGTTGTTTGAAGAAAACTGTTGACACTGGATGCACGGACAACAGAAGGAGAGGCGATCACAATAGCTCATCATGAGCATGTTGTGCTCAGGTAAGCTAACAAGAGGGCCAAGATGACCCTGAAATGCACACCTGAGAAATATTGCTTTCATTGCCTTTTACAACACAGTCATACCAAATACAAAATCCATGAAGATAAACAGCAATATAATCTTAATTACACACATAAAGCTTACATGTGGTCAAAAATAAAAAAGTTAACCCCTAAGGTGGAACCAATTTTGACCCCAGGGCCATGATTTGAAAACTTGGTTCAGGTCAACATGACCATGTTACATACCAAATATCTTAATGCATGATCTTGTGGTTTCTGACAAAGATATCTTTTAAAAATCTTTCCTATATAAGTCTATATAAGTCTATGTAAAATAAAGTGGCCCCTGTGGCAAGCCATGATTTGAACAAACTTGGTAGATGTCCATAAGGCAATGTTATACACCAAATACATGTATCTCAACTCCTGGCCTTTTAGTTTCTGACAAGACAATGCTATACACCAAATATCTAAACTCTAGGCCTTGTGGTTGCTGAGAAGAAGATTTTTAAATTTTTCCTATATAAGCCTATGTAAAAAATCAAGTGAACCCCGGGGGTGGGGGAGGGTGTCATGATTTGAACAAACTTGGTAGAGGTTCACTAGAAAGTGCTACACACCACATACCTAAGCTCTAGGCCTAGCAGTTTTGCATAAGAAGATATTCAAAGTTTGCATTTTTTAAAATCTATTTTTAGTTCCTGTGACCTACTTTTTCAACCAATCAAAATAATTTGACCAACTTTGCTAAAGGACATCATAAGGATGATTCCTGTTAAGTTTGGTCAAAATCCATTCAGCCTTTAAGGAGAAGATGTTGTTAAAAGGAAATTGTTAACGTGGGACGCACACATGCATACACCACAGGTACTTGAGGACAGGTACTTGAGCTTATCTGTGCCCCCCTACTCACACACACACACACACACAAAGCGCTTTGAATATAGCGGTTTTTAACTTTAATTCGCCATTTACATAGAGTTTATGTATCAAAATATTCACATTCAAATAAATATAACGTTTACTATCCATGTCTTTATAAATAAAAAAATCACTATATATATAAAACAACAAGGTAACCAACTTCAGCAGGATACTGAAGAGCACCCATCAGGAATTGGTGTCAAAATATCCATGAACTAGAACTGTGTCCAAAGGACACGGATGCCCCCACTGTGCAGATGTGCTCGTAAACAAGAGCAGCTTCATTTAATGTCTACAAAATTCTGTTCTTATTATAGCGTTTCAGTTGAAATTTCCTCAATTATGTATTAATGATAAAAAAGTTACCTAACTCTTGAGGCATCATATTTGGTTTCTTTACAGATGGAATACAATATTAGTGTCTGAATAAAACAAAACTTTGAAACACATGTCTGGTCTCCTAAAACTGCAGGAACACAATGCTGTGATCAGAGAAATATGTTGGGTATACAGTTACTTTTGGCTGTGGCAACTCATCTTTTACATAGACAAGATCAATAATAGATCCACTTAAGTGTGTTGGTAATGTCACACACTGGCGATAATTAAGCAGAGATTCAGATAGTCTTCTGTACCAAACTGAATCAATTTAATTATTTATATGGTATATAGTGAACAAATCAACAAAGGGCCATAATTCTGTTAAATTTGGTCGCCGCAAAAAATTACTTCCTTTACTTCCATCTACACATTAAGGTTATTCATCACTGGAAGTTTAAGCAAAATCTGCCATCTGGTTTAAGAGGAGTTGCTTTCACAAAATTTCTATATGGTATATAGTGAAAAAATCAACAAAGGGCCATAATTCTGTTAAATTTGGTCGCCACGAAAAATTCCTTCCTTTACTTCCATCTACACATTAAGGTTGTTCATCCCTGGAAGTTTAAGCAAAATCTGCCATCCGGTTGAAGAGGAGTTGCGTTCACAAAATTTCTATATGGTATATAGTGGAAAAATCAACAAAGGGCCATATTTCTGTTAAATTTGGTCGCCGCGAAAATTCCTTCCTTTACTTCCATCTACACATTAAGGTTGTTCATCCCTGGAAGTTTAAGCAAAATCTGCCATCCGGTTGAAGAGGAGTTGCGTTCACAAAATTTCTATATGGTATATAGTGAACAAATCAACAAAGGGCCATAATTCTGTTAAATTTGGTCGCCGCGAAAATTCCTTTCTTTACTACCATCTACACATTAAGGTTGTTCATCCCTGGAAGTTTAAGCAAAATCTGCCATCCGGTTGAAGAGGAGTTGCATTCACAAAATTTCTATATGGTATATAGTGAACAAATCAACAAAGGGCCATAATTCTGTTAAATTTGGTCGCCGCGAAAATTCCTTTCTTTACTACCATCTACACATTAAGGTTGTTCATCCCTGGAAGTTTAAGCAAAATCTGCCATCCGGTTTAAGAGGAGTTGCGTTCACAAGATTTCGGGACGTACGGACGGACTGACGGACTGATGGACTGACGGACTGATGGACTGACGGACTGACGGACGGACGGACGGACAAGTGCAACGCTATATGCACCCCACTTTGTGGGGGCATAAAAATGTGTCCATCAGTAATATTGGCGAGTTCCCACTGTCAACAGATAATTTTCCTTCATAACTGTTCAAAAGAAATACAAATATAATTATTTTTAATGTCTAAAAAATCAAGATTTTGAGTGGAGATTTAGTGATTTAACCCCATTCAAACTCGATCAACGGAAGTGAACCCAAAACGATATCTATGAGTGTAGAAATCATGAAATTTCAGGTATTAAAAATAATAATATCTATATTTCATGTGAATAGTTATGAAGGAAAATTATCCGCTGACAGTGGGAATTCTCCAATATTATCGATGGGCGCATTTTCATTGATTTGTTGACACTTAATCCCGATGGTTGCCCTTCAGCATCCTGCTGGAGTTGGTAACCTTGTTGTTTATTATGTATAGACTATAGACTCGTCTATAGACTATTTTTTTATTGATAAAGACAGGGTCCTGTCCTCAAGTACCTGTGGCATACACGCATGCATGGAAGCCGGACAAAAGGTGATCACAATAGCTCACCATGAGCACCTTGTGCTCAAGTGAGCTAAAAATACACCCATAGTGCAAATCTATCAAATTCAAGGGTTGTAACTTTTGAGTGTTTGGGATATTCTGATTGGCTTTCAAACTTGATTGAGATACTGAGCTAATACACATTGTGATATAGTTTTGTAACAATAGGTTCTCATTTGTTAGTGTAACACAGCAGACACTGTTAATTTTGCAAATTTTCATCAAATGAAGGGCCAAAACTCTGGAGTGTTCAAGATATTTTGGCTGGATATCAAACCTTTTTAAGATATTTTGCCCATTCATGTTGTGACCACGTTTGGACAAGATTGGTTCATGTTTGTAAAAGTAAGAGAGCAGTGCTAGACATTTTTTCATCAATTAAATGAAATCACCATAACTCCAGACAGTCTGGGACATTCTGGCTGGTTTTCAAACTTGGCAGAGATATTGTGCTGGTTATCGATAGGGTAAGAGATATTGTGCCCATTTACATTGTGACATAGTCAGGTAAATATCGGTTCACATTTTTTTTTAATCTGCAAGCAAAAAACATCAGTGGATGCCGCCAGTCCGCCAGCCCGCAACAAGTGAATCCATGATACACTTGTCTTTGACCAGGCCAATACAATATTGTAGCACAGATACTACAGGGGAAAAAATCCATTGCTCCATGTACCACTTAAGTTAAGTAAAAAAAATAATATTCATCAAGTCATTAATTTGTGCATGAATATTCATGATGTGCCGGTAAAAAGTAAGGTTTGGTTAATTACTTCCAAGAATATGAGTCGCACATCAAGATCGATATGGCACTGTGACAAGATATAGCTGACATTAGTCTAGCGAAGTGTTTGACTGTACATACACTGGATAACCTATTACTTATCAGGATAATTTATTACTTATCAGATTTCTTGAGACTTAGAAATAGATAAGAGAAAATTACTAATGGGAGTCTTTTGTATGGCTGAGATAAAATACACATTAATTTCCATTTATTTCTATTTCCTTTGCTTAATTAATTCACTAAAGCTTAAAACTATTGTATCTTCCAGTTTCTAGAAGACTCTGGCATGTGTTGTATACACGTGATCTCAAAGAATCTTTGTCAAAGAGATAACGTTGTAGTCTGGCAATTAGAAAACCATTCTATACACGGATTACTGTCATTTAAACAGCACTGAATGCATGCATCAGATCAGTAATTTTCCAACTGATCTTAAAATTACTTTAGTTTAAGACCTTTATATCTTAATTGTATCACTCTTTTATGAGTATTTGATAAAAGATAAAAGCTTTTGTCTAATAAAATGAAAATTACCAGTGAGTAATTGTGATTTAAACTAAGATCAAATAATCAAAAACGTTCAAGAGTTATAAGAAACACATGAACTTCATAAGAAAAGCTTTGGAATCAAGTTATTATAAGGTGACTCAAGCTGCATGCAGTGATCTCACGAATACATTCTGGGTTTGAATATTTTGTCAAAAAGCGAGACAGTTGAATGTTGTCTTATAATTCAAAAGGAACAGATCTGTCACTGCAGACAGTGCACTGGATATGTGTAGGGCTGCAGAGGTGTCAGGGAAAAAGGAAATAATAGGGCTGAGGAAATCACTGAGGCTTCCTTAACCCTTTACTTCATGAATATTAATGTACAAATTTATTTCTTCATGAATATTAATTAACTGAACTGTAAATGGTATTATTATGAAACAGTGGATTTTTCTTTGCTCTGCAGTTGCAAGTTTTAAGTTTCAAATTCTATTCACTTTTTTTTACTGAATACAATTTGATGTACTACTGGTACAATGTCAAAAACAAAATTATATGGTTGAAATTTAAAGTTTGAATATTCATAGCTTTGCTTTTGGGTTTATAATGAGTGACTAGATGTGGGTGTTCCTCGGAACACTTGTGTCGCCTGCATTTAAGCATGTTTGATGAAAGAATTGACTAGAAAATCGATCTTTTGACAAATTATTGATAAAGCATAATCTATTTTGTGAGGTACAAAATAACACACACACACACATATATATATATATATATTTTTTTAAATTTTTTTTTGGGGGTGGGGGGGGGGGGGGAATAAAATATTCAAACAGTGCAATATGTAATAATTTTCCCGAGCACTTTCGACTATACAGTCTTCATCAGAGGAGTGTCAGAATGACTATGAATTCAAAACATTAACTGTAAGAAAAATTATGACGTCATTAAGCACTTATGACGTTAATTATATATATGTTGCAAGTTTGTAGTCATCATTATCATTATTTGAGTTATCATTCTTGTGTACTGCACTCAGACCAATGAGATCTATCTACTATAAATGTTTAAGGCAACACTTTACAAGTTATGCACCACACAAGAATTAAATCCAAAAAAATAAACAAAGGGAAATTACTCCAAAAATACAACAGTTATCATTCTTGCACAATGCACTCCATGAGATCTTTCCACCTGTGAGGTTTCAAAGTAATACCTCAAATACTTTTCGAGTTATGGTCCGGACAAAAATAAAATCTCAGAATCAACTAGAACTGTCGCCTAAGGGCTTACTAATACCCCCCCGCAAGTGTTTTTGTCAAACATGGCTTTGGAGCATGAAATCAGATTCTTGCATACAACACTCCATCTTAATACGTATATAGAGGACATATGTGCCAACTACATGGAAATCTAGTGATCCTTTGTAACACATACCTATGGATATACCTATGTCTATGGATAAATATCATTAAGATTCACTGAAATCTATCAATGGAAGAAAATTGTAAAACAAATACCATCAAAGGGACATATCTTTAAAACAGGGGGGAGGGGGGTAACCCAATGTTATATAGAAAAAGCGCTACTACAATGTCTAAGGTTGAATGACAGCAAGTTTCATTGAAATCCCTCCAGTAGTTTAGGAGGAGTAGTCTGCAGAAGTTTGTAATGCAAAAATCATCAAAGGGGCATAACTTGGTAAATAGGGGAGGTAACCAAATGATATATAGATAACGCGCTTATACAATGTCTAAGGATCATTGCCAGCAAGTTTCACCAAAATCCTTCCAGTAGTTTAGAAGGAGTAGTCCGCAGAAGTTTGTAATGCAAAAATCATCAAAGGGGCATAACTTGGTAAATAGGGGAGGTAACTCAATGCTATATAGATAACGCGCTTACAATGTCTAAGGATCATTGACAGCAAGTATCATTAAAATCCTTCCAGTAGTTTAGGCGGAGTAGTCCGCAGAAGTTTGTAATGCAAAAATCATCAAAGGGGCATAACTTGGTAAATAGGGGAGGTAACTCAATGCTATATAGATAACGCGCTAATACAATGTCTAAGGATCATTGCCAGCAAGTTTCATCAAAATCCTTCCAGAAGTTTAGGAGGAGTAGTCCGCAGAATTTTGTGTCTACAGACGGACGGACAGACGGACGGACAGACGGACGGACGGACGGACGGACGGACAACCTGATTCCAGTATACCCCCCCCTAACTTCGTTGCGGGGGGGTATAACAAAGGGTAGTAACTCAGAAAATACGAAAGTCAGAGTTATCATTCTTGTGCACTGCACTCCACCTCAATGTGATCTATCCATGTTTTAAGTTTCAAGGTGATACCTCAAATACTTTTCGAGTTATGCTCCGGACAAGAAAGTGTGACGCCGACGACGCCGACGACGACGACGCCGACGACGCCGACGACGACGGACAAAGTGATCCCTATGTGTCTGCCATGCTATGCAGGCGACACAATAAATCTTAGATATTTTAACATAGCTCTTAAGGGCTGGAAGTTGAAGTACAGAATTTGGGATGTGGAGTGTTGGCAGAGATTCCCTTTCATCAGGTGAGGCATATTTTCTTGTCCTCATCTTTAAAAGGATGGAAAGAGAGGGCACATATAGATTTCCCTTCATCCATCTATCAATCCTTCCTTTTGTCACAAAATCTTTTACATGAAAGTTCACCAACCAGAATGGGAAATGAGATATAACAGAGTTATGGCCCCTAACAATGTGAAAATCATGCAAAGTAGGGACATTTTTGTCAAATTTACTAATTTCTTGTCCTTCCTGAAACTGACATGCACCACATTTTGTCAGTCTGGTAAAATGTCTTTTCCAATAGAGGGGATGAGAATGTGTTAATTTCATCATGGCAGACGGAAGATGAACACTCATATCAATGTCTCCATGGAGAATTTATCATGAGTTTGCATGTGCTATTGAGTGGGAGACAATTTCAATTCTTGTCTTGATAACAACTAGCAGAATCTTTAAGACTTTTGCCTCTTATTTTTTGTCACGAAATCATTCCTGATAATCATATAATGAACAAAAACATTCTGGGCAATAATGAATGATTCAAGAAAACACGCACCTCTCCTGTAGCAGTTTGACTATGATTGCAAAACCGAACATGGTTATTGCAATAGATCAATTCAAGAGCCATAACTATAGAGTGTCTGGGACATTCTGACAGCCGGTTAACAAACTGGGTTCAGATATTGTGCCAACACCTATTGTGACAAAGTTTGGTAAAAATTGGTTCAGACTTGTCAAAGATAGAGAGGACACTATTAATTTTGCCATTTTTCATAAATTCAAGGGCTGTAACTCTGGATTTTCTGGAACATACTAGCTGGCAATATATAGAATTGGCCAAGATATTGTGCCCATTACACATTATAACTTTTTCTGGTATAGTGCAGTTCACAAATGTTAAGAGTTTGAGAGCAGACAACATCAGTGAACGTCACCCACCCAGCCACCTTAGGTGAATCCATAATACAGGAAGCTCCCATCATTTGACGGGCGTATTTAAAGGACTTTCAAACAAGAAATATGAACATTCCTGAAAATTGGTTATTCCTAAGGAAAGAAGAGGGCCAAAGATAGCCTTTGATCGCTCACCTGAGAAAGATGATTGCTTAAGAAATAAAGATGCTAGGGTGTAAAAGTGAAATCTGGCTTTTTTTATGGTGAAAAGGGCATAACTCTTAAATTAACAAGTCAATACCAGTTATAATTGAACCCGATTGCGAGATTATGGGCATAAGCATTGTCTTAAAGTTTAAAAAAGATTGTTAAAAAAATGAAGTTGGTAGAGAATAAACAAAGTGAAATCTTGCAGTTTTTGTATTAAAAGGGGCATAACTCCTGACCTAAATGGCCCATCTATGCCACAATTAAACTCAAATACCACATTATTGTCATTAACAATGTCATAAAGTTTAAAGATGATTGCTAAAAAAATGAAGCTGCTAGAGAGTAATCAAAGTGAAATCTGGCATTTTTTTTATATTAAAAGGGGCATAACTCCTGACCTAAACAACAGACCTCAGCTTTAATCAAACTCAGTTGAGACATTATGGTCATAAGCATTGCCATAAAGTTTTAAGATGATTGCTCAAAAGATGAAGATGCTAGAGTGTAAACAAAGTGAAATCTGGAATTTTTTGAATATTGAAAGGGGCTTAACTCCTGACATTATTGACCGATATCAGCCATATTCAAACTCAATAGAGACATTATGGTCATAAGCATTGCCATAAAGTTTTAAGATGATTGCTCAAAGATGAAGATGCTAGAATGTAATGATTCAAGAAAACACGCACCTCTCCTGTAGCAGTTTGACTATGATTGCAAAACCGAACAGGTATGCATAGATCAATTCAGAGCCATAATATAGAGTGTCCGGACATTTTGACAGCCGTAAAAACTGGTTCAGAATTTGGCCAACACCTATTGGCAAAAGTTGTGAAAAATTGGTTCAAACTTGTCAAGATGTAGAGGACACATTAATTTGCCATTTTTTTAAATTCAAGGGCTGTAACTCTGGATTCTGAACATACTAGCGGCAATATATAAATGGCCAGATGTGCCATTAACATTATAACTTTTTCTGGTATGTGCAGTTCACAAATGTTAAGAGTTAACAGACAACATCAGTGAACTGACCGCTACCACCATTAGTGAATCATAAACAGAGCTCCCATCATTTGAAGGCTATTAGGACTTTAAAAAAAATAATGAACATTCCTGAAAATTGTTATTCCTAAGGAAAGAAGAGGCCAAGATAGCCTTTATCGCTCACCTGAGAAGATGATTTGCTTAAGAAATAAATGCTAGTGTAAAATTGAAATCTGGCTTTTTATGTGAAAAGGGCAGACTTTAAATTAACAAGTAATACCAGTTATAATTTGAAACCCGATTGCGAGATTATGGAAAATCAATTGTCTAATTTTGAAAAAGATTGTTAAAAACTGAAGTTTCTTAAGATATAAACAAAGTGAAATCTTGCAGTTTTTTATTAAAAGGGGCATAACTCTGACCTAAATGCCATCTATGCCACATTAAACTCATACCAACATATTGTCTTAACAATGTCAATAGTTTAAAAATCTAAAAATGAGCGCTAGAGGTAACCCAAGTGAAATCTGCATTTTTTTTATTTAAAGGGGCATAACTCCTGCTAATATAACAACCTCAGCTTTAATCAACTCAGTGAACATTATGGTCAAAGCCTTTCATAATTAAGATGTTGCTCAAGGTTGAAGATGCTAAGTGTAAACAAAGTGAAATCTGGAATTTTTATTATCTTGAAAAGGCTTAACTCCTGCTTATTGACCGATATCAGCCATATTCAATCATAAGAATTGGTCATAAGCATTGCCATAAATTTAAGATGATGCTCAAAGTGAGATGCAGAAAGTAAAAGTGAAATCTGGCTTTTTTTATGGTGAAAAGGGCATAACTCTTAAATTAACAAGTCAATATCAGTTATAATTGAACCCGCTTGAGACATTATGGTCATAAACATTGTCTTAAAGTTTGAAGATGATTGCTTTAGAAATAAAGGTGATAGAGTGTAAACACTAAAAATTGTTGACGCCACACGACGCACAACGGACACTCACGGGATCACATTAGCTCACCCTGACTTTTGCTCAGGTAACCTAAATGATGAAATATTATGGACCCATGGACATAGTTTGTAGAGGAGCACGAGTTATACACAAAATATCTTAGCTCTAGGAATTTTGATTTAAATGTATACACATAAGGAAAATCAACTTTGCCATATTTTTGCAGAAAAATTTGAGAAAGCTTGTTAGATTTACTTACCAAAGGCATATCTATGATCAATATTTTAAAATCTGGCCAGTATTTTTTTAGAAGAAATTATTTCAGTATATACATGTACATATAGCGCATATTAGCCATGCCCTTAGCAACCATATTTTGATACACATCAGAATCATTTTAACAATCTTGGAAGAGGGTTACCCTAGTAACATCTGTTGTTGTTGTTGTTTTGGGGTTTACCATCGCTGCGATAGTATTTCAATCATAAAGCGACGTCCAGCAAATTACAGGTGGAGGAAGACCCTGAGTACATAGAGGTACCTGGGTTGAACCACCGACCTACGTACCGCAAAGTAACATCTGTGCCAAAGTATTTTCAATCTCATCCTTGAACCAAGCTCAAGTTGTAACATGAGGTCTAGACATCTTTTCAATATGTGGTGAGTAATATCAAAATCCTTCCTGCTGTTCAGAAGTGATGGAGTAGACAATTTGTGATGGACAGAAAGAAATCTAAAGCTACAACATCTTCCCCCATTATAAATTGGGGGAGATAGAATGGTTAAATGGAGGAGAAGAAAAACAGTGTAAAATCTTGAAGACTTGAAGTAATGATGAATTAACAGCTTTTTTACATGTTCTGTTTCAGGCTATCTCCTCATAATTCATCCTATTCAATCTGAAAACATGACAAATAAACAGATTTATTTAACTAACTTGACCTTTGACACTGCATCCTGTCGTGACTAGTGAGAATATGGACACATTATGGTCTGCCAATCTTAAAGAAGATTAAAGAACATGGTAAAGATGCCAAATGAAAAAATTTCTCAGAACATAAAAGTCATGTGGCCTTAGTCCTTAAAAAAAAATGCATATGCAATTTTCCTTCTAACATTTTGATGTTCAGCATTATTTTTATTTGCATTGACTAATATATGTCTTTTTAACTAAACATCAAAAAGCTTTTACACCTTGAAATACAGAGCAGACACACATCAGGGGGACCCCACTGTTTGCTCTTAAAATTTTGCAGTTCAGATTCTGCAGTTTGCAAGGGAAAGAAACAAGAGCTGTCAGCATGGTCAACTATTTGAAATGCTTGTTGGTAAATCAAATGAAATCTATTTCAATGCTTTCCCTTCACATACCCTGTATGCAATAATAGTCAAATATAATATACCTTGATAGTCTGATACCCCTGAATATGTTTATGTAATCTAAAATTAATCCCTTGCCTACTCACTAATACATTGTGCATGCAAAACTTTAACCAAAAGATCCAAGTTAGAAAAGGGCCATAATTTGTATTAAATTCAGTCAAAGAGTTATCCTACTTGATTTTCTGATACCCCTGAACACACTCATTAACTACCTAGTCAATACCATAAACACTTTTCAGCTCAAATGAGCTATTAGGATCACCTGTAACGTCTGTCTTCATGCGTCGTCAACAATTTGCTTTAAATGACATCTCCTCTGAAACCGCTGGACAGAATTTGATTAAACTTGGCAGGAATGATCCTTGGGTGAACCTTCACAAAAGTTAAAGGGCAGATAACTCAAAATAAATCTTACTGATACCTTATATTATTTCTTAGTAATGTTTGCAATTTCATTTCAAGTCATTATATATAGATATTTTGCGTGAATAATTATAGTGTAAAGTTTGTTGCATAGAATTTCTACAAATTTTGTACAGAGATAGGGAATAAAGTACTGGACACTGATTTTGAAACCTAATGAGTTGTTGTTTGCCATTATTTATCTGCCCTTGAGTATGCCTAAAAGTGCTAAAATATCACATTCAGGGGCAGATAACTCAAAAAGTAGGACAGGGACCCCCACTTTTTTTTCCATAAAAATGTTTCTTTTATGATTCTCTATAATCATGCAAAGTTAAAAAAAAATTATATTGAACTATTTAAATATTCCTTCTTTGTCTATATAGAAAATGTAGCAAACTGTCACATATGCCCTTAAAACTATTGACCAGATTTCAAAATATTTTAGTACATGTTCCTTGGGTAACCCTCTACTTTCTAAGATTGCTAAAATTATTCCGATCCGTAAAAAAACATGGCCACCTGGGGCGGGCTAATTTGCCGTTTATGTATATAGTGAAATCTTTAAACAACATCTCCTCTGAAACCACTGGACAGAATTTGATTAAACTTGGCAGGGATGATCCTTAGATAAACCTTCACAAAAGTTGCTAAAATAAACTTGATCCATGGAGAACTCTGGCAATGGAAAGAAATGAATACATCATCTCCTACAAAACTACTAGCCAGATTTCAAAATGTTTAAGTACCAGAGTTCTACATGGATTAAGTTTATTTTAGCAACTTTTGTGAAGGTTCATCCAAGGATCATCCCTGCCATGTCTAATCATTTCTGTCTAGCGGTTTTAGAGGTGATGTCATTTTAAGCGTATTGTTGATGCACGATGACGGAGGACGGGTGTTCACAAAAGCTCACCATGAGCACACTGTGCTTAGTTGAGCTAAAAAATGACAGATTTTTACTTTGTTTACACTCTAACATCTGCAATTAATAAGCAATCATCATTTAACATATACACCATGAAAATATCTCAGTTGAGTTTGTCTATGGCTGATATTTAACTGATAGAGCTACATTTTAGGCCCTATAAATATCAGAACATCACACATATTTGCCGTTTTACACTCTAACATCTTTATTTCTTAAGCAGTGCAGGCAAAGTTTCCCAGGTGAGCGACTTAAGGGCCATCTTGGCCCTCTTGTTTCTTTCTCGATCAGAATTTCATTGCTATCAAATATGAATGTCAAGAACATATTGTAGAGTGATCATCATCATCATCATCATCATCATCATCAACTTCTTACTTTCATATACAATAGTTTTCTCTCCGGTTCTGGAACAAGCATAAGAGAAAGTAAGCATAAACAGTGCGTCCTCACGAGGAATTCCTATTTAAAACACGTTTTCTCTTTCTAAACAACTTGGTTTTTCTTTGGTTAATGACCACCCAAACTGAGAGGATAACACGCATTTTATGCAATAATGATGTACAGTAAATTGAAATTAAGTAGTACAAACTAATGAACAGTAAATGAAGCCCCAACATGACACCACAATTCATTAAACCCACAGAGTGCAGATCCTTTATAATATAATTATTTGTTTAGTTGACGTCACAATTACTGCATTAATTGGTTAAATTTACGGTAATGCAAGACACAGACTTTTAAAGGTCCTGTTGTTTTTTTTTTATCAAGAAATGCTAATGATGAATACTGAGTAAAATTATCCTGAAAAATAACTACATTATATATCATTTATCCAAAGTGCATACTGCACCGATTTTGCGTGGTGTAATCTATAGCTTTGGACATGTCGGCCAAACTCCGTTTGAGGATGTCATTATAGGGACTCCAAATACGAAGCAAAATGTGGTAGATACATGATATAGATATACTCAAAAATATTTTTGTAATTGAAAAATATATATAATGTCATCATGAACTTATGCTTGTTTTTCTCCTATGTCCTGATATGTCTATACATAAATGTATCTGTGCGTAAAGTTGGTGCTCACCAGTAGGTACAGTGGGGCTTTCGTTCATGTTGGCAAACGAACCGCACGATACACGCACGATAAACGCAAACGAACCGCACGATACACGCACGTTACACGATAAACGAACGAACGAAATACACGTTTGATGCACGATACACGATGCACGATACACGGACCGCACGAAACGAACAATTGCAGATAGGCACGGTAGCGAGGTTAATCGATTTACTCGGTTTTTTTCGCCCAAGTGAACAAGGCAATTAATCAATTTATAAATAAAACCATCATTAAAACTAACACATACACACACACACGAAAAAAAACAACGAATGTTCTATAATAGGAAGTCACATGTATTAAATCGTGTCGAAATTACAAATAATTGTTGTTACACATTGAATTTATTAGATCTATAACGATCCTATGCTTTGAACAATTATTTATTCGCGCCAAGCGTCATTGGTAACCGCATAATACGATTTAATTGGCTATCTTACAGCAGGTGAAGTGATCTCCCTTCGTACACAATACAGGGGAGACCACTCTACGTAGTTAACTCATTATTTTTATTAAACATGAATCGATATAAGACTTAAATTGTAACAGACAACGTAAGTAATCTACAGTTAAATGCTGCCATGCGGTGAGTAACCACTTAACTGATTTTGAAAAGCTGAAATTCTAATGCTGGCTTTTAAGGAAGCGTTGAACTCAAAATATATCGTGCGGAACGATTCACACGGAAGGAACGATGCGATAAACGAACACGAAAATTTTCACGATACACGAAACACGTTACAGATACACAAACACGTTAGAATCGTGCACGATAAAACGATACACGGAAACGGAACGCACGATACACACACGATACACGAAAAATATGCCAACATGAACGCAAGCCCCACTGTAAATAATCAATAAATTTATGAAGTGAAACAATCAATCACCATGATTTGTCACTGTTTACTTGATAAAACCATTGTATGAGACTTTTAAGTTTAGCATTATTATATAAATGGAGCTATGCTGTAAGCAGATAATCTTATACATGTTCATTGGTTAATAACTCAAAAAGAATGGAGACCTGTAGTTTCTTACATAAAGCCAAAAATGTAGTATAGACATATCCAATTAAAAATCCATACATCCATGATCAAAGGATTTTTCAATAAGTAAATTCTGTATAATATTATACAAATTGGACATATTTTGATATGAAACTCATACAACTCATTAGTGGAGATACATTACTTAAAAAAAACAAAAAAACAAATAATAATGATAGAAAACAAGTAACTGGTGTTGTATGCAACACATAAAGTCCCCTACCGGCTCCACCTTGACTCAATATGGTAATCAATCCCATTTTTTGCCATATTTTCACTATTTCCGTTACCATAGCAACCACAATTTTAGTCAAAGAACAAAAATAAAATGAAGTGCATAATCTACACATTGCCATCTAGTCATATACCAAGTTTCATCAAGTTAGCTTGCTTAGTTATCACGGGATCCAATTTTTGCCATATTTTCACTATTTCCGTTACTTTAGCAACCACAATTTTAGTCGAAGAACAAAAATAAAATGACATGCATAATCTACACATTGCCATCTAGTCATATACCAAGGTTCATCAAGTTAGCTTGCTTAGTTATCGGGATCCCATTTTTCAAGAACAAAAATAAAATGACGTGCATAATCTACACATTGCCATCTAGTCATATACCAAGTTTCATCAAGTTAGCTTGCTTAGTTATGGCGGGATCCCATCTTTTGCCATATTTTCACTATTTCCGTTACCATAGCAACCACAATTTTAGTCGAAGAACAAAAATAAAATAACGTGCATAATCTACACATTGCCATCTAGTCATATACCAAGTTTCATCAAGTTAGCTTGCTTAGTTATCGCGGGATCCCATCTTTTGCCATATTTTCACTATTTCCGTTACCACAGCAACCACAACTTTAGTCGAAGAACAAAAATAAAATAACGTGCATAATCTACACATTGCCATCTAGTCATAAACCAAGTTTCATCAAGTTAGCTTGATTAGTTATTAAGTTATCGCGGAATCCAGATTTGAGCGGACAGACAGACGGACAGACGGACAGACAGACAGACAGACGGATGGACAGATGGACGGACAGATGGACAGACGGAGGGCAAACCTATAGTCCCTTCCGGTGTGAACACCGGTAGGGGACTAAAAATCCTGTATTATCAGTGACATGATTATGGCATGTCAGACGTTGCAATATTCAATAACTATATGTGTGGTATAACTGTATATATTGTATAAATGCATTTATATATGGTATTATCAGATATACAGTAGAACCTCATTAAACCAAAGTCCTTGGGACCAAGGTGAAAACTTCGAAATAACGATTATTCGGGTTAAAAATCAAATTTTTTTTTATGGTAATAAAAATATTTCATAATCTACTGCGGTGTTGCTGATTAACATAATCGTTCAAACATGTCAACATAGTGATACATATTTTTACCATCGATCTGCTGCTTCATGTAGCGTGGCATGCTGGTGACGAATGCGGTTGATATGGAATGTATTCAAGATCTGATACCTGGGTTTATCTGCTGACACGTGCATATTATGTAACCTATCAGACACTGATTAGCATTAATCAACATTTCCAGTCGGACACACATTGCCCAATCCAATCTCAAAAAGAGATATGAAAAACTTGTCTGACCCATCACTCCAGGTGCAGCCACAAAATAAACCAGTTTACTGACTGGATACATATGATGAGAAGGACAATAATTGGTTCACGAAAATTTATGAAAATTGACTTCGAAATAAAAATTAAAAAATATACATAAATTGCGACCTCGGGACTGGGATTTTACTTCGAAAAAGTTAAAAAATCGAAATAGCGAAATTTGGATTAAACATTTTATTTTTAGTTAAAATAAGAAGGGAAGAAATTGGGACCGAAAATAAACTTTGAAATGGCGAGGAATTCGGTTTAATGATGTGAGGTTCTACTGTATATATTGTATATAGTGCATATGTTTATGGTATAATTTCAAATATATATTGTATAATTGCTTATTTATGTGTTGTATAATTCCATATATATGTTCCATAACTTTTGTATATGTTTTGTATAATTTGATATATCTGTGTTAAAAGCTATATATATATATGTTGTATATTTCAAATATATTTATGGTATAACTGGAGTATATATGTTCTATAATTGAATCATGGGATTTTTTAATTTTTTGTAACAAAGGAATTCATTGGACTGTTATTTAATGAAAGATTTCTTTTTCCATGAACTGCAAAAATGCAGCATTTTGGGGACCCAAGGGCCCCGAGTTTGATTCCAGCTCAGAGCAGTAGGGTTTTACTTGGTTACAGAGTCAAAACATTCCTATTCCGTATACATCTTCATAAGAAGAAATTCTAAGTCTTATTTTCTCCCCTTAACACTGTCTGTAGGTGACGATCTTGCTTATTGCACATCCACATATGGTACATCGAGTTTCAACCAAATCCATCGAGCCATTTTGGAGGAGTTGTGACAACAAGATTCTTGTACGATTGTTATCATTTTTGCCAATATTTACATTTTCAAATTTGCCTAATACTATGGACACTGTTACATTGTTATCATATAAGAAAATAAAAACCTGGAATCTTTTAAGATCTACCATATGACTTCTCTTTTTTCGCTATCAGTCTAGAATAGTCTTAATAGTCAAAATGCCGCATCCTTGGAGTTCATGGAAGGAGCCATCTTTGATTAAACAAGTAATAATTGTAATAGTGAACTGTTACTAGGTCTCCCAAAAGAAGTTTAAGAAATAAGGTCATAATTAAAATTGAGAGGGTGGGGCCTGACCTAATGGTGACCCATGCGAACATCAAAGAAGTAGCATTTAATCCATCTGATCATGAGGAACAAAAATATATATTATTTATTGGTGGGGCTCTCAATGGTTTTTGAAAAATGCCAGAAGTAAAACTGATGGGGTGGGGCCAGACCCTTTAGTGACACCCTGCTTCCCCCACCCCCAACTGGGGGAGGGGGGATACTAAAGAAGTACCATTAAATCTGTCTCATCATGAGGAACAAAAATATATATGGTTTAGGGGTGGAGATCTGAACAGTTTTTGAAATATAAGGTCATAAGTAAAATTGAGGGATGGGGCCTGACTCCTGGGTGAACTCGAGGGACACCAAAGTAGTACTATTCATTTCTTCTCATTGTGAGGAACAAAATAATATATGATTTGAGATTAAAAACTTGAAATATTTAACTAAAATACATTTTTCTGCAAAAATCAATCTTTGAGGGGACGGGGCCTGACCCCAGGGACCGCTCATTTACAAAATTCAGGGGGGTGGGTGGGTGCACCGCAACTTATTGAGGGGTGGGGGGGTGTGTGTGTGTGTGTGTGTGTGTGCACCGCTTCTTATTGAGGACTACAAGTGTGTGAAGTTTTGTAAAGGTGGAGTGGTCTCCAGGATATGGCCTTTAAAATGGAAGAAAGGAGAAGAAGAAGAAACGGAGAGAAAAAAAAGGGGCAAAACTAAGATTTGTCAATATACATACTTATAATAATATAAATGAAAATAAAAAAAAACCTTTAAAAAGGTAAAAATTCCCATGATTCAATTATAGAACATATATACACCGTTTATACCATAAATATATTTGAAATTATACAATAAATTATAAATACAAAAAATTATGGAACATATATATGGAATTATACTACACATAAATAAGCAATTATACAATATATATTTGAAATTATACCATAAACATATACACTATATACAATATATATCTGATTGTACCATATATAAATGCATTTATACAATATATATATACAGTTATACCACACATATATAATTATTGAATATTGCAACGTTTGACATGCCATACATGACTTCAAGTCCATAGACAGTCTTGGAATAAATTGGTGTTACAGTATGAATATGAACGAAAATCAATATCTTTCTATAAAAATGACTTGGACATTCATGTTAAAGGTCAAGGTCACTGTTCTTGTCCACACAAAGGTATAAAATATCAGGACTGTAAAGATGAGTGAATATGAACAAAATCAGTCAAGGGATTAGAAAGAAATATCTATTAAGATATTTGGCATAAAGTAATGGTGAATGTAGAACGGCTATTATATAATGTAAAATGCCCCCTCTGACGTAATCAGTGAAGTAGAACATTATTGTAATGAAGCGCATGGTAACCGTCTTTCAGGTACATGGAGATGGTTAAACAGACTATAATAAACTGCATATATTTATAATGTTTGGTCTGAAACAGTTCTTAATGTGCGTCTATGCAAAGAATTTTGATAAAACTACTAAATATTTATAAAAAAAACAACAGTACTTTGATCAGTCCGAATACTTTATTAATACTCAGTGAATGTCAAGAAGTAGTCATCTCAACAAACGATTGTGCGTAACCTTTTCCCTTAAGAATAAGCATTTTCTACCAATGTAAACTTTTCAATTATCATTTGATCTTATCTTGCATCATCATTCGTAAATAGTTTAAAGTGAGGTTAGATAGCTACATTTTGTGTTGTAGAATACTTAGACACATTTCGTCCTTAACACTTTCCCTCATATAGACTCATTTTGACGCACTCAATAGGTACCACATAAAGCCTGATCTGCAGAAATCCACAGTTAAACCTTACCAAATTTAATTACAAAATCCTCATTTCCAGACCACTGAGGAGCAGCGAACAGCATAAAACCTGATCAGCCTGCGAGTTACTCACAGGCTGATCTGGTTTTATGTTGTTCGCATAGGTCTTTTTATGGTTTCCTCTATGAGGGAAAGGGTTAAGGATGTTTCAGCGAGTTACCACTGTTTTAAATCTTGTAAATTTTTTTTTTTAATTTCTCATTTGCTTTTAGTTGAAACCCCAAATATTAAGATTCCTGTATTAAAAACATGATTAAAAGTATATTTTCCAAATGTTGATTGTCCAAAAAGTCACATTTTAGTGTTTTTATGCAAAATTTGGCTAAAGTTTAAATAAACAAGAGGGCCAAGATGGCCCTAGATCGCTCACCTGAGAAAAGTATCATTCATTGCCTGTACAAAACAGATTGCTTTAGAATTAAGATGATGAGGTGAAACAATGTTCAGGAATTTTCTGACCCCATCCACAAAAGATATCATCATGACAAACATTCTGCCAAAGTTTGAGGATGATTGGACCAAAAATGTTGCCCTCAGAGTATAAACAAGATTTTTCTAAGATTTGACCTACCCTTTTATCCAGCCCCACCCATTTTCAAACTGGTTCGAGATATCATCATGACAAACAATCTGACCAAGTTTGAGGAAGATTGCATCAAAACTGTGGCCTTTAGTGTGTAAACAAGATTTTTCTAAGATTTGACCTATTGACCTACTTTTTGATCCAACCGACCCATTTTCGAAAGGGTTCAAGATATCATCAAGACAAACATTCTGACCAAGTTTGAGGAAGATTGGATCAAAATTGTGGCCTCTAGTGTGTAAACATTTTTTTTTGATCCAACCTGACCCATTTTCGAAAGGGTTCAAGATATCATCAAGACAAACATTCTGACCAAGTTTGAGGAAGATTGGATCAAAATTGTGGCCTCTAGTGTGTAAACATCAAAATTGTTGACGGACGACAAGATTTTTCTAAGATTTGACCAACTGACCTACTTTTTTATCCAACCTGACCCATTTTAAAAAGAAAACATTCTTAAAATTGTGGCCTCTAGTGTGTAAACATCAAATTGTTGACGGACGACGGACGACGGCCGACGGACAATCAAGTCTCCCAAAAGCTCACCCTGAGCTATGCTCAGGTGAGCTAAAAATCAGTTTTAGTTATAAAACAATCATGGTGAGGTATATATTTTTTATATTTTCAGAACGCCTTTATATCAGACGACTGAATCAGAAAAAATAAAGGAAATCTGTCCATTGATTCTTCTTTGATCAAGAAAAATATATATAAAATTTCATAGCTTTTGGGTAGTTTTTTTATATATTTTAGTCAAGACACAATGACCATTTTTGCTCATATAGTGTACGAGGGTAATTGTCTGTGAAGTTTTGAGACTGTGGCTATATCTCAAAAAGTATTGAAAATCAATCAATAAAAAATATAGAGCTTTAAGAGAGACTTTATATAAAATTACGAACCGGAAATGGCATTCTATAAGTAAATACTTAGAAAGAAAACGGTTGCCGAGAAAACCCATGTAGCAATTCATGGAGCACTTTGAAATTGCTGTATTTTGATTATTGATTACACTAAATAAATGCCTAGCAGGTGAAAGGTTTGGCACCAAAATATAACGAAAAAGTGCATGACATCAAACCGACGTCTACTATTCTTCTTCGTAAATTTTGATGTAATCTAATGGTAAACAAGTTTGTTACATGCAGCGGAGGTAAACACACTCTTACAAGATGTCAGAAAAAAAACCGACGTTGACATCACGCACAGAGCAGCGGACAGTAATCAGACACGGTATTTGAGTCGGAGTGACTCAGTTGTACATAAAATCATATGAGAAAGACTAGTATGGATAGATTTTCATGCAATGGGTTAAATGCCACCGTAAGTTTGTGCGTTCATGTGGTGAATATTTTAAACAAGAGGGCCCTATGGCCCTGGATTGCTCACCTGAGTATAGGGTTACCCAAGGAACATCTGTACTAAATCATTTTGAAATTTGGCCAGTGGTTTTGAAGGAGATGATTTTTAAAGTTTTCATACTTTTTTCTTTCCATTGCCATGGCAACCAGAGTTCTACATAGATCAAGTTCATTTTAGCAACTTTTCTGGAGGTTCACTCAAGGATCATCCCTGTCAAGTTTTATCAAATTCTGTCCAACAGTTTCAGAGCAGATGTTGTTAAAAGTTTTTTCTATATACATTTAAGGCAAATAAGTCCTGCCCCTGGTGGACATGTTTTTTTGTTTTTTTTAATGGATCAGAATAATTTTAGCAAATTTGGTAGAGGGTTACCCAAGGAACATCTGTACTAAAACATATTTTCAGGTAAAGTTTGGATCAGTAATAACAATTTTCATATTAGTCAAGTTACGAGACAAATGCATAATCATTTATACATATAAAATGACAGATCTCATCCTCTTATGTCAATGGTTGTGCCAGAGACTGGTAATACATCAAACCATAGTCCCTTTTTCCACAATATGCTTTAGCACTAAACATCATGCAAAGTCTTACTCAAGACTTTTCAGTATCTTAGATGAACTTACAGAGGGAATTTAGACTCTATATTTTGAAAAGATCACATCAAAAAGAAATATTTTGAAATTTTGATTTTTTTTTTTAAATTGTGAATGGCCTTGGGTCAAAGAGTATGGGTTACGACAATACTTTGAAAATACCAAGACAAACTTGTGTTCCCAAAGGCATATACAATTCAAGAAGTTGAAAAAGGAGAAAAACAATTTCTAAATGAACCTTGGCTTAACCCTTTCCCTCATAGAGGAAACCATGAAAAGACCTATGCGAACAGCATAAAACCAGATCAGCCTGCGAGTAACTCACAGGCTGATCAGGTTTTATGTGTTCGCTGCTCCTCAGTGGTCTGGAAATGAGGATTTTGTAATTAAATTTGGTAAGGTTTAACTGTGGTTTTCTGCAGATCAGGCTTTATGTGGTACCTACTGAGTGCGTCAAAATGAGTCTATATGAGGGAAAGGGTTAATATAAAGCACTGAACCAAACCTTACATAAAACGAATCAGTCTAGTTATGAGACAAATGTATAAATCATCTTTACTTGACTGACAGTTCTCATCTCCTGAATTCCAGTGGTTGTACTGAAAGTTGCCTGAGTTGTCCCAATTTCCTCAATATCCTAAATGGTATTTAAGTACTGAATATCATGCAAAATCTGGCATACTAGACCTGTCAACATCAGGCATCAGGCAGATGACACTGGGATTTTTGAATGCAATTATTCAAAGACTGATTTTGCCAGAAAGTCAGGCAATATATGTAAAGTTTTCTTATGAAAGTCAAAACCATATGATTGTCAAGATCTATAAGCTTTAAAATGTAAAGATCATTTGAAAAATGAAAACTGATTTGTATAAAAACAATTTACAGCTGAACATAATATAAGAGTGGGGCCTCCATGGCTGAGAGGGAAAATTCACTTTCACTCTGCCCCTCACCACATGAATTCAATTCCCGGCAGGGTCATTCGGATTTTCATGTGAGGAAGCCTTCCAGCTGGCTATTGGTGGGTCAGTGGTTCTACCAGGATGCCTCAGTGCATTTGCGGTCTTCCTCCAACTGGAATTAGCTGGTCATCGCTATATGACTGACTACCGTTGCAGTGATGGTACACTCACTCACTCAATCAATCAATCAATGTAAGAACTGTCAGCAGGAATACTCAAATTATTTACAACCTTTGCATCAGTTACAAAATGGAACACATATCATATCATTTATAACCTAGCACTCTCAAATAATCAATTCCGTACCAAAAATCGTGAAACTTAATGAAATGATTGTCTACTAAGTCTATTCCTAGTCACACATCTTCTATGTACCTCCAGTCTAGCAAAACCTAGGGCACAAACCACTGAAATTTGGATAGATATCGTACACTAATGACATATATGCAGATCTTTAACAGCATGATTTTATCTTCTTGTGTTTTTGTTATGTTGAAAGATTCTTTTGATTCTGATTACTTTCTTTTCATGTTTTTTCTTCTTCATACAAATTATTCTTCATGCAATTATGAATGCAGAAAGTTTGTATCCCTACTCTTACATGTCTAAGTTTGCTTATTTGTTTTTTTGGATTTAATGTCCCACCAACAGAGTTTCAGTTATTTAGAGCAATGTCTCCTTGAGACAGATATAGTGCTGTCACACTGCAGTACCATGCTGTAGACATGCGGCATGATACCTGACACCCAGTCACATTATCCTGACATTGGGCAAACCAGTTATAATTATGCTGAGCGCCAAGCAAGAGAGCTATACCATTTTTTAGGATTTGTTAGGTCATGGCCGGGGATCAAACCAAGAACCTCCTGCTCCAAAGGCGGAAACTCTAACCACTTGGCCACCAGGGACGATCGTACATGTAAATGCGGTTAATGGCTAAATGTCTTCTACAGACTGGATACTGCCAGGAGAATTTCCATACAAACTTAACCTCTTTTTACTCATTTAATGACATGCTTTTCAAATTTTGGAAAAAAAATTCTGTTCATGAGGAAACGTGAAACACTAAAGGTCTGATATGTTTTTTCTCTTGTTTTGTTCATTTCTCTTGTTTTGTTCAAAGTTCATTCCGCAGTTTTCTTTAACTAATATCAAAGATAAAAGGAATAACACATGCAAACAAGAGAGACAAACAAGAGGCCCATGATGGCCCTAAATCGCTCACCTGAGATAAATAGGTTGACCCAAGGCCAGTAGTTTTGAAGAAGATGATTTTTAAAGTTTTCATATTTTTTTTCTTTTTGTAGCCATGGCAACCAGAGTTCTATATGGATCAAGTTTATTTTAGGAACTTTTGTGAAGGTTGACCCAAGGATCATTCCTGTCAAGTTTAATCAAATTCAGTCAAGTGGTTTCAGAGGAGATGTTGTTTAAAGGTTTCTCTATATACATATAAGGCAAATAAGCCCCGCCCCTGGCGGCCATGTTTTTTAACGGATTGGAATAATTTTAGCAACTGGTAGAGGTTGACCCAAGGAACATCTGTACCAAATTATTTTGAAATCTGGCCAGTAGTTTTGAAGGAGATGATTTTTAAAGTTTTCAAATTATTTTTCTTTTTGTTGCCATGGCAACCAGAGATCTTCATGGATCAACTTTATTTTAGCAACTTTTGTGAAGGTTGACCCAAGGATCATCCCTGCCAAGTTTAATCAAATTCTGTCCAGTGGTTTCAGAGGAGATGTTGTTTAAAGGTTTCTCTATATACATATAAGGCAAATAAGACCCGCCCCTGGCGGCCATGTTTTTTTACGGATTAGAATAATTTTAGCAACTTTGGTAGAGGTTGACCCAAGGAACATCTGTACCAAATTATTTTGAAATCTGGCCAGTAGTTTTGAAGGAGATGATTTTTAAAGTTTTCAAATTATTTTTCTTTTTGTTGCCATGGCAACCAGAGTTCTTCATGGATCAACTTTATTTTAGCAACTTTTGTAGAGCCTCACTCAAGGAACATTCCTGCCAAGTTTCATTTAATTCTGTCAAGCGGTTTCAGAGGAGATGTCGTTTAAAGCAAATTGTTGACGACGGACGACGCACGACGGACGACGCACGACGCACGACGACGGACGCCGGACGAAGGGCGATCACAAAAGCTCACCTTGAGCACTTTGTGCTCAGGTGAGCTAAAAAGCCAAGGATTGCTCATTTTAGTGCCATCTGCCTAAATGAAACACTTAAGATCACTTAAAATTCAACTTGAGACCAAATTTTTGGAGACTGAAATTTCAATAGTCTGAAAAAATACGAATTTTTCTTAGATGTGCAGATTGTTGAATTTGAGCTTCAATAGATATCACATAAAGCCTGATCTGCAGAAAATCACAGTTAAACCTTACCAAATTTAATTACAAAATCCTCATTTACAGACCACTGAGGAGCAACGAACAGCATAAAACCTGATCAGCCTGCGAGTTACTCGCAGGCTGATCAGGTTTTATGCTGTTCGCATAGGTCTTTTCATGGTGTCCTCAATGAGGGAAAGGGTTAAGCAACGAAGGCTGATCTGGTTTTATTCTTTCGCATAGGTTTTTTCATGGTGTCCTCTATGAGGGAAAGGGTTAAGCAACAAAGGAGACCCTGATCAGACAGATGCTGAAAGGAGGTGTCTTATCAGGGTCTGCCGTGTGTGCCAATATGTCAAAATAAGTCCATATGAATAAAAAGGATTAATAGCAAGCAGTGTGAAATCAATAATTTTTTGTGGGACACTAATTTTCATTGATTTTGTGGAGGATTTTATCCATGAATATTAATCCCCATGAAATCTTGTCTCTTATATAGACCTCGCATTTTCTAGAACATAGATCCACGAATAAATGTACTCACAAAATTCCATTTGGTAAATAATCAACAAAATTTAATGTCAGTGAAAATTAATGATTTTACAGTAATTTATAAAATGTGTGTGTGTTCTCTTCTGTTATGTATAACAGCACAAAGTTTCAACAGTTTACCTTGAATATTTACAACGACAAACTAACAGCAAATCTTATGTGCAGAAACCTTGTTCTAGAAATTTGATTCTTCATTCTAGCAATCTAATTGTAATAATTAAATAATTCAACAAATATACAAGAGTTAATTTGACATTTGTTGTTGTAATTCAAGTTGTTTACTGAGCAATTTAAACACAGAAGATGTAAAAAAATGAATGAAATTCTACATTCGAGCACAATAAACCTTTATCACAGGAAAAGTGTTAGGCATATGACCAACAAAATACATAAACTGTGCTTGTTAATTACGGCTGCTTCCATGAAATATATTAAGTTGAGATTTTTCTCAGCTTGTAACTATTGAATTTAGTATTTAACTGAAATAAAATTGAAGAAACTGGAGGCTATTTGTTGTTGAAACTTCTCGCCCGTATGTTAGTACACATGAGGGGCCCTAGATTGCTTACTTGAAATGATTGTAATGGAAATGAAATTCAAAATACAAAGAAGTGCTGTTAATTTCTTTCTTTAAGGGAAGCAAAACATATGTATATATAATATAAAACATGACCTAACATGAACATAAAAGAAGTACCATTAAATCCATCTCAACATGAGGAACAAGAATATATATATGGTTAGGATGGGTATGTGAACAGTTTTTGAGATATATGGTCCTAAGTAAAATTCAGGGGGTTGGGCCTGACCCCTGGGTGACCTCTGGGGACACCAAAGTAGTGCCATTCAATCCATCTCATCATAAGGAACAAGAATATATATGGTTTAAGGATGGAGATCTGAACATTTTTTGAGATATAAGGTCATAAATAAAATTCAGGGGGAGTGGGGCCTGACCCCTTGGTGGTCTCCGAGATATGGCCCATACAAACTTGCCAGCGCGAGAAAGAATAATAATAAGAAGAAGAAGAAACAGAGTAAAAACAATAAGTCTCCAAACTTCGTTTGGGAGACTTAATAAAATAAAAGTAGATAATAAAAAATGGGACTATTTTGAGTAATGGTTCTTGGTCACGGCACTTCATTGTGAACAACAATGTATGTCTTAAGTTACAAGTCAATACCTTGTATATTATTTTAGAAATTCTTTGGACAAAAACTCATTATAAAACTAGTGATTTGTTTTCGTAGAAAACTGATGTCCCCCCCCCTTCCCCTCACACACACATATACACTATGGCACACAGTGACATATGCAAATAGTTATAGTTAAAGGGCTGACTATATTGTTAAAGCTCCATCAAGAGTTATGGACCTTCTTTGTGACACTTCCTCTCATCAATTTCTTTCCATAACTGGAACATAAGTAGAGTTATCTTGCAGTTAAGATATTGTGAAAAGGAGGAATAACTCCAAAAATACTGAGGCCAGAGTTACGAACCTTGTGCATGAGACTTTCTCTCATTAATTTCTTTCCAAGAATGAAATTTAATTTCAATAGCATGAGTCAAATTGGAGTTATCTTAAGGACACAAAATTGCATAAAAGCGGAAAAAATTCAACAAGAAACATTGGAAATGGATTATGCTCTAGTGTACAGCAATTCTTGTCTATAATGTCTACCCACCTATGAAGCTTCAAAGGTTATATGTCTCATAGTGCATGAGTTATGCTCCGGACAAATCTTAATAGAATATGAAATTAAACAATGGGCAATATCTCCAAAAATATGATTTGCAGAATTAAGGTTCTTGTGCACTGCAATTCTTCTTTGTGAGGTCTAAACACTTATGAATTTTCAAGGTTATATGTCTCATAGTGCATGAGTAATGCTTTCAAAGAAAAAAAAACAAGTATAAAATTGAACAAAATGCAGTAACTCCAAAAATATTATGTGCAGAGATAAGGTTCTTGTGCACTGCACTTACCTTCCATTTGATCTATCCATCAATGAAGTTTCAAGGTTATATGTCTTATAGAGTGCGAGGAATGCTCTTGACAAAAAATAAATTTGAAATTTAACAAAGGGCAATAACTCCAAAAATATGATGCAAGTGTTATGGTTCTTGTGCATGACACTTTTTCATCATGAAGTCTATCCCCCTGTGAAGATTCAATTTAATAGTTTTAATAATTTTTGATTACGTTCCAGACAAAATGTAATTCTGAAAGTGCAGTAACTCCAAAATTATGATGCACAGAGTTACAGTTCTTGGGCATGACACTTCTTGTCCATGAGTTTTATCCACCTGTGAAGTTTCAAGTTAATAGCTTTGATACTTTGTGAGTTATGCTGTGGACAAAAATTAAGTATGAAATTTAACAAAGGGCAATAACTCCAAAAATATTATGTGCAGAGTTACAGTTCTTTGCACTGCACTTCTCCATGAAATCTATCCACCTGTGAAGATTCAAGTTAATAGCTTTAATACTTTCTGAGTTAAGCTTCGGACAAAAAGTGTGACAGACAGTTGGACGGACAGTCCGCAGACAAACGGATAGGCAGACAACTCTGACAAAAACAATATGTCTCCCCCATATAAATATGGGGGGGAGGCATAATGAATCAAGAACTATCATTGAAGATGATAAATACCCGCAAATACTGCTTTGTCACAGTTACTGTTGCCATAACAGACAGTCGGGATAAAGTTGAAGGATAAAAAATAAAAAACACACAAAATCCAGGTAGAGCTCTGAGACCCATTCAGGTCAACATAACAAACAGCATAAGACCACTGTACGTCTTACTTTTTCATGGAAAAACTCATGTGACTTTTCACCTTCAAGCAAACAATCAGTATAAAATGTGACAACATATATTGATTTTGCACCTGATGACAAGAAAGAAATTAATGACCACTCCAGGATCTATTGTCTCAGTTTTCATTCAGAATTAACACTTGATTATTCAAACATATATTGAGATAAAAACGTGAGATCTTAGAGTCCTTTGATGCTGGTTTCTGTTTCCATCTTCCACATGAAGATCACGACAATCAACATGGGACAAGATTCCAGAATGACACACATCAGATCTTATTTAAGCTTGTCATGTTCCGACAATTACAATAACTCTTTCTGAGTGGCACGAAATAGATTATGAAAAAACCAAAAAAAACATGATAGATATGAGACAAAGAGCAATATTTTTCAATTTCACCAAAGAGATTTACTGTCAAAAGAACCCAATGTATATGAACATGAGCAAGTTATTCATTTCATTCCAACAAACAGTAATAGAGATTTCGATTTTCATTCAAAAAATTTTCACATACAGTTAACCTATGAACAAAGGCCACTCAAGGAAGTCTGAAATCTGACCTTCACCTAGGATGGCTGTTACCAACCTTTACTTCTTATAGACTCATTTTGATACATTGCCAAACAAAGAAAATCCAGATCAGACAGTTCCTCCTAGGAGCAGTCTGATCAGGGTCTCCTCTGTTTGCTCATACAATATTGTACTTCTGATCAGGGTCTCCTCTGTTTGCTCATACAATATTGTACTTCTGATCAGGGTCTCCTTTGTTTGCTAATACAATACAGTCAATACTGTATTAAGAGGCCACCCAAGGGACTGCCAAACAGTGGTCGCTTAATGAAATGGTCTCTTAATAGATAATTTTTGGAAATCCAGGCAAACAAGTCATGCATATACAAACTGTAAACTAAATTGTATCATAACTTTATATTATATTACAACATGAATACAATGTCAAAAGTAATATGATTTGTTGTTTTATACCAATGAACATCAAAATGGTTATTTTTGTTTTATAGCTGTTATGTTGGAAAATACCTTGGTCCATTGGCTGTGGCTTGCATTTGGTGTTCTGTGGACAAACACATGACATCAAATTCTTGGATGCATTGGGACATTTTCAAGAAACAATATATTTAGCAATAAGCTTTCATTATGTCTCTAACATAACTCCCGAAACCCCCGATAAATGTATTTCCAACTAGAAATGTGTCCATAGGACACAAATGCCCCCACCTAAGTGCTTTGTCACAAATCTGAAATATGTTTGTTTTTTGTTGTGTTTAACGTCCCACCGACAGTATTTCAGTCATTTGGAGACTATGTCTTCTTGAGACAGATAGAGTGCTGCCACACTGCATTATCACGCCATAGACACATGGCATGATACCACACTCAGTCACATTATCCTGACACCGGGCCAACCAGTCCTGGAATCACCCTTATACTGAGCGCCAAGCAAGGGAGCTATACCAGTACCATTTTTATCATCTTTGGTATTTCAAGGACGGGGATGGAACCCATGACCTCCCACTCCAGAGGCAGACGATCTAACCACTCAGCCACCGGAAACGGTAATCTGAAATATGATTCTAGCCAGGAGAAGATGATCGAAGAAAGTAAGTAACAAAAATGTGCAAGGGAAAACATCAAAGGGTCATTCAATGTTTTTAATCAAATTAAAAATATACAATATTAACATTTTTTGCCTGCTATAGCCAATTAAAATTTTAGTTCTGTTTGTTTCACCCTCATACAATCTTTTAATTCTGATCATGATCCCTTTTTTTTCAGGGTCTCCTCTGTTTACTCATACAATATTATACTTCTGATCAGTGTCACCTCTGTTTGCTCATACAATATTATACTTCTGATCAGTGTCACCTCTGTTTGCTCATACAATATTTTATTTCTGATCAGGATCTCCTCTGTTTGCTCATACAATATTATACTTCTGATCAGTGTCACCTCTGTCTGCTCATAAAATATTATACTTCTGATCAGTGTCACCTCTGTTTGCTCAATATTATACTTCTGTTCAGGGCAGTAGAGGGCAGTGTGGAGAGGGCAGTAGACCATCCTGATGAGTTCAAGCACAACTTCAGTCAGTGTGTCAGTCTTCCCCATTACAGTTGGCAGATGGGCCCACTGTATTTCTTAACACTGCAGAAAGTTCAGATATTCGGATTTAGGATAAGCGGTGGGCAACAACTGAACTTCATTGTGGATGAAGCGGAGACGATTGGAACAGACGGAAAAATTATGCACGGCCAGAATGCTGTTCTGTTCATGGTTGACTGGTCTCTTGAGTCACGCTGTCCACCGTCAGCTTCCTTCGCCATACATGCAGATAATTGCCCAGGTACTAAGTGTAAATATAGTCTCCCAGCATTGTAATTATTGTACAGCCAATCTTATAAACTTTAATTGATTATTCATGTTTTGGTACAATTATGCAGCATTTCTTGCTATTTCGCTGTGGCAACCTGATAATGACCATAATTGTTGATTTGAATAAATTTTTTATAAGCAGCAAATAATTGTCGATTTGAATAAATCTTTATAAGCAGCAAACTGATGTGAATAAAACAGAATATATTACACCCAAATGGCATAGCTCCCTGTAGGCCCGGACCTGCACCTTGTTTCTATTCATGGTATTTTTAAAAAGTCAAAGAATTCCTTAAAGCTTGCTATATTATTGATTCTCTTTATCCAAATATGCTGAAAATAACACCTACACGAACAATAGAGCCGTCTCCACATGCCCAGCTACATGCACTCCAGAAATTGAATACACATTGTTTCCATATGATGTTTTTTGTTTGTGTATGTGTGTGTGTGTGTGTGTGCGCGCTTTGGAACAAGTTTTTGAAAAACATACTGTTATAAACATAAATATTGAACAGACTTAAATATTGAACAGCTATATCTCTTTCCAATTAATGGCATGGCTTCTTTTGCTGATTAGCCAATTAAAGGTCCTGTTATTTCTTCAGGCCAGAATAAAAACATGTTTTTCCGATGTTGTTGATGGGTTGTCTGAAGCAAATGTTGCTGCCCATTATCCTGCATGGTGCTGGAGGGATTGGAAGACATTCTTGGCCAAGAACTTCAAACCCCTGCCAGGAATTAGGTAACGTTCATACCAATTACACAGTAATTCTCCCCAAATTGCAATTATCAAAAAATATGTTTTTTTTTAAACATTTTTGAACAAGTAAATGTATGTACATTAAATATAATAAAATAATATTACATTTGCAATTTTTAATTTTTAGGAAGTACCAGTAATTCAGAATGAGCTCTGAGGACACATGGGTTGTTGTGGTGAAAGACAGGATTGATGGAGAGGAACTAGCCATAAATGTGTTGTGAGATGCAAGATTCCAGTACCAGCCGCTGGTCTCACCAACAGCAGACGAAAATATCTTGCCAGCAAAGTGTGCCCGCATATGTCTATGCACAGCCAAGAGCAGTTTTTCCTTAGGCAGTGATTACTTTAAATGTCATGATATTTTATGACACAACCAAGTTTTATTAAGTACATGGGAATAAAGTATTGAATAAAGTATTGAAATATATACAACTTGTTTGTTCTTTTGTTATACGCAACATCCTTACCCTAACACTAGTGCTTTCATTTCATGAACTGATTATTTTATTATGTCAGCTTTAGCCTTTAGGACATCTACATTACGTTATCGAAAAAAGCAGAGATCTATTTAACTTAAAAGAAAAAAAAGAAGATAGCGCATAAAACATCAGTATTAAAAGTTACGTTTAACAAACAGCGTAACATTGTAAAATATGAATGTCGTTGACGTCATTTTCATGTTACTAGTGGTAACAAAAATTAGTTGTTGCAACAGAAAATGCCAACGGATATACACAAAAATTACATATTTTGAAAGAGAAAATTCAACGCTATCAGAAAATATAAAAAAAATCGATTTCTTTTTTGTCATGATGCTACACATATATATAACCTTGGTAGAGGATTACCAAAGAAACATCTGTACAAAAATATTTTGGAAAAGATTATTTTAAGTTTCCGAAAAAACACACACAAAAAAAACGTTAAAAGCAAACTAACCCATCAATAGTTGTCATGCTTTTTTTTAATGAAATATATCAGTCACATGATCACAGGAGGCATTGGAAATTTACCCATGAGATATTGGCAATGACTTACAAAAATGCTGATAGAAGTCACTTCCAAGGTAAACAGTGTTAATTTCTACATCCTTAAGCCTGCTAACTAGATATCTGTTTGCACACTGATACTAACATAAAACAAAATCAATAACAAACAAAAGCTATCTGAAGCTGATTCATACCTATGACACATGCATTACCCAACACAATGCAAACTTCCTGTTGTTATTTTGAGTTGGAATTTGTTGTTTTCTACTGCCACAGTTTTTCTGTCATGCAGAAATGTTCATCTAAAACAAGAGGGCCATGATGGCCCAGGATCACTCACCTGAGTATACGGTTACCCAAGGAACATCAGTCTGTATTAAAACATTTTGAAATCTGGCCAGTAGTTCTGAAGGAGATGATCCCTGTAAAGTTTTATCAAATTCTGTCCAGCAGTTTCAGAGGAGATGTCATTTAAAGATTTCACTGTATAAATATAAGGGAAATAAGCCCCGCCCCTGGCAGCCATGTTTTTTTATGGATCAGAATAATTTCAGCAACTTTTGTGAAGCTTCACCCAAAGATCATCCCTGCCAAATTAAATCAAATTCTGCCCAGTGATTTCAGATGAGATGTCGTTTTCACGGCCATAATTTTCACAATCTTGGTAAAATATCTAAACCGGCCTATGGGTTTTGACAAGATGAATTTTGAAGGTTTTCCTACATTACTCTATGTAAAATAAGTGTCCCTGGGGCAGGCCTAATTTTGACCCAGGGCTATTATTTTAACAATCTTGGTAAGGGTCCATAAGATGATGCTACACACCAAATATCTAAGCTCCAGGCCTTATGGGTTTTCACAAGAAGAATTTTAAGGTTTTCTTATTATAACTATATGTAAAATCATGTGACCCCTAGGGTGGGGCCAATTTTGAACCCAGGGTCATAATTTGAACAATCTTGGTAGAGAGTCATAAGATCATGCTACAAACCAAAAATCAAAAGGCTAGGCCTTGTGGTTCCGGAGAAGAAGATTTTTTAAAATTTTCAGTTTTAAAATCTATTTTTAGCTCCTGTGACCTAGATTTTTGACCAATCAAAATATTTTTAGCAACTTTTGTAAAGGGCCCCATAATGAACATTTCTGTGAAGTTTTATCAAAATCCAGTGAGTTGTTTAGAAGAAGATGTTATTTAAAGAAATTGTTGACTACGGACGCACGCACGGACGACGGACAAAAGGTGATCACAAAAGCTTACCATGAGCACATTGTGCTCAGGTGAGCTAAAAAGCGGAGGAAAACACAGGCTCCAAGGTAGATCCACTAATCCTACCACAAGCCAGCTGGAAGGGAAATCCCCGAGTGACCCTTCAAGGAGTTGAAGTTAGATTTTACCAGTTCGATCACAAAGGCCTAAAACCATTTTCCAAAACTGAAACTAAGAAGTCGGAATGAAATATCACTTAGTACTTAGCACCAACTACGTTTTGCAAAGTGTGGGAAATAATTAAAGCAAAAATGATTATTGATCAATTACTAAATCATAAAATATAGCACACTATGTTAAATTGTTATTACCTTGAAAATCTAATTACTATCACCTGTCTGAAAAGTCTTCAGACAGAATAAAATGTTTTAATCTGTCAGTTTCTCAGTTAAAATACAATTGCATGACATGCTCGAATTAAACGAGCCAGAAATCAACCATCCTTCAAATAACATGTTAGATCAATCATCTTTCCCCAGCAGGATGATCAACAAGTCTTTCTCTAGCATTCTTGAACACAACATCTTTCCAGACAATTTTCTGAGATACCAGATTAATTTTGCATGTTATGTTGCCATAAATTTAAATGGTTTTTCATTTGACTGATTAGTTAAACAGTAGGAGCCAAGATAATTGTGAAGCTAACACTATAAAGTAAATTTTGCTCATCCCAGACACAAATTACTGTCTCCAAGGACCTGAGTATAAGGGAAGCTTAATCTCTGGATTTTTGGATGAACACAAAAGTAATTCAGAGAGGGAAAACCAGCACGTAATGAAAGGGACACCTGATATTTTGTGAGACAGTCACGTGGCAGTTACAGATGTGTGTGGGAGAAACTGCTCCATTTGCCTTAAGAGGGAGAATATCTATTGATTGCCATGATAAATATGTCTTAATAAGCATCATCAAAGGAGGAAAGCGTGAATATAAATGCAGACATGGATCTTTCGGAAACCAGGCCTATTAGCAACTGGGGTGTTTTGAACATGATGAGAAGAATTGTGCAGACACAGGAGTGCTGCATGGGCTGACGAGCCAGAAATAGAGAGAAAGAGAGAGATAGAAAGAGAGTTGGGGCGAGAAAAACAAGGAGGGAAAGAGAGGAGAGGGGAGAGTGTGTGTAAGAGTGGTTTCCCTACCACCATCTCTCCAATCTCATACCACAAAAATACCTACAGTATGAACATATTTCTGTACTATTCTTCCCCTATTCTTCCTATTTTTTCTGTTCACAGTTAACTGTGTTATTTATAAACAATAATTCTATATCTAGAAACCACTAATAAATAACTTAACCCTTTCCCTCATATAGACTCATTTTGACGCACTCCGTAGGTACCACATAAAGCCTATCTGCAGAAAACCACAATTAAACCTTACCAAATTTAATTACAAAATCCTCATTTCCAGACCACTGAGGAGCAGGCTGATCTGGTTTTATGCTCTTCGCATAGGTCTTTTCATGGTTTCCTCTATGAGGGAAAGGGTTAATGGAAACCTGTCTTTGGTATATAAATATCATTTAAATAATACAGTGGTCACGTGATTCCTCAATATGGCGATTCTTTGAATTCCGGTGATGATTCGAGCTACAAGCCCTTGATTAAGCCCTTCTTATTCTAAATAAATTTATGGGCAATCTTTCGAACATGAGATTTTGGATTCCTCGAGCTCCATCCCCGGTCCCTAGATAGTATATCCTATATAATTTATATGCAATTCCTCCAAGGCGATAACAAAACCTATCTGTATCTCCTTGACAACTCTGGCCCTGTGACCACCCGTCCCTGTTATTAACACCTTGGTCGAAATGGTTTTGTATTTGTTTTCACACATCCTCAAACCTCCGAGAGTACATAGATGAATCGTTATATCAACATGGACATGTGAAACGTATTTTCTCACCAACTGATCATGTAACAAACTGTGACTGGTCTGCATAATTAATCATTTGTCATTAAAGGAGCCGATTTTGTTTGTTTGTGTTTTGTTTTTTTCCTCTGTTATCATTAAATTGGAGAACCACAGCAAAATGTTTAGTGTTTATTACAAGAATGTAAAAAATATACAATGCCACAATATACACAAACTAAAACAAAGGGTTTCAATCAAATAATCGGTAACAGAGAATTATTTCTGACTTAATACTCCCAATGAAAGGTATCAACAAATATAAATATATTGAATTTTGACATATAAATGATTCCTGGAATACGGCTATTCTTCAAGACTTTTTGCAGATCCCGTCTGACCTCAAGGAATCGCGTGACCAATGTACATCATTAAATTCTGACATCATAAAAACCTATATTTTCTTAATTGGGAAATTTTAATTAGATATTAATCCAGATTGTCCATAATATGCAACTATGCAATTTGAAAAGATAAAAATATTTCTAAATTTTAAGACATATTCTGAATAATTATTTCTGGTGACTGTTTATTCTAAGACAGAAAAAATAATTCACAATAGCTTAAATATACAATGTACCTAGTGTCTGAGATTGATTAAATGCACTATAATAGATCACAATGTACAGCGCAGGTCCATTATAACACTAAAATGGGGGTCCAAGTCTAGATACTACATCATTATTATACAATGGGTATGAAATGTTATCATTATTGCAGGATTGATGGAAAAATAGAAACAAGAGTGTTCCCTGGAACACATTGTCATGTGCTGAAGTGTGACAGAAAAAGTGTGACAGAAAAGACAGACCATGGAAAAGTGATCCCTATATGTCACCTCTGCTTACCGCAGGTGACACAAAACGGGTATGATAATGAAGAAATATGAAACTGAAAAGATTTAAAATATTTAGTAGATAGCTGCCAGAAAGCACTGCTACAGATACTTGAAAACCTGCCTTTCTGAAGACCTATAAAATGTTCATATCTGAAAGAAACAAATATCTAAATTCAACTGGCTTACCTTTTCTTATGAGGTCGGCAAGGTTTTCTGAGACCAACAACTCGTCCCGACCAAGTTCTTTCAGCCGGTTGACTTCCTTAGCCCGTTTGATGATGTACTCGGCCATCCCTAACCGGTCCTCTCGGGACAACATCTGTTCCTCCTCATCCGGGGTCAAGGGCATTTTCTCAATCCCATAGAACACTGAAAGGTCAAGGTCACAACAGGTCAACTATTTATATTTGATAAAAATATTTCTTTAAGAATGTTTGGGAAACAAGTTTTTTTTACAATTTATACTACTTCTTCTTGGGTTGGATAAACTCTAAAGTGCCTGAAAAGTTCTCTGAAAGAAATTATCTGCCTTCAAAGGGATCAAACTTGTTATCTTCATGTCAGTAATAAATGGACACTCCCACTGGCCCATGGCCACCATTGGATAGTTGAAAAGGTGGCTGATAATTCATGTTGAAATAGAAATAGCACTGTCAGTTTGAAGAACAACAAATTTGGAACACGTGTCACCTGCTGAAGCCTGACGGAGAAAATGTGACAATCAGACAGACAAACAGATGAATGACAGAAAAGTGATCCGTATGTGTCACCTCTGATTACAGCAGGTGACAAAAAAAGCATCCCTGTGCCATATGCAGAAACTTCATCTTCTGTACCAACTACAGGCAGACGAAAGCTGTCCTGGATGAAACAGGACCATGAGACTCTTGGGATGGACTTACCAACCCACTGAATCATCAGGCATGGAGAGGGAGGCTTTGCTCTTGACTGAACACCCAGGCAAGCCTCTCTTGCAAAGAAGAATAAGCCTGGCGTGCGTTTAGTATGACAAACCGTATGCAACCATACGCTTAATGACCTTGGAACACCGTAGGTGCATTTTGGTGAGTACTTAGCATACAAATAAAAAATTGTCAAAAATTCCAGTGAAGTATGTTAAAACATGCATTTTTATCTTTAAGATAAACATTTCTTGTATACATTACGGATATATTCTATCAATGAGGCAAAATAAAAAATAACCAAACCTCTACAAACACAGTTAAATTCATTTGTTACTCTGTCAGTATGATGCGCATAAATGCCAAATACTTTAAAGTATCTTTGCAACATTACAGATGCCATGTTTCATATCAACTTAGATTATGTTGCAAGAATTACGAGGGATGATCCAAAAGTTTTGTCACTGCCTCGGTTACGCAAAAATTTGACGTCAGACTGTTTTATGTTTACTATATACTGATAAACAAACATGATTTCAGTTATATTAAGCAATAAAATTATAAGTTCAGCCATTATATTGCTCCATAACGATGTTTTGATCAACTCGCTGTGAGCTAGCCGCCGCACGCCAATTTTTTCAGGTTAAGATTGTTTCCTCGTAAACACTGTGTGTGATACTATCAAATATATCAAGATGTAACGACCAGGCAAATGCACTATACTGTAAGACTACTAAAATGTTGTCATGTTACTACAAATGATGAAAATAAAACCGGTAAAGAGTGTTCAGGTAATGGGAGAGCTGAAAAATAGACAATGTTGTATCATATGCCTAAAAGGACATGTACCTGTATGCAAAATTAAAAGAAAAAAAATACTTTTTTGTTTTCTTTTATTATCTAGAGCTCGGACATTAAAAGGTTACTGCCTATTTCAGAAATCAGGAAACTCTAAATATGAAGTCATATCCTCTATATGGAGAATGTTTTCCTTTGATAATCATTAAAGAATTGATAATCATTAAAGAATGTTAACAAACCATCTACGTTAAATATGTATTTTGCTCAAATTTCAAATAAATATTAGATAAGGAAATATTCTTTTTCAAACATTAATGCTATAAAATGATATCTGTGTAAATATACTGTTACATGAAGGCTAGTGCCACCAGTATAATCAAGAAACAAAACCTTGTCACGGAAGTTTATAGAAATGTGCCTGCCATTATCGAAAAGGTTCGCTGTAATTAATTATGCAATGAGTTCACGAGGCAAAAGGGCACCGATACAAAATGGCTGAACAACACTCTGACAGTGACGAAAATGGAATTCATTTGCCAAAACATAGAAAAGACATGTCAAGCCCCATAGGCCCGAGATGTTTTTTTTCTATGAAATATTGAATAGTTTTAGGCGTATCTCACACTTAAATAATTTTCCTTTGTTATTACATTTGAAATCACAAAATAAGCATGTGGAATTTCAGGCATTCATACTTTCCTTTGTTGAAGTAATAGACACTACCCGAGAAACACGAGACATGGCTGCCTGATGTAAACAAGCATGCCTAATGTCAGTGTAATGCTGGTTGTCCTTTACAACTAAATGAAATTGGGCGAGAATAGCGTGCAGCCTCTTTGTTTTCCTTATATGTGTAAATTGAAACTTCCAGATCTACTGGTGTATGGACTTAGAGCTATAATTTACCGTTAATGTGATTCACGACTTTATTATAATTGTGTTAATTGAATATGGGAGAAGTATTGTGCTATAACAATGTTGTTAATAAACACACTCTGGGAAATTTATTGCATCAAAAAGTTTTTAAAAACAAATACTGTAGATTGGGAAATATTCGCGTCACTTTTATTTCACGATTTTACCCTGTCCGTATTTATTCGCGAAGTCATGAATTCGCAAAGAGCGTATGTGCAGAATTTACGGAAATTGCCGAACGTTTCCGTAAATACGACCGAAGACGAATATTTTCGCGAAAGGCCAGAACGGTTACTGTATTTAGAGAAGGTTGAAAACAACTGTTGGCCTGAGGCCCTGATTTTCACTCACCAAACTATCACGCAAATATAATAGCACAATGCCTGTATTATGTAAATCCGTTAATGGGCCATTCATGAATCATGACGATCATTTCATCTCTTTAATGCAGCATTGTTATCCATAATTTGAGACGATACATGCGACACACTTAAGCTTTGTGTACTGACAATGTGAAAAAACATTTCTTTCAATTTTCATAATAGGGGTTAACTACATAAGTGTCACTGTTATATTTAACAGATGTTCTATATTTGTAGATAACGATGTGACAGTATTTGTATTTACTAGCAGAAAAGTTGTGTTCACATTGAATATTTATGTGTAAATAAATAGTTGAATAAGCTTTCTTTTTCTAATTTGTAGCACATAATGAAAACGGTCCTGGTACGGCATTTAACCTGTTCCTCGGGGCACGAGGCTTTAATGGCGGCCGATGCATTTTGATAAACTATTTATATGCATACACATGTGCTTTATATCATTTATAACTTGTTCATTTTTCCTTTATGAAAAGTATGGCTACAGTAATATTATAATAGAATCGTGTCTACTAGTATCCACGAGTCATTACCTGCAAACAGCCTTCTACGGAAAATTCTCGGCAGTTACGGCCACATTTCCGGAAATGTACGGAAGTCAAAGGTAAATATTCACGATTTTTTTAAATTCTCAATCTTGAGGCTTCGTGAATATTAGCAAAAATAAATCTCTCGCGAACATTTCCCAATCTACAGTATACAAGTTTGTCAGAGCATAAATAAACATCACAAGAGTTAAGTAAAAATTAAGATTAAGGGATACCTTTAGAAAACAAGGAAATGCGTCTCTGTGACACTGATGCCCTACTGGCACATGTTGGTCACAAGCAAATATTTGCTTGTACAGTCAAACTTGTGATAGCGGTCACGTGTATTAAGCGGTCACCATGACGTAAGCGGTCATGTCAGGTCCTCCCGAGCAAATTCTTCTTTAATTGTCGTGTAATAAGCGGTCACTTGTCATATGCGGTCAGCGGTCACCTTAAAAAAGGATAATCATACTTCAAAGGAGTCCTAATTAGCGGTCAATCAGCTGGTGTGATCCCGCATCAAACGTGTGCCCATGAATCCCCTGCTCTCCACCCTCAGGCATAATTGGCACTCTTCCGCTGGCAAACTTATGGTGTTTGCTAACGTCACGCTGTTTGCAAAGGGCTAGTTTAACCAATCAACCATCAATGAGTGTTTGAATTATTCCCGATTGCCTTTTATCTATGCATAGTTTGAAGTTTGGTGATGAAATACGCATCATGTATATGAACAGTTATGCACTCGATTCTGCTACGTTCGATTTGCTCGGCGCCGATCGGTGTTAATGTTGGAATTATGAATACATAATTATATGTGGACATATTTTATCTTTTTGAGAGTTATAAAGGTGTTTTTATTAATTGTTTGATAAAGAACACCGACTGTTTGCTGCTAAAAACGAGAAATAGCTAGTGATATAAAATGGAATATTTAGAACATAATGTCCGCGTATGCCATCATGTCTAAACGAAAATGTCTGACGCTAGAAAACAGAAGGAAAGTTCTGACTGAAACTTCCCGAAGCTGGGAAAAGCTAGGGAATAATCGCAGCTGAATTTAACGATGGCTTGACTCTGATCCAGAATATCTCAAAAAGAGAACAGAATTACTTGGAGAGTTTAAGAGAGCTAAAATTTAGAGCTAATAAGATCATGGCGAACAACCAACGTTAATTTAATGGTATCTGTTACCGCTGGTTTCTGGGCGCAACATCAAAACAAGTTCCTGTGTCTGGCCCACTTATGAGTTATTTGCCTTTTTTAAGATACATGTTTATTTTTTATATATTCATACATGTGCTTATCAGTTGAATATTTACTTTGTTATGGATATAAGACTCAGAAAGAGAGATAAAAATTGAAAGGGGGGGGGGGGGGGGGGGGGAGGAGACTTTGTGTATAGGTACGATATACATATAAAAAGGTAAAAATTCATACATACATACACATACATACAAGTAAGCATATATACCTTGACATGTACTATCAAAAATGGCCGATACTATATTTTGTCTTAAGCAGCCAACTTGTCTTAAGCAGCCAATTGTGGCCCGTCCCTTGGGTGGCTGCTTAATACAAGTTTGACTGTATTTTTAAAAGTTTATATCTTGATATACATGTAGATTTGTATCAAGTTTCATGATGATTTGAAATCATCTTCAAAGAAAGAAAAAGCTTAGACGCAAAGGTTATCCTGAGATGTGACTGACAGAAAAACGAACGGATGCACAGATGTTTTCATATATGGATACATATGTGGCTAATCCTTTGTTCTCTCTAGCCACATAAGAGTCAA
>CM037787.1:29260259-29276185 GCA_021229015.1 Solen grandis | reverse complement strand
GGGTTACAACTGATTTTGAATTTGGTAAGTAAAAAAAAGTGTTTTTGAATTTCTCATTTATTTTAAGTAGAATGATGGAAGAAAGCCCAAATTTTAAGATTCATGTGTTAAGAATATCATCAAAAGAATATTTGCCAAATTTTGAAGGTACAAAAAGTCACACTTTAGTGTTTTTATGCAAATTTGGATAACATTTCAGTAAAAAAGCAGTTTTAGTTAAAAAAAAAATATGTTTTTTTACATTTCAGAATTAAAAAAAGGAAACCTTAATTTTTTTATATAGAAAAATATATATAAAAATTCAGTTTTTGGATAGTTTTTGTTTACATTTTGGTCCGGGCGCAAATGAGATTTAATGCCCGTTTTGTATTTTCAATGCATTTTTGACAGTATTTTATCTGTAAGTTACAAATGGTGTTAAAATATTCAAAAATATCATTTTAATATGCAGTTACAGTATTTAGAAACATTTTTTTTTCATATTTTTAATGCCATGTTTTTTCAACAAATTGTAGCAAATAGTGATGCTCTACCATAAGCTTGATCTCTAAAACAAGCATGGTGACCCCCTATTTTCAATCCATATATCTTTTAATTAAAGTCTAAAGTACTTATATGCAAATTTTTAGAAAAAGAAATCCGTTAGAAAATAAAAAATAAAAACGCTCAAACGCCTTTAAAGCAAATTTGTTGGGGAAATAATTTGAGTTTCATTCAACTGCACTGTTTTCTAGATTTTTGCTACAATATTTGTGTATGTCAGTATATTACAGCATATCATTTGTTTACGTCGTTTCCTTTCTTACCGACTTTTCAATATTTGACATGCATTATGTAAATGGCCAAAGACATTATTTTTTTTATATGTAAATACACGTGTGCTATTGTATCAAACAACGGAAACAAATGGTGTTTGTAATGGTGTCAAAGCCAAGCATATCATGATTCTCGTAAATGCATAAGAAAATAAAGAGGTAAATCATAACACAAACTTGACATACTTCATAAAACGTATACTTGAAATTGAATCTGGCATGAATCTTTACATGCATAATTTTGTGATAATAACCATCATATTCTTGTAAAAAAAAATTAAATTTTAAAAAATGAAATAACTAACAAACGATTACAGTGGTATAGTGTGGTCTGTTATTTTGTCATGTCTTCCTGTGTGATGAAATTGCTAATGTTGGTGATACATGTATACTTATTGGAAGAATTGCTGATGTCGGTAATATTCGTTACAGCATAATTACTAGTGTTGATAATACACTCTAGTGCTGGTGTTGACCTGAAATGTATGTCAATGAGGGACAACCTGTTGTTCTTCGGTATTCCCGAGCATGTTGAGCCAGCTTCCAATGGACACGAGTTATCTACCATGTCACATGATCAGCCAGGCGGTTCTACTGTTGAGTCCATTCTGGGTGATGATTGTCGTTCCAAAGTGTTGTCCTTTTGTGAAAATGTACTTAAAATGCCGAGTCCAAATTCTAACCTCCACATTGAGCGTGCGCATCGCATCGGCAATCCTGTTCATGGTAAAGTCCGTCCAATTGTTGTCAAATTTAACACTGATTCCAAAAATGCTGTGAAAAGTGCTCTTAAAAAGTAGATCTGAGGAATACAGTTACAATGTATCTGATCAATTTCCAGCTGAAGTGAAAGAAAAACGAAAACAATTAATTCCAGTCATGTTAGAGGCACGTAAACAGGGAAAGAGAGCGGTGCTTGTCCGTGACAAACTCTACATAAACAATGTTTTGTATACACAGGGCAGTGGGTCACCTAGCCCCAGATAGGTAGCACGAGGAAAGTATGACTTGTCAGTTCTCTCGTGGAACGTTGTGGGTCTAAAGTCCAGTTTAAATGATGATGATTTTTTTACTTTTGTTTCGGGGTTTGATTTTGTCTTTTGTTGTGAAACATGGGAGAAAAACGAAAGCAATTTTGAACTGAATGGTTTTGATAAAATTTCTATTTCTAGAGTGGAAAGCTTGAATGGTAAATCAAAACGTGGTCATGGTGGTATCTGTTTATTTTATAAGAATTGTTTAAAGGAGCTGTTTACCGTTGAAAAAGTAGATAAATGTGGATTTTTGTGGTTAAGGTTTAAGAAACAGTATTTTGATACTGAAAATGATATTTTTATGGGTTTTTGTTATATCCCTCCTGTAAATAGTCCTTATTATGCACGACATGATATCGGTTATTTCGAGCAGTTAGAAAATGATGTTAGAATTTACAGTAATTTAGGTTACGTATCAGTAATAGGCGATCTTAATGCCAGATGTGGTGATAGGCTCGACTATTCTGTAAATTCTGGGCGGGTAGATAGTTTTTTGAATATAGGTCACGATGACGATTTTATTGATGCGGGTTTATCGCGTCGATTCTCAATGGACAAAAATGTTAATTCTTCTGGTAAGAAGCTTATTGACCTGTGTTTATCTAGTGGTCTCAGGATAGTTAATGGACGTGTAGGTGATGATAGCGGGGTGGGCAGTTATACGTATATGTGTACACAGGGTAATAGTTTGATAGATTATTTTCTGTGTACTGGTGAATTGCTTCCCTTTATTAATAATTTTATCGTTCATGATTTGCAGGCGTGTTCGTCACATGCTCCAATTCAGGTTAATTTATTATTGAATTTTAATGAAAAGCTAGATAATGAAGTTAACAGAGATACACATAAGTTAATGTATGATAAATCTAAAGTTGGTATTTTTAACGAAAAAGTGTCTACTAAACTAGACTGTTTAAATACAATTGTTAATAAAATAAAAAACCTTACATTATCTATTGATGAGGGAATACATATATTTTCAAATACCCTATATGAACAAGCATGCCAAGTATTTGGTATTTTTACTGAGAATTCCGAAAACTGTAACAAAAAAAAAACATTTAGAAAAGTGAGAAATAAATGGTTTAATGGTGATTGTGAGAAAGCAAGAAGAGATTTTCGAGAATCCTGTAAAAAGTATCGTAGCACCAGATCTAATGATGATTTGAATGTACTTAAAAGTAAGCGTCGGAATTACAGAAATATTATTCGAAGGGCCAAGACATTATTTAATTATAAACAAAGGCAAGATTTGCATAATATGGCTAAGTCTAATCCGAATAAGTTTTGGAATGAAATTAAAAAGATTAAAGGTAGAAACAATAAAAAATCTGATATATCTATTGATGATTTTTATGATCATTTTAGTGAACTATTTTCAAATGTTAACCATTTTAAAAATGATACCGTTGAAAATGAATTAAATGAAGTCAATGTAATATCTTAAAGAGTTATTTATTGACTGTGTTGATATATTGTCACCTCTGTTATGTGATTTGTTTAACCATATATTTTCAATGGGTATTTATCCTGACAGTTGGACAAAGGGCATTATTGTTCCTGTTCCTAAGAAAGGAGATTTAAGTGAGGTAAATAATTATAGCATAGCTTTGACTATATATTTTCTAAAATGTTCTCTAGTATAATTAATAAAAGATTATTACAGTGGGCAGATGACTATAATATATTGAATGATTTTCAATATGGCTTTAGGAAAAATCGGAGTACAGTTGATGGTATTTTTGTTTTAAGTAGTCTCATTGATAAAGTTGTAAATTATGAAAAGAAAACATTGTATTGTTGCTTTGTTGATTTTAAAAAAGCTTTTGACCTTGTTTATAGAAATGGTATATTTGTTAAACTGATAAGGTATGGTTGTTCGTCTAAAGTTATAAAGATAATCCAGTCAATGTATTCCACAGTAAAAACTTGTGTACGTACAAATGGCATTTGTTCTAACTTTTTTGATAGCTATTCTGGTGTGAAACAGGGAGAAACATTGTCACCTTTTCTTTTTCTGTTGTTTATTAATGACATATATATTCATTTAAGTCAGAATAATACTTTACGTTCATCAGATGTCATAGATATTGATGGTATTAATTTATTCATGTTGCTTTTTGCTGATGATACAGTGTTGTTTTCTAGAACATGTCAAGGCTTGCAAGCTATTGTAGATAGATTGTATGATTATTGTAAAATATGGGGAATTGAAGTAAATATTGACAAATCTGCTATTATGGTATTTAGGAAGGGAAATTCTGTTATAAATTGTAATATTAAGTATAATAATGAAACATTCAAAATTGTGGAAATATATACATGTCTTGGTGTTGCATTAAGATCTAATTCTTGTTTTTATATGTCTCAAAAATTTTTATCAGAGAGCGCATTGAAAGCATTATATTCTTTAAATTCTTTATTTGATTGTATTGCAATAAGTATAAAGGAAAGAATTAAGCTATTTGACAGTATGGTTTTGCCAACTTTATGTTATGGGTGTGACGTATGGGGTTTCCATAAAGCACCTGACATTGAACGTATACATCTGAAATTTCTTAAGCAGTTACTGTGTGTAAAGCAAAAAACATCCAATGTTGCTGTGTATGGTGAGTTAGGAAGGTTTCCTCTTATTATTATGCGTAAAATTCGCTTAGTGCAATATTGGTATAAAATAATAAATAATCCTAATTCTTTATTTTTTTAAAATATTTTGTAAAGAATATCTTAATATTATCATTCAGAGGATACATGATCAGTACATACAAGGCTGGTTTTATTCTGTTGAAAATAGAAGTAAATTAGATACATATTGTTGTTTTAAAAATTCTTTTGAAATCGAACCATACATATTGAAAATTGATAATCCTTCACATTGTAAATCTTTAGCTAAATTAAGATGTCCTTCTCATAGTTTGGCAGTTGAAGAGGGGCGATACAAAAATATTGAGAGAGAACACAGAAAATGTAATTGTTGTAATATGAATGTTGTAGAAAATGAATATCATTTTGTTTTAATTTGCCCATTCTATAATGATCTAAGGCGTAAGATATTACCTAAATATTTTTGTTCCTGGCCAACTATTACTAAATTTAAATTACTAATGAAAACAAACCAAACAGGTGTTATTTAAAAAATAGCCAAATTTGTACACCTTGCTTTGTCAAAGAGAAATAATTTATTAGCACATAATAATTAGAAAATATTTAAAGATATATATAACAGTATTATGTAGTTACATGTCTTATTTATTATATCAAATATTAGATTGATTATCACTAATTGATACTTAACATGTATTTATATGCTCTGTGATATAAAAATATTTATAATCTACTTGTAAGTAATATACTTTATCGTGTAACTGCTGGTGTCAATAATATACCCTATGTATAAATGTTTTTGCAGGTGATATATTCTATTGCTAGTTTTGGTGACATTTTGTATTGCATAAATTCTGGTAATATATCTTTATATTATTTATATGTATGTTCTTGTGTTTTGTGATGATCTATACTTTATATTTGCAAAAAGACCTAAAAAGACATAACAAAAAATCAAAGAAACACTAAGATAACTTACCTAAAATCTGAGTTTATCATAAGTTTGATTTGTATTCAAGAGATACTTGAGATACTCCACCAGCATGTGTGTAGCAATATAGACCACAGCGGAACTGATTGTTGCAGTCATACCACAAACACCAATAATTATATCACAGAGTTCAAAAATAAACACCAGCAATTATTCCTTAGATTACATCGTCAACATCAGAAACATGAGATTAAGCGCTTAACCAACATCAGCAATTATATCATCGAGTATATCATTTAAACCAGAAAATATACCACAGACTACACAGAGTTTTTTTTTACCAGCACCAGTTATGTATACAATAAAGTCCTAAATGTATACCAACACATTCAAATGATATTTAGCATAGTTAAATATTTTTGAGTCGCCCCCTGAAAACGTTTTTTGATAGAGTAGTTTGGGTCATCCCCGCTATCGTTATTAGCAAGTCACATGGTTATTAAGGGTGACCTGTTAGAATTCTGGAAAAAGATTATCGGCATAAGCAACGTTTTGCTTTTTTGGTTCATCGCTACTTACCTTAAGTTGTTATTTTGATTTTACTTTTTTGTTTTGCACCAAAGTTATGCAAGGCATATGTGTTCTTAGAGATATTATTATATAATACTGTTTTATGCAGAACTTGTGTGTTCCTTACATGATGCTATTTATAGCTAGTTTTATGTACCTTTGTTTTATGTAGCAGTTGTGTAATCGGCTGAGCTGACTATTACATGCATTATGATGTAGGGCCATTATTTGTTAAGCAGTTAAATGACTTATTGCTTTCAGACCCCATGCAAACCGGAGAACTTCATGCTATGGTACAATGGTGCCATATATGTTCATTGGCCCATTCCGCATCTTTTCAAAATACAGTTTAATAAGATTCCGACCTTTTTCCATTTACGGTAGGCGGAAAACTGATTTGGTTTCATGATTATGTTGACTTCTGTTAACGTTTTATACGTACATATCAGAACAGTTTGGTCAAGGTATAGCCAGTTCTTATCCTGTTTAAGAGTCGACATCGTTGTAAAATCGCAATATTGTCCTGTTGTCTTTTTGTACTTTTGGCATTCAGCAAAGGTCATAGGTTTCATTTTTCCTCGGCTTGCGGGATTGCAATCATTGCATAGCGGTCTAAATATCAAATATATGTAAAATGCCTTGTAATGCGTTTCAATTATGTGTTAGGTTGGTGTTCGGATTTGATGTGTATAACTTATTTACATATCGCACTTCTGCCATGTTTTGTTATATTTATTTAGTTACTTTACATAGCGTATACCTCTATGCCTACCGCCCCCGGTGGCCGAGTGATTAGAGCGTCCGCTTCGGGAGCGGGAGGTCGTGGGTTCGATCCCCAGCCTCGACATACCAAAGTCGTAAAAATGGTACTGTTATAGCTCCCTTGCTTGGCGCTCAGCATATAAGGGTAGTTGCAGGACTGGTTGGCCCGTTGCCCGCTGGGTGTGGTATCGTGTCACATGTCTACGACGTGATACTGCAGTGTGGCAGCACTATATCTGTCTCAAGTAGACATCGTTTTCAAATGACTGAAATACTGTTGATGGGACGTTAAACTCATAAAACAAACAAACCTTTATGCCTACGAGTATGTAAGGATATGGATATCTCCATGGTTTTGTTATGGAGCCGGAAATGGTTCACAAGTCTCTTCCAGTTCAGTAGTATTATTTAATTGTACTTGTACCTTGAGGTGTACACCTTTATGCTTCTATAGGTTTTTTTCCCCTATAGAATATACATTCTTTATTAAACACACATGTATTTTTTGTGCTTGTAACGTTATAGTACACATTTTTATGCCGACATGCCTGCAACGATATAAATTATACCCAAGTTTCCGGTAACGGAACCGGCAAGAGTTATATTTCCGTATTGGTACTCATTTATTTTCCTTGAACCTCGTATAGTACACTGTTTTATTTCAATACCGGCAACGGTACACTTAATTTTCCATTTATACAATTTTTTTTTTCTCTTATCCTTGTACATGTTTCATTGAACCTTTTTTCCAATTTTCATTTTTTGTGTACCTGTAATGGAACATTTTCATACACCATAATGTTTTAATAACACATTTATATTCCTAGTACTTGTAAAAGTACACGTATTTATTTACGCACATATGCTATGAGTGTATTTTATAATGGAACTAGTTAATAGTTTCATTTATGAAGTTTTATATTATTTGGTTAATACAATTACTTTGAATATGCTTCATCTCTTAAAGGTTTCTATTAACATTTTTTTCCGATATGACCTATACTTTGTAAGTCATATGGTTATCAGACATATAATTGTTGATGAACCTATATATCTTTAATTGCGGACTGCACATACATGTTATGTATATTCTTCACTCTTTCAGTTATGCTGCCCAAACAAAGGAAGTAGAATCTGTGAATTTACAAGCCGAAACTAAAATGCATAAACATATTGGCTCAAGTGGTGGCCTCGAATGCATTTACAGAGGATGATAATTTATACGCCATTATCTAAAGGCCGGGACACCGTACCAGATCATATACATCGAAATCTGACACATCCATATCACCACTGTTGATGCGATTATGAATGATGTTCTTCTTGATATGGAAGAAAGATGTCTGGTGTCAATTGTGCCTGCTCCTCAACGAGACACCACTAGTACTCAAACGGCATACATACTTGTCCACATGCCAATAGCTGCTTATATATGCGGTTCAGCACCATGCTGCTTGTGTTGATTTGTTCATGTATATATTGTCATGATCCATGCAACTTGAGGTAAATATAGAGGAGCCAATTTTTACCATGTAAGTTTAGCACAAACTCATTGCCATTAGGTAAGATGTTGTTTCTTAGTCTTAGGGGACCTTTTTATATTATTCAGATGTTATTAGGTCAATATTAATCATGCATGTTCACAATCTCAATAAAATCAGGTTCAGTATGCTAACTGGATCTGACCACATCGTATGGGGATCATCTCGGATTGACTTTTGTAAAAGCCATTCATGTCGGCGACTACAGAATCGTTCGGTATATCAGGGTGAATTAACCATATCAATCTCATAATAGCGTAGAAAGATGTCTAAGCGGCTGAGTTGCTCATTCGGTAGAGTGGTAGCTCATTCAGAAAAGCGTTCGCCCTGTAAGTAAAAGGCACAGGGTTCGAGTCCCGGTCAAGATACACATTTTTTCACCCTGTGACAAATGTTTTACCGAAGTCAGAAACACGCAATTTAAATGGATTAAAATCAAGCAATTGTTTATACATATACATGACTTAAAAGGTCAGTCTGACGTGCCCCCTAATGCGATGTTGTCGGATCCTAATCGCGGATAATAGGGGAGTGCAAAGTAGGATATGATCTTAATGATATTGGCATGTCCAGCACAAGGCTGTTTATCATTATATATATATATATATATATATATATAATATATATATATATATATATATATTGTTGTTCTTTACATTATACATCATGCAAGTTCAGCATAAGGCTGCTTTTCATTATGAGTCAGGTTTCATTTTTTTCAGCACAGGACGGCTTGTCATTCTGTTTCATATTAAAATTTTGTTATTATTGTTATGTTTAAGGATATGAATTTGGCCATTATGCAAATATTAAAGTTCAACACAAGGCTGCTTTTAGTTTTTTTCTCAGGTTTAGTATCCTGTTTTTATTGTCATAATTTCCATTGCAAGTTCAGCACAAGGCTGCTTGTCATTAGTTTTCATGTTTACTATTTTGATAATATTGACACTATGACATTATATAACTTCGCGCAAAACTACTTGTAATTATTTTTCAAGTTTATCGTTTTGATATTTGTGTCATTGTGTCCATGCATTTTCAGCACAAGGCAGCTTTTCATTATTTTTAATGTGTGCTTTTTGGTTATTATTGTTGCATATTATGCATGCAAGTTATGCCCAAAGTTACTTGTCCTTAGGTCTCAGGTTTAGACTTTGTTGAAAATATAATTATGTATAATGCAAGTTCAGCACAAGGCTGCTTGTCATTATTAAAAAAATACAGTTTCCACATAAGTTCAGCACAAGGCTGCTTGGCATTAGTAAAAAATACAGTTTTCCACATAAGTTTAGCACAAGGCTGCTTGTCATTATCAAAAAATACAGTTTTCCACATAAGTTCAGCACCATGCTGCTTGTGTTGATTTGTTCATGTATATATTGTCATGATCATGCAACTTGAGGTAAATATAGAGGAGCCAATTTTTACCATGTAAGTTTAGCACAAACTCATTGCCATTAGGTAAGATGTTGTTTCTTAGTCTTAGGGACCTTTTATATTATTCAGATGTTATAGGTCAATATTAATCATGCATGTTCACAATCTCAATAAAATCAGGTTCAGTATGCTAACTGGATCTGACCACATCGTATGGGATCATCTCGGATTGACTTTTGTAAAACCATTCATGTCGCGACTACAGAATCGTTCGGTATATCAGGTGAATTAACCGTATCAATCTCATAATAGCGAGAAAGATGTCTAAGCGGCTGAGTTGCTCATTCGTAGAGTGGTAGCTCATTCAGAAAAGCGTTCGCCCTGTAAGTAAAAGGCACTGGTTCGAGTCCGGTCAAGATACACATTTTTTCACCCTGTGACAAATGTTTACCGAGTCAGAAACACGCAATTTAAATGGATTAAAATCAAGCAATTGTTTATACATATACATGACTTAAAAGGTCAGTCTGACGTGCCCCCTAATGCGATGTTGTCGATCCTAATCGCGGATAATAGGGAGTGCAAAGTAGGATATGATCTTAATGATATTGCATGTCCAGCACAAGGCTGTTACATTATATATATATATATATATAATATATATATATATAATATATATAATATATTTTGTTCTTTATCATTATACATCATGCAAGTTCACATAAGGCTGCTTTCATTATGAGTCAGGTTTCATTTTTTTCAGCACAGACGGCTTGTCATTCTGTTTCATATTAAAATTTTGTTATTATTGTTATGTTTAAGGATATGAATTTGGCCATTATGCAAATATTAAAGTTCAACACAAGGCTGCTTTTATTTTTTTTCTCAGTTTAGTATCCTGTTTTTATGTCATAATTTCCATTGCAAGTTCAGCACAAGCTGCTTTCATTAGTTTTCATGTTTACTATTTGATAATATTGACACTATGACATTATATAACTTCGCGCAAACTACTTGTAATTATTTTCAAGTTTATCGTTTGATATTTGTGTCATTGTGCCATGCAAGTCAGCACAAGGCTGCTTGTCATATTTTCAGGTTAAATATTCTGTCATTGTCATTATACAACATTCGGCTTCAAACAAAGCAACTTGTCAATAGTTTCATGTATAATATTTGTTAATTTTGACATTATATAACATGCAAGTTCAGCACAAAGCTGCTTGTCATCATGTTTTAGGTTAGAAATTAATTCCATGCATTTTCAACACAAGGCAGCTTTTCATTATTTTTAATGTGTGCTTTTTGGTTATTATTGTTGCATATTATGCATGCAAGTTATGCCCAAAGTTACTTGTCCTTAGGTCTCAGGTTTAGACTTTGTTGAAAATATAATTATGTATAATGCAAGTTCAGCACAAGGCTGCTTGTCATTATTAAAAAAATACAGTTTCCACATAAGTTCAGCACAAGGCTGCTTGGCATTAGTAAAAAATACAGTTTTCCACATAAGTTTAGCACAAGGCTGCTTGTCATTATCAAAAAATACAGTTTTCCACATAAGTTCAGCACCATGCTGCTTGTGTTGATTTGTTCATGTATATATTGTCATGATCCATGCAACTTGAGGTAAATATAGAGGAGCCAATTTTTACCATGTAAGTTTAGCACAAACTCATTGCCATTAGGTAAGATGTTGTTTCTTAGTCTTAGGGGACCTTTTTATATTATTCAGATGTTATTAGGTCAATATTAATCATGCATGTTCACAATCTCAATAAAATCAGGTTCAGTATGCTAACTGGATCTGACCACATCGTATGGGGATCATCTCGGATTGACTTTTGTAAAAGCCATTCATGTCGGCGACTACAGAATCGTTCGGTATATCAGGGTGAATTAACCGTATCAATCTCATAATAGCGTAGAAAGATGTCTAAGCGGCTGAGTTGCTCATTCGGTAGAGTGGTAGCTCATTCAGAAAAGCGTTCGCCCTGTAAGTAAAAGGCACTGGGTTCGAGTCCCGGTCAAGATACACATTTTTTCACCCTGTGACAAATGTTTTACCGAAGTCAGAAACACGCAATTTAAATGGATTAAAATCAAGCAATTGTTTATACATATACATGACTTAAAAGGTCAGTCTGACGTGCCCCCTAATGCGATGTTGTCGGATCCTAATCGCGGATAATAGGGGAGTGCAAAGTAGGATATGATCTTAATGATATTGGCATGTCCAGCACAAGGCTGTTTATCATTATATATATATATATATATATATATATATATATATATATATATATATATATATATTGTTGTTCTTTATCATTATACATCATGCAAGTTCAGCATAAGGCTGCTTTTCATTATGAGTCAGGTTTCATTTTTTTCAGCACAGGACGGCTTGTCATTCTGTTTCATATTAAAATTTTGTTATTATTGTTATGTTTAAGGATATGAATTTGGCCATTATGCAAATATTAAAGTTCAACACAAGGCTGCTTTTAGTTTTTTTCTCAGGTTTAGTATCCTGTTTTTATTGTCATAATTTCCATTGCAAGTTCAGCACAAGGCTGCTTGTCATTAGTTTTCATGTTTACTATTTTGATAATATTGACACTATGACATTATATAACTTCGCGCAAAACTACTTGTAATTATTTTTCAAGTTTATCGTTTTGATATTTGTGTCATTGTGTCCATGCAAGTTCAGCACACGGCTGCTTGTCATTAGTTTTCAGGTTAAATATTCTGTCATTGTCATTATACAACATTCGGCTTCAAAACAAAGCAACTTGTCAATATGTTTCATGTATAATATTTTGTTAATTTTGACATTATATAACATGCAAGTTCAGCACAAAGCTGCTTGTCATCATGTTTTAGGTTAGAAATTAATTCCATGCATTTTCAGCACAAGGCAGCTTGTCATTATCAAAAAATACAGTTTTCCACATAAGTTCAGCACAAGGCTGATTGTCATATTAAAAAAATACAGTTTTTCACATAAGTTCAGCACAAGGCTGCTTCGCATTATAAAAAAAATACAGTTTTCCACATAAGTTCAGCACAAGGCTGATTGTCATATTAAAAAAATACAGTTTTTCCACATAATTTCAGCACAAGGCTGCTTGTCATTATTACAAAAATACAGTTTTCCACATAAGTTCAGCACAAGGCTGCTTGTCATTATAAAAAAAAATACAGTTTTCCACATAAGTTCAGCACAAGGCTGCTTGTCATTAGTAAAAAAATACAGTTTTCCACATAAGTTCAGCACAAGGCTGCTTGTCATTAGTAAAAAAATACAGTTTTCCACATAAGTTCAGCACAAGGCTGCTTGTCATTATCAAAAAATACAGTTTTTCACATAAGTTCAGCACAAGGCTGCTTGGCATTATAAAAAAAATACAGTTTTCCACATAAGTTCAGCACAAGGCTGCTTGTTATTAGTAAAAAAATACAGTTTTCCACATAAGTTCAGCACAAGGCTGCTTGTCATTAGTAAAAAAATACAGTTTTCCACATAATTTCAGCACAAGGCTGCTTGTCATTATTAAAAAAATACAGTTTTCCACATAAGTTCAGCACAAGGCTGCTTGTCATTATAAAAAAATACAGTTTTCCACATAAGTTCAGCACAAGGCTGCTTGTCATTAGTAAAAAAATACAGTTTTCCACATAAGTTCAGCACAAGGCTGCTTGGCATTAGGTTTCTTATTTTGTTTGTATTAGCATGATTATCAAGCAAGTTCAGTACAAGGCTGCTTGTCATGTTTCAGGTTTAATGTTTTAATAATATTGACATTATACATCATGCAAGTTCGGCGCAAGGCTGTTTATCAATTATGTTCCATGATTAATGTTTTCATAATATAAAATATATATCATGCAGGTTTAGCACAAGGCTGCTTATCATTATATTCCAAGTTTAATTTTTTTAAACAAGGCTGCTTGTCATCTTGTTTCATGTTAACATTTTGTTATTATGAAATTGTTTCCATAAGACTGCTTGTCTTTATTTTTACGTTACTATTTTATATGTCAGTATTTGTCATTATGTTTTCGGGAAGGCGCTTGTCATTATTTCTCAATAATACAGTTTAGGGTTTGTTTAATTTTAGTTTTTATTTTTAAGATACAAGTTCAACAAAAGACTATTTGTCATTTGTCTCAAGTTTAATATTTCGTTACTATTGTCAGCTTAATATTATTCGTCAGGTTTAGTATTTTCGTTATAATATTGTATATGCATGTATACCATGCAAGTTTAGCACAGGGCGGATGGTTGGTATTTTTTCTTCTCCTTTTCATCGGTATAATTGACATGCAGGTTCAGCAAAAGGCCGCCTATCATATTTTTCATGTTAAATTGCGGTTTTTATGACATAGGTGCCTTGCAAGTTCAAAACAAGACTGACTGATATAATCTTATTTATTTATATAATTATTTATTTATTTATTTTGATTTTGACGTTTATAAATGTTGTTGTTATTATGTCCTTGCTAGCCATGCAAGTTCAGTACAAGGCTTCTTGTCATAATGTTCCATATTTAATATTTTGATAATATTGACATTATATATTTATATTATCATCTTGTTGAAATTGTTTATTGTTGCTTATTGAAATTTGGTATATAATGGCTTGCAGCGATTATGACTGCTTGTTATTATGTTACAACTTATGAGTATATATTACACTTAAAATTGGTATATTTTGTTGTTTGTATGTATATATTAACCATTCTAGGTAAGCATATGTGTCTGCCATTAGATATGAACTTATTACATGTGAGGTGAATTCTGTAGTATATCAATTCCGAGGTTCGGGTGGGTACGCATCACATGACATGATGTTTATGGCGGTTCTTTTTGCATCACGTGATGCTTATGGCGGTTTTCTTTTACCCACCTATGTGGTGAGCCTTGATTATATGATTTGTGTTATGCTAATTATTGTTTTCTCTTTATTATCTTCCTTTCGTCATTTAAAATAAATGACATTTCTACAATACTGTGTTTGTGGTATATATTATCAGATGTAGGCTCCCACAAATGAACTTCACTTCGGAGTGATTACACTGAGTGCTTTAAGGGAAGATTCAAATGATATTTAGCATAGTTAAATATTTTTGAGTCGCCCCCTGAAAGCGTTTTTTTGATAGAGTAGTTTGGGTCAACACCGCTATCGTTATTAGCGAGTCACATGGTTATAAAGAGTGACCTGTTAGGATTCTGGAAAAAGATTATTGGAATAAGCAACGCTTTCCCTCCATCCTCCCCAGCTACCTCCGTTCTAATAATATTTCTTTGTCTTGAATTGTTAACATTTTCCTTACCGTTTGTGCATTTTTTTCGTGAATTGCTTATATGCATTATGGTAAAAACAGTTATGTTTTCTTACTATTACCCACCTATGTTTTGGGCCTTATTATTGATAACGGTTTTATATTAGTCACCTACTGTGGCGAGCCTTGATTATATGATTTGTGTTCTGTTATAATTGTTTCTTTTAATTTTCTGCTTGGTAGTTTTAAGCTACCTACCAGTGTTGTGAGCCTTTGCTATACGATTTGTGCTATATTATTGACTTCTTTTTATTTTCTGGCAGTTTTATATTACCCACCTATGTGGTGAGCCTTGATTATATGATTTGTGTTATGCTAATTATTGTTTTCTCTTTATTATCTGCCTTTCGTCATTTGAAATAAATTGCATTTCCACAATACTGTGTTTGTGGTATATATTAGCAGATATAGGCTCCCACATATGAACTTCACCTCGGAGTATTACACTGAGTGCTTTAAGGGAAGATTTAAATACACCATAGCATATTTAATCATTAACACCGGAAATAATGTAATAGAGTATATAACCAACACCAGCAATTATACAATCGAGTTTATCATCAACCCCATAATACTGAAAATTATAAAAGAAAATAAGTTTATCACCAACGAAAGCAAAAAAAAAAATACAATACATATACATACACACAAACATTTTCATATACATACACACACTCACCTACACAAATACATATGAGCAAGTTATCATTTACTATGCTGGGAATTAAATAATATGCCTTCTCTCTCTCTCTCTCTTTCTCTCTCTCTCTCTATCTCGTTTTCTCAACAAAAAAAATCTTAATCTATTAACATGTTTTCCTATCACGCATTCTCCCTCAAACTGTCCATCATATCTTTCTGTATATTTGTTTCAAAGAGAAGTTATGTTTAAGGTTAAAATATTTCTTTTAAATCTTTTTTTTTGTTGGTCATGGCTGATGTT
>CM037787.1:29210159-29260159 GCA_021229015.1 Solen grandis | reverse complement strand
TTGCATTGAGGACCTGTTTTGAATCGAACATTCTTAATAACTTCAGCAGTCATAATGCATAAATCTTTTATCATCTTGGTATAAAGGATAACCAAACCATAACGATTTGTCGCGTGCAATACCCAGATACACAGCATAAATGATCAATAGCAAAGGTTATTTGAACCATGTTGATTTTCATTTCATAAGTAAAGTGGATGTGTTGATGTATTTGCTAAAATGTGCCGTGTATATTGAGATTATAGTATGTCTTAACAAATGTTTAAAACATGGAAACGTGTCGCATGCAAGACGCAGGACTCTTGACTTAATGGATAAAATCACAGCGCACTTATGTAATTATCGTGATTTGGTTGTTCAAGTATTGCTTGTGACATTGTCATTTATATTTCGATTTTAAAATGACTAACCACACATTTGTATCATAACACTACGTCTCGTACAAAAGAACTATAATATAACTTGAAGCTCAATGTCACAGTAAAATGCATGGCATTTCTTCATGCAAAATTTCAAAAGTATTATTTGCTATTATTATAGATTAGAACGAAAATGCAGGCCACATTTTCCTATGCTGGGAACATTTGCAAAAATAATAATCAACAAGAACATGGGCGATATCAATGTCGCTTTGACACAGCTAAAATTATTGTCAAACTATTAAGCAACGTAGAAAAACATATATCAATCCCAGTGACTTTCATCGATTAATAGATAATGGCTTAATGAGAAGAAGTGTAAAACTTGATTTTTAGCCTCAATGACTTCGACATTGATCTCATCTACCTCAATCCCCAAACAAAGAGGATTTGGTTACCTTTAAATTCTAAATGTGATCTTGAAATATGTGGCAGGGGCACGTATGATGCACGCGACTCATTGTCATTATATACTGGACACTTGTGCCATATGATATGAAATAATTTTTTACAAATTACAGCCCGGACATGCTCACGTTCAGGATATCTTAAGAGTCTATGTCATAATAGACCGAGTAAGACTAACAAAATGACCAAGGGCGGACAACTTTCTAAGGTAGAAAAAAATACCAAACAACTTTTCTTTAAAATTATATTTAATATAAAAATATATACAATTAGGATATTAGAAAAGAATTAAAGAATATGAAAAAAAAAACTGCCGGCTAACTGTCCCTTTATCTGCTGGTACAATAAAAGCTGCACTGAATATTAATCTACACTGTTATGAATGCACTTCAATGTGCCACACTCACAAAATGATGGCTAAATGCACAGTACTCATAAACATCACGTCTTCTAATCGATGAACACTGGACCGACTTTTTTTTTTTATCATTTATTATAACAAAAACGTTTTTACAAATGTACAGTACAAATATAATATGCAACAATTTGAACAATGACATGTCAAAAATATATATGTACCGTTTTTCTCCCTATAACGACCGTTTATAAAGTTTTAATGTTAATGTATTTCTCTCTTACAGTCTTCAAATGTTTAGCTATCCTATAGTTCCCAAACTTTAGTATGAAAAAATCACTTATAGAAATCTTTTTATACATTATAATTTAAATTTTTTTTACAAAAATGAGAAACAAGATAAAAAGAAAAAAAGAAAAAGCCTCTGATTGATTGCTTATACTATGAATTTATTTTGAAACTGTGTTATACTATCATTTTTAAGAGCTATTTCTCCCTCAATTGTTTTCTTTGTTTCAAAATAATTAAGGAAGTTTTCAAAATTTAAACAACCCTTACGTAACTTTGTTATGTATATATAATATTTCATTACTAATATGAAATAATTTAAAAAAATTACTCATTGTTTTATATCCAAAACTTACAATTTCAAAGTCAAGTGAAACATGTATACCTTTTTTAAATAAATGGTTATAAATTTACCAAAATAAGTGTTCAATCGTTTCAACATGCATATTACATAAATCACATAATTGACATTCGACAATGTTACATTTGAACAAGTATTCATTTGTGGCTATTAAACATTTTAAATATTTATACTGAAAACATCGTAAAGAAACGTCTATCGTTGATATATAACCTTGCATATATATATTTTCCCAATTTAAATCACTTTTATTTAACCATTTATGCCAATTGTTTTCAGATTTAATTTCATTTTTCTGTCTTTTTGTTAATTGATAATTATAAAAGACTTTACAAATATTTTGTATCTTATTTATTGCGTCTACTAGTGATGTTCTTCTATTTTCCATTAAAAAATCTATCTTTATATTTTGCTTAAGATCCTCTGATATATTTTGAATAAGCTGGTTATATTTAAGATAATCTTCTTTCGGAATATTGTATATTTCAGAAAAACTTTCAAAATCATAATATTTATTTGTTCGAAAGTCATATAAATTGTCAATAAATTTAATACCTTTTTCGTACCATGACCTCCAGAAAACAGTTTTTATAAATTTTCTTTTAATATTTGTTTAACATCAGCTTCAGTTAATTCACCTTCCAAAAGTACTTTCCCACCGAGGTTGTCAATAATGTTTTTATATATACTTTTCATGCATCCCTTATTTTCTGTATCTAATAATCGTTTAATCCAGCTAGCTTTCAATGCATTTAAGAAAAAATTTATATCCGTCAATTTTAACCCCCCTTCTCTATAATTTTGATACAATTCGTCACGTTTTATTTTATCAGGTTTGCCGTCCCATAAATAGGAAAATATATCTTTTATAATTCTATTGATAATCTCTTTAGGTGGATTAGGTAATACTGTAAAAGGATATACTAGTTTTGGTAAAGCAAAAGTTTTTATAACTACAACTTTCCCCATAAGTGTAAGTTTTCTATGTTGCCATTGTTTTAAACAGTTTCTAAATTCTTCAAGTTTTGGATAAATATTTTGTGTTAGATTGTGTTGTTTTTCATTGTAAAAATTAATTCCTAATGTTCTTGCTGTTTCCTTACAGAATTCAATATTTGAATTTTTTAACGTGCCTGCTCCTAATATTACAGATTTGTTATTGTTAAGGTTTAGACCGGATATATGACCAAATTGTGTTATTACATGTACTAGTTTCTCGAAAGAATCTTCAAGACCATTGTTAAAAAATGTTGCATCATCTGCAAATAATGTTTGCTTTATTTCTATTTGGTTTAGTTCAATTCCTTTAATTTCTCTATCATTTGCTATATAATTTGATAAAATTTCAATACATATTACAAAAATTGAAGAAGATAACGGACAGCCCTGTCTAACTCCGTTTTTTATTTCAAAACTGTCTGAAAGATGTCCATTGTTTATTATAATACTGTTTATTCCATTATAAAATAGTTTTATCCATTTTATAAGACTATTTCCAAAATTATAATGTTCAAGACATTCAAATATAAAATCATGATTTAAGGTATCATATGCTTTTTCAAAATCTGAAAAGAATAATAACCCTGGCTCATTATTTTCGTTAAGGTAATCTATAATTTCAAAAATCAGTCTAACATTCTCCCCAATGTATCTTCCTTTAATAAATCCAGTTTGAGAATATGAAATTATTGTGTTAATGACTTTTTTAATTCTATTAGCTATGGTTTTTGTTGCGATCTTATAATCGACATTCAATAAGGTTATCGGTCGCCAATTTGATAAAATAGTATTATCTTTCCCAGTTTTGGGTATTAAAGAAATTATTCCTTGTTTTTGAAGTTCTGTTAAATTTCCATTAGTATATGAGAAATTTATAGATTCTATATAGTAGGTTTTAAGATCATTCCAGAAATATTTATAGAATTCAACTGTTATACCATCAGAACCTGGACTTTTGTTGTTTTTCATTTCTTTCAGTGCTTTATGAACTTCATCTTCTGTTAATTTTCCTTCACACGATTCTTTATTTTCGTTACTTAATTTGTTATTTGGTATTGAGAAAAAGTCTATTATTGATTTTTTGTTGTTCTCTCTTTGATAAATACCCTTATAAAATTTTACTTCTTCTTTCAAGCCTTTTAATTTTTGAATAGTTTTCTTTTTTGCATGATGTTTTTCTAAGTTAGAGAAGTATGAGCTATTTTTTTCATTTCCTTCAATATGTCTTGCTTTTGCTCTTAAACCTTTATTTTTCATCAAGAAGCTTTCAATGATTGTTTTTTATTAAATAATTCTTTGATTTTTTCTGAATTAGTGGATAGATATCTTTTTCTAGCTTCGAAATACCCCTTTTTTTTATTTGTTCATTTATTTTATTCTATATTTTTTTATTTCCTTTCTGATTCTTTCTTGATATTCTTTGTCAAGTATTAAACTATTATTTAATTTAAAGTATCCTGGACCTCTTTTTTGACTGGTAAATTCTAATCTTAGTTGAACAATTGAGTGATCCGTTTTATACCCATATCTTATAACGCACTTTTTAACCATGTTTTGTATATGTTCTGATATAAGAAAATAATCTAATCTGCATGATATTGTTGAAGTGTGATTTGAGTGCCATGTAAATTGCTTTTTTGTAGGATTTTTATATCTCCAAACATCAATTAAGTTGAAATCTTCAATTGCTGTTTTTAATTTTTCTCTGCACTTTTTATGTGTATAAGTTTTACCATTATTTTTATCTATGAATGGGTTTATTGTCACATTAAAATCACCACCAATAATGATAATTTCACCGTACTTACTTTCAATCAGTTTATATAACTCAGAAAATATATTAGTATAAATTAATAAGATGAACTGTATCTTCATTAATCTCTAAACTTACAATATGCAATCTGCCAGCTATTATATTTTTATATTCTTTTATTTCAAATTTATGTCCCGGATGTATGAGAATTGCTACTCCTTCTGCATTTGTTTTCACTCCACTGCAATATATTTGTCCACCCCATTCTTTTTGCCATTCTGCAACTTTGTTTTCAGGTAAATGAGTTTCTTGTAAGAAATATATAGACTGTTGCTGATCTTTTAACCATTGAAAAACTTTATTCCTTTTAGATTTTTCGCCTAAACCCTTAACATTCATAGTCATTATTAAAGTTTCCATTTTATATCAAGGTATTTTTTTTCAGAGCTAATTCTTTTTTCAAACCATTCTTTAGAATTAAATAAAAACTAAAAACTAATGAAAAATATCCATACATCATTTTCATAACAAAGTGGCATATCTATCATATTATACATTAAGCGTATTAAAAAATAACATGTATTTTACTATTACAACTTTACTATATTGTCCTCATAATCTGATTACTCTCTGCTTACCTCATCTACGTGATTGACGATCATGAATAAGAAAACAGAGATTAAACAAAATTAATGAGTCGACAAAAAAAACACACACAAAAAAAACTATCCTTCATTTGATAATCTTCTATCTGTAACAAGTTTTGTTAAACAAAGTTTATATTTTACAATCATAATACTATTCAAACAACCTGTACAATAAGTATTTGTTCATTTACCTTTATGTATTCATGTGTGTATATATGCATGTATGTATGTTTGTATAAATGTATGTGTGTATGAATGCATAGTGAAATGCATATGTAAATTATGTGTACATATATGTGTATACATGCATTTGTACATGTTTAATCTGTGAACTGTCTTTCATTTTTTTTTTAATATGTATGTCTTTTTAATATAGTATGTTTTACCTGTCAACATATTTGATATATTTGTTACGAGTTTTCATATTCACGTTAAACTCAATACACACAAACCTACAAGAAATGTCCAATCATCACAACAATACCACTTTGGCAAACACATAATTGTACACGAGAAATTTGATATCATCCAATAATGTGTAATGCACGCTATAGCTGTATTATTATCATTCATTGTCTTAATGCACACATACCTGAAAAGGAAGAGCATTGACTTACACATTTACGTATATCTTCAAACCATATTTTCCAATTGAAGTTACTGTAGTTTCTATGGATTTTTGCCAATTAAGTTTAAAACCATATTTGATACAATTATTCAAATGCTCCTCACGCACGAGATGTAAGTGCTAATATACTTTATTTGCTAAACTGTTTAAAAAGAACCATATTAACTCACTTTTCAGTTTATGGTAGATTTAATCAATACATAAAAAATCTTTGAATTTGAGTTATTGAAAAATATATCATTTACACATAGTTATACATAAAGTTGTATTATTATCATTCAATGTCATTGTGCACGTACACTGAAAAATAATGATTTGACAAACATTTGTACATTAAAAACAACAACATATTTACCAATTAAGGTTGCTTTATATGTTATTGATTATCATGTAAGTTTAATCTATATTTGATACACAGTTATAAAAAATACTCCTTATGCACGTGATATTTGTGCTAATTTACTCGTCCGCTATACTGCCCAACAAAAAAACAACAACAAAAAACGTATTAACTGTTCTGTCTACACTCACTTTTCAGGCCATGGTAGATTCAACCAATACCCAAAATCTTTGAATTTGACTGAGTGAATCATGTCATTTACATCTTTATAAAAGACCGTTCCCTCTCTTGACCATGCCCATTGGACGACGTCCTTTTGTTTCAGCCGTACACTTTGTAGAACATTTCTATTTGTCATCGTGAGATCTTCATTCGCGAATATTCTATCTTCCCTTAAGTGTTTTTTGTTTCTCAGTATATCCTGCTTTGTTAGCCTCGAGTGAAATTTGACAATCACTGTTCTTCGTTTGTCTGTTCTGTATCGTCCTAATATGTGTGCTGTGTCTATGTCTTTTGATGATATGTTTATTTCTGGTATCTTTTCGTTGATTTTCCTTACTACTGAATCAATAGTTTCCTTCGCGCTTTCAGCCTCCTTGTCAACCATACCTTCTATCCTTATGTTGTTCGCCCTGCTGTATTGTTCTAAGTTATTCAGTTTTTCTTTTTTCTCTGCTATGAAATTTTCCTCTTGTTCTCTTCTTCTGTTTTTTCAATTGATTTACTTTTTTTAATAAATTATCATTCTCAATTTGCTTCAAAAATTTGCTTTCTAGTCAATTTTTTTCACTTTTTTTAATTTTTTTATTCATTTTCAAGTTTTTGGTTTATGTTTGAAAGGTTAAAGCCTTTATCTCATCTGTAATTTCTTCCTCTTGTTTTGATTTCTTTTTCTTTTGTTTACCCTTTTTCTTCATTTCTATTTTTTTTAATTTTTTAAGTTATTTTCAATTTCGCTTTTTTCCGCCATAGTTTTTTTGACCAGTATAGATTCAAAATATTTCAGCGAGCACAGGTGTACAGGTAAAGCTATTTGGTTACGTAACTAATTCACTGTCCACATCTGTATAGCCTGCGGTCACTATACTGTAATTTCAATATGGCGGCTCTTTTGTTTTGCCACAACGTATTTAAAAAAAAGGTCTATTTCATCTTTTAATATTCAAAATTTCTTACCAAAGTATGTCCAGTATATCACTATTCACTTTTATTCTCAACATCCAACTGAATATTTTCCTAATTGCGCACCAATTCCATGTCCAGTTAAATAAAACCCCAGAGAGCACAAAAACACGTTTATACCGTCATCAAGGGAGACCACAAAAAACCTGTCGTCGCTGTCCCTTCAGTAAATGTGATCCACTTAGTCCACCGTAGACGCCCTGTCGTCCATATGACGCATACGTAGATCCAACCGTCCTTGCGACGTAGTCTACCAACGGGGTCCCGTATCGACTGTAAAATTCCAGTTTACATAGGCACCATGCCCCAACTAAATACGGCTACAAACAATAAATAACTCTAATTTACTTATAACACAAAATATAAGTGCAAACAGTGTATTACTTCATAATACTACTTTCATAACCAAATAACAAATCTCTGGTATTACATACGTGCATTTTATACCATACAACAATATTATGGTTTTACATAAGTGCATTAACGCAGAGAACTGCTCAAACAGATATTCCACATTTCTTAATTACATCAGTGCATTAAATACAGAGAACCGTCCTCGTTAGCAATTATATACCAGACAGATATTCCATACAACTCCACGTTTCTTAATTAAAAAACAAATAATGTTGGACAAATGCTTCCATGTATATTCTGGTAATATCAAATTTAAGGACATCCCTATAAACTAACATAATTATTTTCAAAATTACATCAAATATACATAATAATGCAGAGCTATGTACTTAGATTCCTTGGCCTATAGAACCAAAACTTCGAAACTACCGAAAATTAATCACGATTGTACACTTGTTTCCCTGAGAAGAAACAATACAACAATCTACAAAATAAATATTTAAAATAAAATCTAAGTTTCATATCTACCTGCAAAAATGAAATAGAAAATAAAATTTTACTCACACAAGCTCCGTAATGTACTTTGGTCAGAATACTCTAGACTGGACTAGGCATCTTCCGTAGCTCCCATCGATATCTGACACCGAGGCTCCATACAAATCAACTTATATACTAAAACCCCACGATTTACTCTTAAAAAACAAATTTCACGTAAATCGTGCAATAAATTGTAAATCGATGAATCCCGTGCATCCCGAGAAACACTGACAACACTAAGGTATACTGATAAAAAGGGCTAATGTAAAGAAACTATAGGTTTAAACTTCAAAGCCTTAAACATCTCTTAATACACTTAAAACTTAGCAAAACAGTAGATATAACCATTTCAAATCCTAATCATATCATTCTGAACAAAAGGTAATAAAACAAACCCGTGATAAACCTTATATAACCAAAATTGGTTAACACAGTTCCACTCTGGCCTACGTGACAAATACAACGTACTCTAAATCTACGCTTATTTTCAGGCCACGTCAACATTATTTTGTGACATAATAATCGCTTTACTTGCCAATTGATACTCCGTCAGAGTTACCATGGCAGATAAAGAGCTCATGTGTTTCAAACCGTAAAAACTAATTAAATAAACGATAAGTGGACTTTAAACATTTCACAATGCCAATGCCTATTTATGATATGTCCGTACTTTTTTGTCATACATACTCGTATGTTAAAATTTCGTGCAAATTGTCCATAAATGTGGCAAATTCGTATGTGTAAAACTTGCGGTTCAACAGTGCTACCAAAGACATTTGTATTATATTTTCAGAATGATCAAGATCATTCGAAGACACATATATTTAGTTTCGTTAGATTTATTCGTTTATATAAATTTGTCATTATTTTGTCATAAATGGGGCCGCCGTGGCCGAGAGGTTACAGTCGTGGACTACAAATCTCTCAGCCCCTCACCGCTGTGGGTTCGAATCCCGGTAGGGACTTCGGATTTTTCATGTGAGGAAGCCTTCCACCTGGCTTGCGGTAGGTCGGTGGTTCTACCCGGGTACCTCTGTGTACTCGGGGTCTTCCTCCACCTGTAATTAGCTGGACGTCGCAATATGATTGAAGTACTATCGCAGCGACGGTAAACCCCAATACAACAATACAACATTATTTTGTCATAAATAATACTAATGGTACATCATATACCTTTGAGATCATAATTGGAAAGCCGCCACGTTTGTTTATGTCAATTACGATGTTTTAGTTCTTCTTCTTGATATTTATATTATCTTTCCTGATTTTACTTATTTGTTTATTTCGATATTTTGCTTCCTTCCCGGCAACATAAAGTTCAATGGTAATCACATCAGATAGTATTTATATTCAAAAGTTTGTTCGCGCTCTACAGCTATCAATTCTGATTTAATTGTCTTGACATTTTTTTTTCAGAAGTTTTTCCCAAAGGTCTGCAGTATAATTGTCAGATCTGATGCCATATGGTGTCATTTGACGTCATACCGTGATAAGAAACTGGAATTTAAAATTCGTGGTTTTAAGCCTTCAAACTTTGTGTTTTTTTTTACCGATTTGCCTGTTTTCACTTAGGTTGCATGTAGCATGGTGCATGCAATGAACTGTCATTTTCGTAAAAACAAATCAAAGTTATATTTAAATTATCGTTTTTTCTTTACAATAATCGTGGAAGAAAAGACAAATCGTGCAGTTATCTGCAAATATTACGAGGAATATTGAAGTTTTCAAATGGTCATGATTTATAGCTCGAACCATGTCTTTTGCAATGAGTTATCGGGGGAGCAATGAATGACATGTCTTCGCCTATTTCTGTATACCTTTAGTTAGCGTTATAAGAAACATGATGGAATGTAGACACAACAATATACACAAGACGATACACTTAATTTGCAACAAAACCACACCATTTAACAAATCAAATATTACTATCATAATAATCTGTGCATGTGAAATGCATTATTGTTAAATATTATTCGGTATATAAAACACCTAAATTAGCTTTAGCTATATTCACATGATTCATATCAATATGTCGTGGATGCAGGTTAACTGAATCGGAAAAACAAGTGTATATTTAAGTCACATCAGTTTAAATCTAAGCTAAGGCATTAATAAGACTGTCAAAACCTGAATATTTCGATTTAAGTTGCAAAATAAATGCATTGCTATATCTGACATTCTTTACATTATCCGCTTGGTAAACATATAAAGAGACTTAATGACTAATTAATGACTAAGTTTAGCGATGTGAATTTGTCATTTTAATCAAATAATCCGCGATCCAGTTAACAGGTCCACTAAAGTTGATCTGGACGGTATTGTTGTTTAGGAGAAAAAGAGAAAATCATCCTTGTGGTTTTATGTCAAAAAATATTTTACTTTGGTTTTATTTCTTTTGCCTCCATGACAGAAATTTTTTTTTCAGTCATGATGTACATGTATATTACAATATGGAATATTATTATTAGAAAAACAATATAACAACAACAGTTCAAAGCCCAAATACCGTCATAATGTCAACAAATAAAAAAAAATATGTCGGATGTTAAGCAATCCATTATTTTGTTCATCACACGGTCAGTGAAGGTATTAACAGAAAGTGACAATTTAAAACAGGATTTCAAATGTCCCCTGGAGGGGGCGGGTGGGGGAGAGAGTTGTGCTAAAATCACTATCAGTAAGCCCAAAATAAGAATCTACAAACTGCTATTTACTTATTTGTTTATTATATGTTATTTTTTTGCTGACATAAAAACTATATTAAGGTTCAAACCACTACAATAAAATTCAGTAAAATTATCTCCGTGTATACCAGAAGGCCTTTATTGGAGTTCTATGTTTCTGTCACTCTAGAGAGGCAACTCTGTATGTAACTTTTTCACAGTAAGACTTGGATTGTACCGCTTAGACTGGTGCTACAGTTCAAATGCGGTCTCAAGATATTGGTCGCCAGAGTCTCTAGACACTTAGGATTAACTCATTGTTTTGTGAATTCTTGTATTTCTTTAATTCGGTATGACTGTCAGCTAGTATCGTTTAAGATCGACGGACACTTCCTTCGCCGACTCAAAATAAAATCAGACAATTATATATCTTTGCAAATCTTGTTGATGATGTCCGAGATTGCCTTAATCGGTCGCTGTGTAAGTATTTGGCAATGGCCAATGACCTTTCTGATCACACTAAGTTCAACGAATCCTAGAAACTCGTCCAAATTCACAACAATAGGGTCACGCACCTCTAAAGTTTTGAAGGCTGTTCGCTTGTACTTTTTGAGTCCCTTTTGCCACCACGTCGAGGAGCTCTTTCTGTCAGCGCGTGATCTGCTTCATCCGAGAAGCCCATAATCACCTGTAAGTACTGTACTACATGATGCAGCAAGTCTGATGGACATTTCATGATTACATACGCAAGATCAATAAAAGGGAACAGCAGCTTTTGAGTCTTGTTCAATAAGAATTGTGAGCACCAGAGCGGGAATAAACCGGACCGGAAGTTGTTGATATCGCCTTTGATAACGGTGAGTAACACTTTGAATGTCTTAGTAGCGGAGAATATAAAAAGCGGTTGCCAAACTTACCATGGACTTGAGTTACCAAACTCATATGTTATTGTAATTGTCCATAGTTGGTAGCCACAGAGATGAATATTAACAGCAAGTTTGCCATCATTACGTAGCCGACTTTGTCGTGGTCGTCACTGTGAAATTTGTAACCGAAACACATCTATCAACATTTCTACTTGTTTTGCTGCACTTACGTTCTTCTGCTTTGTTTGCCTTATTTTTTCTTTCTAACTTTTAAATTCTTTTTATTTCTCGCACTCTCAGCCTCTCTTACTATGCCTATTAAATTTGCCATATAATGTATAGCCATTATCTGTGTAAAGATTTTCTTGAATTTGATATACATGAACATATTATAATAACAGAGCATGGGTTTAATTAATGTATTGAAAAACGTTTAAAAAATATGCAAATTCCTCTTCATGTTTATAGCATGTTCATCCGATTTTTCTTTTCCAACGCTAAGACAAAAATGTGCATTATCAACATTAAAATATGATCAAAATTAATATAGAAATTGAAATATTCATACACCAATGATGTTTTATTTATACGTGTTGTGGTTTGACATAGTAAACAGTGTACAGAGATAAATTCATATAGCATGTATCGTGTTATATAGGGGAGCGTAAACCTAAAAGATATTCATTTGGAGAGAACAAAAAAGAAATCGAGACGACTTTAACGTGAATTAAAAATATTTTCACATAAAAATGACAATGATATAATAAAAATAATAAAATAAATAAGTTTTTGGCGATTCAATAATAAGAAATAATAAAACATTTTGAGATTGAATTTGAAAAGATTTTATTATATGCTTTTGTCCTTTTTTCTTTAAAATTGCACATTACACATATGTGAATAAACTTATGCATATAACACATGAGAAATAAAATGTGCTTAAACTAAATATGGCAAACGTTCAGACTATGGCAAACTATGATGAAAACATGCAACAACACAAAGACAATGTATATAACAAACGGATCATTTAAGATTTAATCATTGTATATTAATTGCAATTTTACAATTTTAAAAATTATATCAAAGATTAAACGGATCTGTTATGTTACGACAAAACTTGGCTGATCATGCCTGAACATACATTTGTTGTACATTAAGGAAGCAAACTGCAGGCAGAACATATTGTATGGGTTGTGACGTGAGACTTTGGCGATTCAAGCAAGTTGACAGTTTGTAAGCGACTTTTCATCAACATTCACTTAAGTTATACGATGCACTGAACAGTAGCTTGGCTTCAGTATTTGTGAGGACATAAGAACATTCTGACTGGTTTTGAAACTTCCTTTTTGTTGGGAGAATAAACATCTTGTTTGGATTTTCAAGGAGAAATGATTTAAAATTGTTCTACGTAGTTTACTAGAGACTGAACATCATACTTGGAGTATACTCGTATATAATATTGAAATTCATGACTCTTACTCATTACGTTCCGAAAACAACTTACATCCAGTCTGTATCGTATCTAAGCACTTAAGGTTATGATTTAGACAGAAATTTGTGTTAATATTTCATGTGTATTTGAAACACGCGCCTGCCTGACATAAAAATATATTTTACTTATGGAAACTGTTAGAGCGATTTCATGTGTTAAATTGCAAAATTGTCTGGTGAGCGAGGCATTGTTGGTTATTCACGGTTTATTTCATAATTGCACCAGACTTTAAGCTTTCTGATTGAAATCACTTTCACTGTTCTTACACCGAAAACAGCTAAAAGTAATAGATTTATTCAAACAATGTAACGAGTCCCTACTGACATCATGTTGACGAAATCCCTAAAATAAAAAGGGACAGATTTTAAAACACAATTAACGCTCTTGAGGATCGTCGTATCGATATATCAAAACATGTAAAAAGTTCCTTGCATGAATACATGTGCATAAGTGACATTTAAGTCTGTGGGGGTGATGTACACATTTGAAGCTGAATTAGTTGCTTTTTAGGTCTGAAAGTTGACTTAAGATTGGATGATTTATTTCCTATTTCTCTACCCTCATTCGTAAATAAACTATTTACCCCTAAACTTTCCTTCCAAATTAACCAACAGCCTTCGGATACGCAGTCATGCACGTTACCATTGAACCATGGCGCCCTTAAAAGATAACGTATGAATATTGCATTTGTGTGAATTACTTCTACAATACATGTGTCTGATTTGTGACAAATTAGAGAGACAGTGACGTAGCAGCCTTTACGCCGAATATGCAGGAGACGTGATTTTTTTTTAACGACTCTTAGTGGCTGGAACTACATTATTTTGACATCATATCCAAATGAGATTGCAAAATTTCACCATTCCTAAATTACGTAATCCGTAGAGCTTCTGGTGAGATGCGCCCATTGGAGCCCCACCAGAGCAGAGGCCCTGGACCTTCAGGACCACTGCGTGTTTGTGCGTACAATCAATTTTAGCCTACCAACGCCCCTGGAAGATTCTTTATCAGTCATGTTATTTGTTTTGCAGTTTTAATTTCAAGTGACTAGGATCCAGGGCTTACCGTACACTTTTATTATGCATATCAGCTATTGCTGGGTGGGCCGGGAAGTTATCGTACACTGTTTTATTTTATACTGCTTAGTGTGTTCGGTACTTGCATTTTTCGACATAGTTCTATAAAATTGCAATATTAGAAATGCGCGTCACAACTCTCTTTATTACCCCCCCCCCTTTCAGTTTTTAATCGTTCATAGTGAAACGATTTTTAGGCTTTTATCTTTCGGCTTCATTGGTGCTCGAATAATTGATTTTATTCTTTCATGATATATGATTCAGTTTTGTTATTTTAGTTTTGTCTGCAAAGTGGAAATGATTAAATATCTATATTTTCTTGAATTGCCTCCCTTTAATTATGTTTAACACAGTGGAAATATATAAATCTTCAACATAAATACTTTTGTATGTCTCATCTCATTTCGAAGAAGGAGGAGGGTTATCAGTCAGTCGGTCTGTCACATTTTCGTGCGTGGAATCTCCAGGTGAAATGACAGTTTTCAGAATAATGTGCCACAATACACGAAAATGGTAAGATATATGGATTTAGAAGCAACCTTATGTTATTATTACGCAACCTTTTCTGTATTGAATTAAGATAAGTATGAAAAATAAAAATTATACCCCCAGTTACAAAACCCAGTGGAAACCCTGTTCTAAATGGACATTGTGATGGTGATAATGTGTTTTGTCCTTATTTAGATCTTAAATTTTGCACACATATCTGTGTTGTTAGGAAGAACACAGTCATGCTATTAGTCATGTTATTTGTTTTGCATTTTTTATTTCAAGTGACTACGATCTAGGGCTTACCGTACATTTTTATTATGCATATCAGCTATTGCTGGGTAGGCCGGGAAGTTATCGTGCGCTGTTATATTTTATACTGCTTAGTGTGTTCGGTACTTGAATTTTTCGACATAGTTCTATAAAATTGCAATATTAGAAATCCACGTCACAACTTTCTTTATTACTTTCCCTCCCTTCAGTTTTTAATCGTTCATAGTGAAACGATTTTAGGCTTTTATCTTTCGGCTTCATTGGTGCTCGAATGATTTTATGATTCAGTTTTGTTATTTTAGTTTTGTCTGCAAGATGGAAATGATTAAATATCTATATTTTCTTGAATTGCACCCCTTTAATTATGTTTAACACAGTGGAAATATATAACATAAATACTTTTGTATGTCTCATCTCATTTGGAAGAAGGAGGAGGGTTATCAGTCAGTCGGTCTGTCACATTTTCGTGCGTGGAATCTCAAGGTGAAATGACAGTTTTCAGAATAATGTGCTACAATACACGAAAATGGTAAAATATATGGATTTAGAAGCAACCTTATGTAATTATTACGCAGCTATTTCTGCATTGAATTAAGATAAGTATGAAAAATAAAAATTATACCCCCAGTTACAAAACCCAGTGGACATCCTATTCTAAATGGACATTGTGATGGTGATAATGTGTTTTGTCCTGATTTAGATCTTAAATTTTGCACACATATCTGTGTTGTTAGGAAGAACACAGAACTTCATTGTAACGTTTTTCTATAGACTTTGTCTTTTTTATGACCGTCAAACACGTTACTCATTTAGAGATCATTTACGAGAACTCAAGACGCCGTTTTTGAAATAATATTTTTGACTGTTTTTGGTTTTGGACATTTCTTTTTAGAATTACCATTGACAGTTTATCACATTTGTAGGGAATATATTGATGCATTAAGGAATAAAAGGTTAGGGATTGATTTGTTCATTATATCTTGCAATAACTTCTTATGCTGATGAGAACTGGATACTCCAGGATATATTGTATCAAATATACCCCCGAAGACCCCGTTCTTCTTGTTTTCTCCCAGTGCCTAAAAAGCAATATGCCATCGGGGATCAAAATGCGCGGTCAGTCTATCACCATAAACTGTTTCGCCAAATTGTTATGCACAGTTCCTGTTGTAATATACCCATTTCGTATGGTTCTCATACTGGTCTGGGGTATGTAGAGCTGTCACATTCTGAAGATGGCACTCGTCGTTCCACTGGTTGTATTCAAAAGATATACAGTCCGCTCTTGCAATACAATCTTGATAGCACGTCTCATAAGGGACAACTTTGATGACGACCATATTGTTGTTTTTAATACGGTATCCTTCATAGGCCTGGAATGTTGTTCCATATTCGCTGCATGCTGAAATGTAAATTATCATTATTATGTTTTCGTCAACATTTAAGGTTGTATTGAACTTGAGATGATGAGGAACTCAGTGCTATATCATTCTCTAAAAAGCACAATATGAAATGCATGCAGACTCCACCATCTTAACGTTTAATGTCTAGCCGAAAACACCAAGAAACGATGTCCCATGATCATGAATTTAAATGCGTCGTGATTGAGTAATGAAAAAAGTTGAAATAAGAAAAGTGACAGAATCTTAGTATGTTAAATAATAATAAGGTAGATTGGACTCCTTTGACTAAAGATATTTCCTTCCCTAATTTATTTAATACAATAGATTTTTAATGTCTCTATCAGGTATTATTACCACCATTCATCCATTCTCGAATAACGATTATCGAGTACTTGAGCACGCAGCACGCAGCTCCGAAGAACTGACAACCGCCCTTAGAACACCGATGGAAGACAAATGGCCACCGGAAATCAAATGTAAGTCATTCCGCTCGGAGACCGACTAGGATCAAACCTACAACCACCCGCTTCACAGCCAATCGCTTGGCCCAACGTTATCCCAGCGATTTTGCGAGGGAACCAGTTGTATATTAAAAAATACACAGGATATCGAGGTCCCAATACCGTCATAGAGGATCTTGGTGATAGTTGAATACAAGCATCAGCTTGACTCAATCATACGTAACTCTGTCTCTTTACGAAAAAAAAGACAAGCTGGAATGAGAAAAAAAAAAGAACAGCTGCTGGAAACGTTGCGGGTTCGAACCCCGCACGCGATATACAAAGTCATCAAACTGTACTGATCTTTTGTATTAGACGTTCAGAATGTAAGAAGTGTAGTTCTTGACAGGTCAGTCAATTTGCTCACGGCGTTGTATCACAACGTGGCAGTAATATACCTGTCTGTATACCAGAAAGTCCAAAAATGACTGTAAAACACTAGCAAGTGTGTTATACAGACTACACTCAAAGGACGTTCTAACCACTCGGCAACCGGGGACGGTGTTTAATAATATTAAAAATAATTTAAGCTTGCATGGATATTGCATATGTGTGAATTTCTTCTGCAATTAATGTAACTGTTTTGTGGCAATATAATTGGTAATTTTACCAGATCTCTATTGATAGTAAATTTTGAAAGTTTTAAGAACGATTGGTACTCCTGGGGGTACTCCACTGATGACGAGTCAGACCTGCGGTACTTTAATATATGTGTAATATATAATTAATAATCTGATGGAATACCGATTATTAAAAAATGATGAATTTCGTTAGTGAGTCGCCGTTTCGTTTGTCTTTTCACCATTTACATGAAATATAGAGAGTCTTGATCAGCCAGGTTGTGTGTTTTATATCTTTAAAAATTCAATCGTCAAGAAATGAAGGTTAATTATAATATTCATCGTTTACCGTATATTTTAGTTATAAATCATATTACACTATGAGAGAGTGGGCCGGGAGGTTTCCCCCGTAAACTTTGGTTTATTTCTTGTTGATAGATCTAGGTGTTTTCGGTGCCCGCATTATTCGACACACTTTTGTAAATCGTGAAAATATTATAAATCCGCTGTTAAAGCTTGCAAATCGCTGCATCACACACACATACACACACACACACACACTTCAGTTTCTTTTTCTTTTTAAGCATGAGTGTTTATATTTTTTATCTTAGAGAAAATATGTGTAAGCAAGTCTGTACTGTGTCTAAAGGAAGCTACGCCGGTCCTATAAGCGAACGGTTGCATACGGTTTCGCCTACTGAATTCACGCACGTTAATATCTGTACCATATGCAGCATACGTTGACACAAAGCATGTTTCTTACAGTACCAAAATAACCACATAAGGTTACATGTATAGTTTAGCTCTTTACTTTAGCAAAGAAAAAAGGTTAGTACAACAGCCGACCGAAATTTGTTTCCTTAAACTTAAAAGTACCAAACTTGGATATTCTTAACATCATAAAAACTATTCTTCATTGTTGCGATGACATTTACATGACATTATTGTTTTTTAAGATGACAGTCTATCATATATCTTTTTTGTTCGCTATAAAGATTATTTTCTCAATAAAACAATTGCTAGCAAATCCAACATCTGAATCTTCGTTCTTCTTAATCAGTTATGTCTAGCAGGTATGCAATTACACACTATATAAATATAACGTACTAATTTGGGCCTCTTTACTATCACCCGTCTTTCATCCTCTGTGCGCTCGAAGACTAACATCTGTATACAGTTTAACGTCACGCTATTGCAGCAGTGATGCTCGAAACACACGCTCACATTAGGCACCGCCTGTTTGTACTCAGCTGACCTTACAGCAGCCAATGTGGAAGCTCGGTCGTTATCGAAAGAAATAAATGCGAAGCAAAATTTGAGGTCATCATCAAGTTTTCAGACAGTTATATATTTGAATGTGAATTCACTGAAAATGAACGAGAACATGCCAGATCAAAACCTTTAACGAGAACAATTTTAAATCTTAAATGGCATATATAAGTAAATGCCTGGAGCCAGCGATTTCGACATCAAACTGCAAGGACATGGTGAAAAAATTGAACAATCCCGCACCGGTGGCTCAGTCTAGTACAAGCTAGTGACGTCACAGTCTCTAGTATAATTTTATAGATTGTCGTAGATCTATTTACAAAGTTAAGTAGATCTGTGCTTCTTTGAAAAAAGAGCAGTGCATAAATGGACTGGTTTTGATACCCTTAATATCCACGTGTCATCCTGTGTCAAATAATTCATTATCACCAAACCGGCGGCAAACAGATGGTGATTTAGACGTTTCTTACTCCTACTCAGATTGGATGTTAAATGAAACACTATCCTTTGAGTTCTAGATTCAGAATAAAGTCACATACATGGACGGAGTAAAATCAATACCACATTTCATGCGCAGACCAGTGGGTTTGACCTACGGACGTCTGCACACTATAATATACAACACATTAAGTGTTTAAAACTGGCCTACTGAAGAATTCAGAGAGGCAAACGTTTAAAAATCAAAGACTTTTGATAGGCCGAATCACTGAGGTGAACTGGGTGTAAACACTTATCTATTACTAAATCCATAGTATCGATTCAAATACAGATATATTCACTACCAGACGTATCCAATAAACAAACTTGAAGGTGACGAATATGCTTAACCAAAGCAACCTTCACTCATCTCTTCACTCAAAAATATATCGTGCGGAAAAAATCTCAAAGCTTTTTACGCATTGTTGGAAACTGACTGAGTATTTGAATATTAATACAATTCAGCTCAATAATTTATACAGAACATATACTTTTCCACACTAGAAAAGATTTCAAATACAGGTAAATTGATTTTGAGTTATCTAAATATTTTTTTTTATCTATTTAAGACAGTCGGGGACACAATCCTTTCTACTTTATCAATACTGCGCCGGTCTTGCAACTTCAAAGATTCTATAGATATTAATGAATTCCACATCTCTGTGCTTTTGAAACCTTCTGGTGGCGTGGAATATTAAAACCAGGAACTGTAAATTAGTCAGACTTCTTCATGAATACGTTTCGGATTGTCATCTCAACAAACAATGGTGCGTATAGGAATATCTACTGGTAAAAATCGTCAAAATACGCATTCGGCACTGTCTTACATCATCATCCTCAAGTAGGTCAAAAGTGAGATTAAACAGCTACGCCGAAAAATTATAACAAAAAAAGCTGAAGTTGTAAGCCTCAATAGCGCAATAGCGGTTCCTGATAGTTTCACATTCGTAATGCTTAAAAGAAGACGGGTGCTCTTTGTTTTCAGTTATGTTCATGAAAGCTATTACACGTATACTTTGTTAATCATTCTCTTATATATTCAAGGGGTTTTCAAGAATTTTATATAAATATCGGTTAATTTATTGGTATTTTCTTGAAGAAAACATTAAAATCATACTTACGATGTTCATTTTAAGAACGTAACCAAAGCAATAACTCCTTTAGAGTAACGAGGTTGTGTTCGATGTTGGTAAAACCAAACAAAATAATTTTTCCTAGTTTCGGAGCGCAGTCGCTCATAATTGAAAAGCGGACACGCATAAATACATAGCAGAAATACTCCTATGTTTCGTGCGATACTTAATTTTGAGCTTCCTGTTTTAAGCGATAACTGTTCAATTATTTTAGCCTTCGTCCATCGCGAACTTTCTTTACAGCAGATTATTACCGGGGAGATCACAGAGAGACTGTCAATACAGCGATTTCTGCAGAGAGGCCTCCGATATGGTTAAACTCCGTGGGACTTGTTCAATTTTAAGCAGGTTTTACAGCAGACATTAGCGGATTAAGACGAAGCGAAATAGTGATCGAAAAATTTGAAAGAAACTTGGTCGTAGCAAATCATCAAATGTACATTGCATTCGATTTAAAATAAACATGTTTAGCAGTAGACTTAATCGAATTTTAATGAAAATACTGAAACCATATCTTCCAGATCAGTGAATTTACAAAACGACAAATCAGTCACATTTATTGCAGAAATAATTCACGAAAATTCAATATTCAATATTCATATATGCGTAAATTATTACCAATACTATTAGATTCCTCTTTTATGGGCACCGTGTTTCAATGGTAACGAGCATGACTGCGAATCCGATGGTTGTTGGTCAATTTGGAGAAGAACTTGAAAGTGTTTCAAGTTAGATTTTAACTGTTATACAAAAAAAGGCTACACCATCCCTTTTAAAGTCCCTTTGTTTCGTGTCAGGTTGTGGTGAAGGTCTCGTGCTAGGTGATTCGAAAACAAGTGGTTATGTTGTAAATGAATGATTTTCTGTTTGATTGGTCAGCCCAGCCCTTTCCTCACCATATCAAGATTTGGCACGAATTATTCTACCTATCTCACATTTCCTTCTAACTCGTTTATTTAATCGTATTTGGATCGCCGAGCGGGACGCGTGTTCCATCTGAAAGAGCTCTGAGTCGGGAATCTAAGAGATTAACTTTATATTGTTTATTTTATGGCTCATAGTTTAGTCCTTAACTTTGGACATTGCACATTTCAACTTTATATGTTGTCAGTAGACGCGTCTAGTGAGACTTTTTTATATTCTATCATTTTTAAATATGTTTAATTTAAATTACTTGCTTGGTATGCGTTGATTTATAATTATATCGTTAAATGTGAACTGTAAAATTAAATTTTATTTGTATTATGAGATCTGTCATTTTATGTTCAACAAATGGACATTGAATCATGGATTGGTGTGTGTCAATCAGTTTAAACTCCGAAATCATATATCTATTGTAGACACAAGCCCTAAATGCCTGTATCACAACATCACCAATCCAAGCAAACAATTTTATTTATTAAGACTAATTTATTTAATCAAGTGTTTCAGTATCAATCTTTTCCAGTGACATGAACTCCTTGACATTAAAATCACTGGAAAAAGGTAAACTATGCACTTAACATAATTAACCAGAAATCAGGTATACCCTTCCTACGTTGGGTCGATAAGGGGTTGGATCAGTGTCAAACTAATGTGATTAACAATGTATTCGTCTCAAATTTCAAATAAATATTGGACATGAAAAATCTTCACTTTTTGAAATATTAAAACTATAAAATGATATCTGCGTAAATATACTAGTGCATGAAGGTCAGTGACACCAGTGTAATTTAGAAACAAAACCTTGTCATGTGAGTTTTCGTAAATGTGTCCGCAATTATCTGAAAGGATCGCTAGTTATGAATCATGCATATAGTACCGCGAGTTAACGAAACAAAAAACAAAACAAAAGGGCAATGATGGTAAAATGGCTGAACAACATTCTGACAGCAACGAAATGAATGTTCTGTACAAGGGAAAGTGGCTGAAACATAGAAAAGACACATCGAGGGCCGTTGGCCTGAGATGTGTACTTCTATGACATGTTGGGTGGTGTGAGGCTTTCCTCACACTGAAAATAATTTCCCTTTGTTGAAATATTTGGAATTAAAAGTAAGCATGCGGAATAGGAGGCATTCATACTTTCCTTTGTTGGTGTTATAGACCATTTCACCAGAGGACCAGCAATACCCAGTATAAATCGTTGATTTAAATTGACCAATCAGTGACTTGGGAAAATTGAAGTTTATGTTTTTTTCCCCATTCAACTAAATGTGAATTTTAACGCCAGCATGAAGATTTGATGTTCGGGAAGTATTCGTTGATTTATGTCTCATTTGGTGTGAACAGGTCTATAGACACTACCAAAGGAACACGAGGAACTGGAACCCTGCATGGTTGCCTTATGAAAACAAGCGTGCCTAATGTCAATCGTCTAAAGATTTATGCAATAAGCCGTGCAGCCTGTTTGTTGCCATATTAATTTAAATGACGTTCCGAGTGTATCCTAATGCGATCAGATTGTTCTTGACTATGTTAGGTTATATTCTAGTGTAGTCTTCAGTTAAAAAGTCGGTGGTCAGCGAGGAAGCTGTCGCGACCAGAGATCGAATCAAGGACCTCCTGGTTACGGGTTGGCCATGAATACTTACATTTCAGACAAGATCCGTTATGGGGATTAAGGCTGTATCCCGGTACGCAGATACACGTGCCAATAATGCACAGCTGGTTGGCACCTGAACAGTGGCCTCTACACGCAGACCCCCATTCTCCTGGAAACAAAACAGTTACTGAAGTAAAATCACTTTGACGAGATCAAATGACAAGATTGTTTGATCCTCCATACAAGACTCGGCCCTCATGGGATCCGAACGCTGCGTATGATGTAGAAAATATTGATTCGGTAATGGACTTCGTCTAAGCTTAAGCAGACAAAAATCACGTAGCTCGAGATGTGCACTCAAGATGTTGAAATGACATTTAAATAGCATAAATGATTTAAATTTTAAATCGCGTCGTCAAGGCAAACCAAAAAGTTAAGACCGTGGTTGCTTTGAGCATGGTAAATACCGCCTTTGTTGTAAATGATTACAACAGGTTATACGTTAAGGCTCACGTGACCTCTGAGCTATCATTTAAAAAGACATCTCATGTCTCATTTATATCATTTTTGGTTCTGGGACCCTTCATGATGTTAAGAACCACAAAAACTATATAATATACCAAATGTAAAATACATCAGACAAACAATTGTATTTTTTACTCATTTTTACAAGTTGTATTTAAGATACGATATTTCTTTTTGAACCGCTGTTTTCAATTCTAGCGCCGAAAAAAGGGGGATTAAAACAACAAAATACATTTTTATTATGAAATGTGTAGAATTCTATGCATTGTACAGAAATAGTATTATATTATCTTTTATCATGAAATGTATATTATATATATATATATATATATATATATATATATATATATATATGAAAAACTTTTTTTTCTAAATAATTATGTTATGTGTAATGATTATAATCAGAGAGAAAAAAATAAAACAAATTTACTCCTACTGGGATTCAAACCAACAACCTTCATTTTCAAATCAGTTGACAGTAACATTAGCCTATTTATGGATGCTATTTAAACGGGGGCAATGCATTAGTGTTCCAGAACATTACATGAACACGTTCATTTTATTTAGTTGTGTGAATCCAATCTGAGATCGGCATTACCGTCCAGATGATTATTATTCTTTATTGGAAGGATCTATGGTTTTTGAAGTGTGCATCATCCGACAAAGAAATGCGGATATAATTGCCCCCCCCCCCCCCACCAAAAAAAATGAAATAATAGACCACAGGTAGGTTCTGCAGATGAAAAGGCCACTTTTTTAATTTATTTATTGCAATGCTTATCGAGAGCAATCAGAAAATGATAACACAGACATCAAAGTGGAGTAAATTAGCGATGCCTAGTTTTCACTGCCTTATTTTTATCTTCCAAAATAATAATCTATCAAAAATAACTCGATTCTTTATTGTCAATACTTAAGAGACGCCTCACAAAGTATAGACATTCCGCAATAACTGTCAACAGAGACAACACAAAGACAATATCATGATTACAATATAAGTGTTGTATCTCGTATTTTTACACGTATTCCCCCTCTTTGAACACTATTAAACAGATCTAAAATATGCACATTATCTCTTTCTCTTGATTATGAACCTAAATAGACAGTATATTAATCATACAACCCCGCACTCACCTCCCTTTAATAACAGTTATGTTATGTATCATATCTGACACCTATATACTTCAGTTTTAATCTACTTTAGTATAAAACTTTTGATTAGTATAAAACCTTTTATGAGTATTCTAATTGTGCTTTTCAAATTTGAAAATATTACCATTTCTATATTCTGTTAAGGTTGGATACATGATTTTTTTCTTTTCAAATGTTCAATAAATAATTTTATTTTGTTTGCAAGTCATATGATGTATTGGCGTACAATTTAGTTTCAAGCAATAAAAGTTTTTCCGGATATGTCAATGTATCCCCGATTTTAAAAATACTTTGTGAAATATATCCTATTTTTTTCTTTTGACCTCGTTTAGACTTTAATAACATTCATTTGGTTTGAGGGCATGACCAGATCAAATCTATGGTTGTTTCTACTGGAACGTACAGGACGAAATAGTTGTGTATTAACAAAATAACCGATAAGAAAACCACATTATTCTTCACAGTTGGGAGCTGATACTAAAATTGAGATTTAAAGAAGTTTCCTTTAACTTTTATCTCCTTAACTAGTTAATCATCGAAATTGACTTAAATATATGAATAGATAAATTAATATATATCAATGTATGTATATATGTTTTGAATTTGTTTACTTCTTTTGATGAATATCAAAAGCCTTTCTCTGACAAATTAGATAAATGATAAACAAATTAATTTCAAAAATGAAATAAGAAATTATGCGGGATAAAATTTAATACTTTCAAAATTCCATTTTTCATCAGAAGTTGCAATGTCGAATATTTCTCTTGATAGTTATAGTTTTTTCTCCATCTTATTCATTTTTACTTCTAGCTAATCCTAATAGACTAAAAGAACTACAATATGTTCACATTCATTTTAAACTCCCTAATACATGTATAATATACTGAAGAGGGTTAATCCAAGCGTTATTTATACATTTTCTTTAGATTCTTACCTCCAGCCTCCACGTGGAATTGTACTCCAGAAACAAAGGGGATACTTGGAATGTCACATCCGTAGCACGTGCTATTCGCGTACCCAAAGGAGGTACACTCTGTCAACTTCAAGCAGGAATATGCACAGAGTCTCACACTTTGAAGTGGTTTAGTGTACAAAATATTTTCCTCCGAACAAGTATAATTTGATAAAACATAGTTTGCCGAAATTGCGTAGGTTAAGTACAATGAAGAACAACATACACTCAATTTAAGTGAGAAACTAAAACTTCCACCGAAATGACGTTGATTTGACGCCATTTTGGTAACGAAATTTAGACTTCTAGTCACTGTTAGAATAATTTCAAGTCAGCCCTCTTAAGTTAAGAATATGATCACAAGGTTTCACAACAGATTAACAATTACAGTCACTTAAACATGATGTATATATCGCGATGACGAACAGTCCTAACGAAAAGTGTACCTTACAATTACATAATGGGTTGTGATTTAAACACTGCATAAGACATCCTGTATCCTGGATACAAAAGTATTATTAAGTATTCATGTATGCATCGATGAAGAAAATGAAACGTTCACAGGATTCCTCTTACTTCCATAAACATCGCTGAAAAGCATGATGGATGGACCCGTCGATGTTGTTAAAAATTCTTTCGTCAACTTGTCTGTTTTGCATTATAAAATATTCTGACAGACTATTGTGTACCTTGACTGATAACAAAGTTACAAATTGATCAGGAAATCTTGTGAATCAGTCTCGGTCATACTGACATGTTTGGTTTTAAGCCTGTAATAGTTTTAAAAGTGAGACGTTTTAACAATTGTGTTCAGGAAAGATGATTGCTGATCTACTGCTTCAGATATATATTGCATTATGCTTAGATTAGATTAAACGTATTTATGTTACTTCGTTTTGAAAACAAATTCTTACAACTTATAATTATCCCGTTGACGGATCCTAGGTATGGCCAGTGCGTAGTGTTTTTTTAAGGTCTTGAACAGGGTTCGAACCATGATGATTATCAATTCATAATCACGAATTGTCTAGATAATGGTCACACATATTGTTATTGAATTTACAGACACGAAAATAGACACACACAAAAAAAGATAAGGGTTAGTTTGTATAAGAATTATCTTAAGTTTTAATGGTGCATTGTTCATTTATAAAACATGTCAATTCTCCGTTGGGGCCTCCGTGGCCGAGCGGTTACAGTTGTTGACTACAAATCTCTCAGCCCCTCACTGCTGTTGGTTCGACTCCCGGTAGGGACTTCGGATTTTTCATGTGAGGAAGCCTACCAACTGGTTTGCGGTAGGTCGTTGGTTCTATCCGGGTACCTCAGTGTACTCGGGGTCTTCCTCCACCTGTAATTAGCTTGACGTCGCTATATGATTGAAATACTACCGCAGCGAGGGTAAACCCCATTACTACAACAACAACAACAATTCTCACGTACCTTCCCCAGAGGGAGAGGAGTTAATTGGCGTTCACAACTCCGATATTTCTTAAAGTATATCTCAAAAAATATTACATGTGAAAGAAACTATATTTTAATAATTATCTCGACCCTTCCATCAATGCTGTCTGAAAAAGCAGTCGATCCGAGCTTTTGAATACACTTCAAAAAATAAAAAATACGCGCCTACGTCACTGGTATGCAATATGTATTGAGAGATACAACTGAAGGGATGCGAAAAGAGGGTATACACGGGGGAACTTCGTGGCACTCTGCTTTTTTTTTTTATTAATTAAAGAATATAACTAAACATGAAGTTTACTTTTGAACATCTTTTTTCAATCTCTCTCTCTCTCTCTCTCTCCGATACTGCCCATTAGTAAAAACAAATCGTTATTCCTTTTACTCTTCTCTCTGACCATTGTATTTTTTTTTATCTAGTAAATAGGTGCAACGTATGGTATAAGTGTAAGTGTAACGTATGTTTACTATAACCAAATATAAAAAGGTTTATTATTTAGCTGAACGGTCAAGAGTTATACATCTATGTAATGTATCATTATTTATTTCATGTTCTTTCTTTAGTTTTTGCTCGATTATTCGAAGAGCTATCCTACTCACTCTAGCATCGGCGTCGGCGTAAACCTCCAGGTTAAGGTTTTGCGTGCAAGTTTTCTTATCTTCTTATATCTCCACAAGCACTTTAGGTATTCACTTGAAACTTAACAAATGTATTTGGGATCATAATTATAGCTCACTGAAAAGACTCCTAACTCTAGCATGGATTTTTATTGAATTATTCCCCTTTGCGAAGAAATTCCTGGTTAAGATTTAGAGTGCAAATTCAATCTCCACAACTACCAAAGGTATTCACTTGAAATATTACAAATGTATTTAGGGTCATAATTGTAGCTCACTAATCAAGACCCATAACTCTAACATTGATTTTAACGGAATTATTCCCATTTGTGGCCATATAAAAAATACACCAATAAATAATTCAAAGTCATGTCATTGCTTCGATATGTTGTATACTTGTTAAGCAAAGCAACATAAATGCAATGAGTAGAAAAGAGCAGACACCATCATGTATTTTGACAGATATATGACCTTTGAAAGATTCAGCATGGTTTTTTGTATACTATAAAGCACTGAGAATAGTCGAGCGCGCTGTCTCCCTGACAACTCTTGTTTATTATTAAGGATCGGACCAGGTATCATGTTATTAACTGCTATTTATAGGATACAATCCATTGAGACAGAAAGATTTGAAACTGCAAAGTTGTGCATCTTTATTGAACCAATATTCTTAGTTAAATGCCGATAAATAATTAAAAAAACAACACTTCCATACATCGTATATTCTCGTAACGTTTAGACTACCAAAACAATCGATTACTTCTGATAGAACTGATAAGCAACTACTTTTGTAAAAACATTATTGTTCCTATTTATAGTTATAATAATAGTAAAGTGAATAAAATATCTCCTCAATTATATTAAGACAATAACAAAATGCACAAGTGCAATGCTTTAAACATACAAAGTTATATACAAACATTTTGCCTAGTGGGCAAAAAATATAATAATTGGTTACACACATACAGTACGTGATCTGATTAAGGGCGAAGATATGCTGGAGAGCAATGTTTAGACATATAAACGCTTTACAAAAACGCCAAAAGAAACTTTGGGAATTTTTTTTACAGAAATCTGAACTCATCTATGAATAAGAGCTCAGTGCCATTTTAGCATCTCTTCTAAGTGAAAATGTGAATACTCCGCCTTCTTTAACCACGAAAAGATTACTACGACAGATGGTAAGTTAACCAGAAAATTGACACGGTAAAACAACAAGTTATAGGAGATAAAAAAAAACCAAACGATGTTTCAATTACGGACCGGCGACCTACGGGAACACAAATAGACAATTATGAGATACGATCTACTAATGTGCGTACTGATGAAACAGAGGCAGATCCATCATGGAAACACCGTACCAGCCCAGACTATCAACAAACCCAGAAAAAATATCGGAATATCGAACATTTTGAACCAGTAAAATTCAAGGATCCTATAGAAAACTTTGCGCAAAAACAATCAAGTGACATTAAAATTAACTTTTCAAAACACCTTCAGCACCAACAGGTTTCCAAGGTAATTACTACTCCTTACAATTTTGTAAAATTGATTCCATATACAGGAAAGGATAGTGAAAACTTTACCAGCTTTTTATTACGATTTTATAAATTCTGCCTGTTTAATGGTGTACAGCAGGAAAACAAAACGATGTTTCATTTTTTTTAGAAGGCGCAGCACAAACTTGTTATGATAACGTACCTGAAAATAACTAGTCAAATTTTGATGAAACAGTCAATGCCTTAGATAAACGATTTAAATCTAAGGAACTTGATTATAATCTTATTTCTATGACAAAATGATTAAAAATAGCTATTGACATTAAACTTAATGAAAAAAAATATATTTCACTATTGGTTAATGGACTTTATGATGATATGCGCACACAGGTATTACTTAAAGAACCTAAATCATTATATGAGTTAGGTAAATACATTAAATTACGTGAAATAAAAAGAAGTATATTGCAAAATGAAGAACATATTGTAAAGGTTGTGACGTGAGACTTTGGCAATTCGAGCAAGTTGGCAGTTTGTAAGCGACTATTCATCAACATTCACTTAAGTTATTTAATGCTTAGAACAGCAGTTAGGGGCGTAGCTTGGATTCAGTATTTGTGAACATTCTGACTTCCTTTTGGTTGGGAGAATAACCATCTTGTGTGGTATTCAAGCAGCAAATAATTTAAAGTCGTTTTGCGTAGTTTACTACTGATCGAACATCATCCTTGGTGCATACTCGAATATAATATTGAAATTCATGACTCTTACTCATTACGTTCCAAAAACAACATACATCCAGTCTGTATCGTATCTAAGCACTTAAGGCTATGATATTGACAGAAATTTGTGTTGATATTTCAAGTATGTAAGAAATACGCGCGAGGCTGATATATATATATATATATATATTACTAATGGAAACTGTTAGAGCGATCACAATAGAGCTATTTAACTGCAATATTGTCTGGTGAACGAAGCATGGATGATTATTCACTGCACGGTTTACTTCATAATTGCACCAGACTTAAAGATTTCCGATCGAAACCACTGTCACTTTTCTAACACCGAAACTGGCTAAAAGTAATAGATTTATTATTCAAACAATGTAACGACTCCCTATGGACGTTCTGTTGACGGAATTCCTTAATTAAAAAGGTCAGATTTTAAAACACAAGTAACGCTCTAGAGGATCAACTTATCGATACATCCATACATGTATAAAGTTCCGTGCATGAGTTACATTGAAGTCTGTGAGACAATGTACCATATGAAGATGAATTAGTTACTTTTTAGGTCTGAACGTTGACTATAGATTGGATTATTTATTTCCTATTTCACTACCCTCATTCGTAAATAAACTATATACCCCTTGCCTCTCTCGCACTCACATGAGAAAAACAATTAAATTCTTCTTGCGTCTGTCATAAAGTCAAAATGCTGTATAGTATCATTCGTATCCGGATCAGTAACCCAGTTTATTTTGCGGAGGCAATTGGAGTGATGGCTCAGGCAAGTTTTTCACACCTTTTTTCGAGATTGGGTTGGGCAACGTGTGTCCCACCGGAAATATTGATTATTGCTAATCGATGTCTGACAAGTTGTATAATATGCAAGTGCCAGAAGATAAACCCAGGTGTCAGATGTTTAGTACATTCCATATCATAGCGTTCGTCACCGGCATGCGACGCTACCTGAAGCAGCAGATCGACAGTAAAAATATGTATCATTGTTTGACATGGTAGAATGATTATGTTCATCAGAAGCATCTAAGTAGATCATGATATATTTTCATTACATTTCATAACTTGCAAACAGTATATACGTACACCTAATAGGTGGTTTTCATGGCATAACGATTTCCACAATATACACAGGTATTGACAACGCAGACATGCACGCTCACAAACTGAAATGTCCATCGGATTTTTAATCCGAATAATCGTTATATCGAAATTTTCAGTTTGGTCCCAAGGACTTCGATTAAACGAGGTTCTACTGTAAAACAATCATCCCAAAGCGTGTCTTTATGATAAGTGATGTAGCTAGATTACAGTTAAATATAATCTGAAGCACTTAAAGTTCCCTTTCAAATTAACCAAACAGCCTTCGGATACGCTGTCATGTATGTTACCATTGAACCATGGCGCCCTTAAAAGATAACGTATGGATATTGAATTTGTGTGACTAACTTCTGCAATACATGTGTCTGATTTGTGACAAATTAGCTGCAGCCTCTACGCCGAATATGTGGGAGATAGGACTTTTTAACGAGTCTAAGTGGCTGGAACTACATTATTTTGACATCATATTTAAATGAGATTGGATAATTAACTATCCTTAAATTGCGAAATCCACAGAGCTTCTGGGGTAATCGCCTATTGGAGTCCCACCAGAACAGAGGCCCTGGACCTGTAAGACCCCCTGCGTGTATGTGCGTACACTCAGTTTTTACCTACCAACGCCCATTATAGATATGCTGTTTGTTTTACATTTTTATATCTAGCTCTTTCGGTATATTTAACACGCATATAAACTAGAGAGAGAGATGGAGAGAGAAAGTGACTGGTTGTTTAAGTGAGTTGTATATTTTAGTGACTTGTACAAGAAACATAATAGTTTATACACAATTATAAAATATAAACCACATATGCTATCGAAATGAGACTCACATTCAAAAGAGAAAACATTTCATGCACTCTAGATAATATCCAAGTGTTAATCATCTCATGAGACGTTTCTCTGTTTGTGCTTAAGTGAAACTTCGTTAATTAACCCGGACTTAAAATCCGGAAGACTTGTGCAACTGGCAGCACTAATATAGATGCATTACCAAGTAATTGTTTCTGTATGCATGACCCATGACTTATTTATGTATGTCCTTTGACAAAATAATATGTACTTTTTCCACCATTATATTGTTCTTTCGTATTCAGTTCACACCATATTTGAATTCTCGAGCTATGTACATAAACATGACATTTCACTTTGAACGTGATGTAATTGGACAGAGAAACCACTGTCAATTCACAAAATCGACTGATCCTTGTTTCCAAACCTTTATATTGAAGAAATAAATGCATTCACTTAATAAAGAATTATCGATATTGTAGCATTTTCATTAATGCCTATTTTTATTATTTTAACAACCTTTTAAAACTTCTGATAACTCTCATCTAGTAGACGATGATTGATTTATGTAAAAAAAACATCTGTTCTTGAAATAGTACATGTTCAATTAGCTGAACACGTCTTAACAATTATATGTACGAAAGTCATTTCGAGCCATAGATAGCAATATGCACATTTGATAATTATAATGCAGCATGCCCATTTACGCCCTGTAGAGTGTTTTTTCTACCATTTTTTCAAATTGTAAGAACTCTCTATTTGAAGAAATAAAATGTTCAGGAAAAACAGCAAATGTACCCCCAGTTACAAAACCCAGTAGACACCCAGTTCTAAATGGACATTGTGATTGTGATAATGTTTCTTGTCCTTATTTAGGTCTTAAATTTTGCACCCCTATTCGTGCTGTTAGGAAGAACAGAGAACTTCATTGTAACTTTCTTTTTTTTATAGATTTTGTCTTTTTATGGCCACCAAATACGTTACGCATTTAAATATCATTTACGAGATCTCGAGACGCCGTTTTGCAAATGTTTTTGACTGTTTTTGGTTTTCGGACATTTTTTTCAGTTATCATTGACAATTTATCGCATTTAAACGGAATATATTGAAGCATTAAGGAATTTACAATGTATTTAACATAAAAGGTTAGGATTGATCTGTTCATTTTTTTCTTGCAATAACTTCTTATGTAGATGAGAACTGGATACTCCAGGATATATGTATTAACTATACCCAGTTTTCTGCCAATGCCTTAAAAGCAATACGCCATCGGCGATAAAAATGTGCGGTCAGTCTATCACCATAAACTGTTTCGCCAAATTGTTATGCACAGTTCCTGTTGTAATATACCCATATGGTTCTGATACTGGTCTGGGGTATGTAGAGCTGTCACATTCTGGAGATGGCAGCCATCGTTCCTCTGGTTGTATTCAAAAGATATGCAGTTCGCTCTTGCAATACAATCTTGATAGCACGTCTCATAAGGGACACCTTTGATTACGACCATATTGTTGTAATCAATACGGTATCATTCATAGGCCTGGAATGTTGTTCCATGTTCGCTGCATGCTAAAATGAAAAATTATCATTATCAAGCTTACGTCGACTTTTTTTGCGAGTGTAAATTTACAGGGGACATTGCAGTCATATTTTCCAAAATCACGCATACATGCTTACATACAAGAAGGATAGTTCTGGACAGGTTTGCCTATTTGCCAACGGCGTTATTTCAAAACGTGGCAGTAATATACCTGTCTGTATAAAGTCCTCAAATGACTGTAAGAGGGACGTAAGACCTTAGCAAGTCTGTTATACACTATACACTGAAATGAATTTCTAAACGTCCACCTAGAATTTTCATAATTTTACAGAAATTGGGTTATGCATTTTATTCCACCTAAATTATTCAAACAATGTATTTGTTACAATGTGGTACAATATTTAAGGTGTATATACTTATTTTGTTATTGAAATGTTAGAAGTAGAAGAATCACCTTAAAAATAAAAGTCACACACCGTGGTTGTAAAATGTACACAGTTATGTGCATGTTATATCGGACAATTGCTTGAATGACAGCCCGGCATCCCATCGACCAAATGTCACCTAAATTATTGTAACACGCTATGACTAATACATAACTTTAAATAAATAATTTAGTTTGAATTAAATGCATAGCACAATTCCTATAAAATTATGAAAAAAACTTAGGTGGACAATAAGTTATTAGAAATTCCTTTGAGTGTATATTTAAAATATATTGCTTCTGCTTGAAATCTGTTATTGATTGATGCAGTGAACAGCACGTACAACATAATTACTTATTTGTTATTTATAACAAAGTAATCAACCGAACAAGCGTTCGCTTTCAGTCAGTTTTGAAGTTGTCAGAAAGCTAACTTAAGTTAAAATTAATTATTCGCTACTCTCAACCGTAAATATAAATTTACCCCTAACCGCTTTCGCAACCACGGGAGAAAAAGTAAATGTATTTGTCCCTCATAAAATCAAAATACCGTGGAGCAAAACTATTATAACAAAAAATATCCCTTAGGTGTGACTTTAAAAGGTTACAAACACCACCAGGCCTATACGTTACATATAAACCACTGCGCTCTTAAAAAATACTTGTAATAATATTTGTTTGTTGGGTTTATCGTCCCATCGACAGTATTTCAGTTATTTGGAGACGATATCTACTTGAGACATATATAGTGCTGCCACACTGCAATATCACGCCGTAGACAAATGGCATTATACCACACCCAGTCACATTATCATGACACCGGGCCAACTTGTCCTAAAACTACCCTTATATGCTGAGCGCCGAGGAAGGGAGCTATAACAGTACTATTTTTATGACTTTGGTATGTCGTGGCCGGGGATCGAACCCACGACCTCCCGTTCCCGGGGCGGACTCTCTAACCACTATGCCAACGGGGACGGTGTGTAATAATATTAATGATAATTTACGCTTGCATTACATATTTGTGAATTTCTTCTGCAATAAATGTAATTCTTTTGTGGCAGTATAGTTTATTATTTTACCAGATCCACTATTGCTGATAGCCGCCGCGAATTGCTTTGTTTTCATTCTCAAGATATGCATATATATATATAGGACAAATCTATGGGAACAAGTGTAGAAGTCAGTTCAAGAGAATGAAATTAAACGTGCATATAGCTGCCTTTATTCAAGCACTGTATAGATATATCTCCATTTATTGTAATTTTTGAAAGTTTAAAGAACGATTGGTACTCCTGGGGGTACTCCACTGATTACGAGTCAGACCTGCGGTACTTTAATACGTGTTTAATACATAATTATTAATCTGGAGGAATACCGATAATAAAAATGGTGAATTTCGTTAGTTAGTCGCCGTTTCGTTTGTCTTCTCACCATATACATGAAATATAGAGAGTCTTGATCAGCCAGGTTGTGTGTTTTATAGTTTTAAAAATTCAATTGTCCAGGAATATAAGGTTGATATTCAGCGCTTACCGTATATTTTAATTATAAATCACAATAAACTATTAAAGAGAGGGCCAGGATAATATCTCCGTACGTTTTCCTTAAATATGTAGGGATAGGTGTTTTCGGTGCTAGCAGCGCATAATTAAAGCTCACAAATCGCTGCATTACACCCTCTCTCTTCAGTATTTTTTTCGTCTTAAGCATGAGTGTTTATATTTTTATCTTAGAGAAAATATATGTAAGCAAGTGCGTTCTGTGTCTGAAGGAAGCTAAGCCAGTGCTATAAGCGAACGTTTGCATGCGGTTTGGCCTATCGAACTCACGCCTGTTGTTTATATTTGTACCATATATAGCATACTTTGACACAAAACATGTTTCTTACAGTACTAAAAAATATTTTGTTTTCTTAAAATTAAATATACCCAACTTTGATAATCTTCACGTCATGAATAAAAATCTTTATTGTTGCAGGGACATTAACAATACCTTATTGCTTTTTTAAGATAGCAATTAACATGTATTATCTATCCATTATATTTGCTATAAAGCTTATTTTCTCAATAAAACAATTCCTAGCTAATCCAACAACTAAATCTTCATAAATCTAAATCAGTTATGTATAACAGGTATGCATGAATTGCAGCCGTGGTGCTCGGATTCACACGCTCACATTAGGCACCATATGTTTGTACTCAGTTGACCTTACAGCAGCCAATGTGGAAGCTCGGTCGTCATCGAACGAAATAAAGGCGGAGGAAAATATGAGGTCATCATCAAGTTTTCAGACAGTTATATATTTGAATGTGAATTCATGAACGAAAACATGCCAGATCCAAACCTTTAACGAGAACAATTTCAAATCTTAAATGACATATATAAGTAAATGTCTGGAGCCAGCGTCAACATCAAACTGCGTGGACATGGTGAAAAATATGAACAATCCCGCACCGGTGGTTCAGTCTAGTACAAGTAGTGCTCAAAGTCTTTTTAGAATGATCCTAGATATTTACAAGTTTAAAATTCTTTAAAAAGGCGCAAAGGGTGGTTGAAATATGTTAATATCCACGATGCATATCTGCAAAAATTATATCACAACGCGGCAAATAAATAGATATTTTATAGATATTACATTTCTTCTCTATCAGATTGACGTAATCAAATGAAAATTTAAAATGATCTTTATCTAGATCTAGAATAAAGTCATACTTGGTGGATAAAGATCAATATCACATTTCATTGCAAATTAGGACATGAACACTCAAGTCAGTGAATTTTAAAGAATTAGACGTAATCGAATCACTGAGGTGGAACTGGTGTAAAGACTTATCATAAATCTTATTCAATTCGGTAACTGGGTCATGCTGTATTTAGTACTAGACGTATCATAAATTTGACGAATATGCTATTTAAAACTATAATTCATTTGCAAAATAGTTATACAAACATTATTTTGGAAATATGAATTATTCAATTATACAATTGTTTAATTAAATAGTTTACATGTATCAATTATATTAAACAATATTTTCCACAATAGAAAAGCTTTCAAATACAGGTAAATTGATTTTAACTTATCTTAATAAATTTATCATTTTAGGGTAGTTGTCAATTCTGCTTTATCAATACTGCGCCGGTCTTGCAACTTCAAAGATTCTATTGATGTTACTGAATATCACATCTATGTGCTTTTGAAACCTTCTGGTGGCGTGATATATTAATACAAGGAACTGTAAATTAGTCAGAATACATAATCAAAATTTCATGAATACTAAGTACATTTATATGTATATGTTTCAGCTTGCCATCTCAATAAACAATGGTGCATAACTGTTATTCCGTGAGTATAGGAATATCTATTGGGGAAAATCGTTAAAATACTCATTCGGCACTTTCTTACGTCATCATCCTCAAGTAGGTCAAAAGTGAGGTTAGACAGCTACGCCGAAAAATTATACCAAAAAAAAGCTGAAGTTGTAAGCCTCAACAGCGGTTTCCTAATATTTTCACATTCGTAATGCTTAAATAAAGACGGGGTGCTTTTTGTTTTCAGTTATGTTCATGAAAGTTATTATACTTTGTTAAACATTCTTTAAAATTGATCAAGAGGGTATCAAGAATTTTATATAAATATCGGTAAATTTATTGGTATTGTCTTGAAGAATACACGAAAATCACACTTACGATGTTCATTTTATGATTGCAACCAAAGGAATAACTCGAGTAAAGTGTTGAGGTTGTGTTCGATGTTTGTAAAACCAAAAAAAAAAAAAATAATTTGTCCGAGTTTCGGCGCGCAGTCGCTCATAATTTAAAAGCGGACACGCATATATGCATAGCAGAAATACTCCAATGTTTCGTGCGATACTTAATTTTGAGCTTCCTGTTTTAACTGATTTCTGGTCAATTAATTTAGCTTTCGTCCATCGCGAACTTTCTTTACAGCAGAAAATTACCGAAGAGATCGCAGAGAGACTGTTGATACAGCGATTTCTGCAGAGAGGCCTCAGATATGGTTCAGCTCCGTGGGACTTGTTCAATTTTAAACAGGTTTTACAGCAGACGTTTGCGACTTAAGACAAAGCGTAATAGTGATCGAACAACTTGTAAGAAACTGTTTGGTCGTACCAAATCAACAAGAATACATTGTATTCGAGTTATAATAAACACGTTTAGATGTAGCCTTAGTCCAACTTTATTGAAAATACAGACAATACGAGGGGTGTTCAAATATGAATACAACTAACCCAATATCTCACTTTAAACCACGATTTGCACGAAATATGCACAAGTATCGCAAATAGTTTGTGTAAGCTCTCCATTGATACCATACATGTTAAATCCCTTTTAGTCTAGGGCTGGCAATAGCTATATTAACACTCTATACTCGTATACACTAAAGCTAGAATGGTTGGGAAAAAGTCTATTTTCACTGAACAAATTTGGTCCTATATCAAGAACCGCTGTATACTTGGTGTACAGGCGAAAGACGTATTTAATGAAATATGTCGTGTTTATGGAAACAATAAACTTTCTTATTCATCTGTCACACGGTGGTGTAGACTCAGTAAGAGATACGCCTCATGTACGCCGTCCGAATACTGCAACTTCGCTAAAATAGTTGAAAAAGTAAGGATTTGATTGCTACCGATGCAAGATTTATATAGTTCAATGCGTTAGCATCTCAGTAGGAGCTGCTCATACAATTCTAAGACGTAATTTAGAATTGAGAAGGATAAGTGCAAGATAGATGGATAACCCATCTCCTTACAGAAGAGCAAAAATTTGCTCGGGTAAGAATCGCCAAACAATTGTTGAGACATTTCCTTAAATACAACAATCGATCTTTCGCAAATATCATCACTGGCGATGAGACTTAGGTTCCCTTTCATGAGCCCAAGCGAAAGATGCAGAACAAAATATTGGCATCAAAAGGAAGCCAAACACCTTGCATAGCAAAACGCACCATGACCATCAAAAAGGTCAAGTATGTAATTTTCTTTACAAATCAAGGTACTGCTATTCAAAGTGCCGCACCAAAGGGTAAATCTGTAAATGCCAAGTTGTACAAAGGCAAGGTCCTTCATAAAGTACAAAAATACTTTGTAAACCGTCGACCAGCAACTTGATTCCGTGGTGTACGGTTGTTGCATGACAATGCTCCGACACACAAAACGGCCAATGCACACGAATATCTGAAATGAAAAAAGGTTGTCGAGCTTCCTCACACTCCTTATTCGCCAGATCTTGCCCCTTGTGACTTTTTCTTGTTTCCGAGGCTCTAAAAACATCTTACTGGAAAAAATATCAAACGCGCAGAAAGCTCGGTTCGGCTAGTTTCCAGTGTCTGAACAGCATACCTCGGAAATGTTATGAAAACGCCTTTAAAAATGGGTTAAAAGACTGAAAATTTGTATATCATATTGTTGTGAGTATTTTGAAGGATTGAGATGCCATTGTTAAACACTTCTGAAAGTTGCATTTATATTTGAACACGCCTCTTCCAGTTCAGTGAATTTGCAAAAACACCAACTTTATTGCCACAAATCAGTCAGATTTATTGCAGAAATAATTCACGCAAAAGCAATATTCATACATGTGTAAATTGTTACCAAATACTATTATAGTTCTCTTTTATGGGCGCTGTGTTTCAACGTACTGCGAATTTGTTTTGTTAGTACTCTTGTCCCTTTGTTTCGTGTCTCGTTGTGTTAAAAGTCTCGTGCTCGGTGTTTCGTACAGTCCCGTGAGAACATCATGAGTACGTGATTTGAAAACAAGTTGTTATGTTGTGAATTAATGGTATTCTGTTTGATTGGTCAATCCAGCACTTTTCTCAGATAACAAGATTTGGCGCGAATAATTTTACCTATATCACATTTCCTTCTAACTCGTTTATTTAATCGTATTTTGATCGCCGAGCGGGACGCGTATTCCATCGAAAACAGCTCTGAGGCTCTGAGTCGTCGTGAATCTAAGAGATTATTTTTTTTTCATTGTTTAAATTATAGTCCCTTACTACGAGTATATATAGTATAGTCCCTAACTTTGGACATTACATTTAAATTTTATATTTTGTCAGTAGACACTTCTGGTAAGACTTTTTATTCTCTTTCATTGTTAAATATGTTTAATTTGAATTGTAATACTATCGTAATTGTAAACAGTTTATTATGTCAATTGATTTTATTTGTATTATGATATCTATCATTTTATGTTCTAGGTTGTTGTCACTTTCGCACTATATTGGTACATCCAATATATGGACATTGAATCATGGAATAGTGCGTATCCATCAATGTAAACCCCGACTACATATATCTATTGTAGACACAAGTCCTAAATACTTGTATTACTACATTATAAGCAAACAATTCTGTTTATTTTGACAAATTCATTTAATAAAGTGTTAAACTCTGATTCAGTATCAATCTTTCTTATTAAACTCTTGACATCAAAATCACTGGAAAAAATGGTAAACTATGCACTTAAAATAATTAAGCAGAAACTCACCCTTATGCAGTATTTGATGCCAACAACGTTACATGTTCAAGACTTTTTATTTTCACGTAAAACGATTTAGGTATAGAGCTGTAGATTTCATAATAATTATTTTTGTTATTGTTTCTCGGTAAAAATGTCATTTTGAGTTCCTAGATCTAGACCTTAATTGGAAAATACCGGGTTTAGCCTCTCTATGTTGGTTCAATTAGGGGTTGGATCAGCTTCGAAATAATGTGATTAAAGATGTATTCGACTCAAATTTCAAATAAATATTGGACATGAAAAGATCTTCACTTTTTGAAATATTAAAGCTATAAAGTGACATCTGCGTAAATATACTAATGCATGAAGGTCAGTGACACCAGTATATTCAAGAAACAAACTTTGTCATGGGAGTTTACGTAAATGCGTACACATTATGTGAAAGGATCGCTAGTAATTTACCATGCATACTGTACCGTGAGTTCGCGAGGCAAAAGGACAACGATGCAAAATAGCTTAATAACATTTTGACAGCAACGAAATGAAAGTTCCATGTAAGGGGAAAAAACAAAACGTATAGAAAAGACACGTCGAGGCCCGTAAGCCTGAGATGTGTTCTTTTATGAAATGCTGGACAGTGTGGGGCTTTTCTCACACTCAAAATAATTTTCTAGCATGCGGAATAGGAGGCATTCAAACTTTCTTTTGTTAGTTTAAAAGACCATTTCACCAGGGGGATCAGCAATTCCCAGTATAAATCGGTTATTTAGATTGACCAAAAAATTGAAATGTAAGTATATTTCCCATTAGACTAAGTGTGAAATTTTACACCAGCATGAAGACTGGGTGTTTTGGAATGTTCGTTGAATTACGTCTCATTTGGAGTGAAATTGTCTATAGACACTACCCAAGAAACACGAGGAACTGGAAATCTGCATGGTTGCCTTATGTAAACAAGCGTGTCTCAGTTGTAGCCGAGAATATCCCACATCGACGTTTAATCGAGAGCTGTAACTTGAATTGCACTTGGAAAAAATGAAAACAAAGACTAACTGAAATCTTTATCCAGTCTTTTAATTTCACTTTGATTTGCCTAAATGCCATATAGATAAAATGTCACAGGTATAAAACAAATGATATACGAAATATTCCACGTATTGCCAGATAACACTTTTATCAGTAAAATAAACCACATTTTAATTTATGTTCACATATTCCGATTCTGACTTATAATAATTAGGTTTCTAATCTATTTTAACGCGTTTAATCAACATAGCTTACTCCAACTACATTTGTTCTAACTATGGTAACTAACCACCCCCTTATATAGTGGCAAAATAGCCGTTGAATAGACAAAGGTGGCCGTTTACGGCAATATAATTATATAGCCGATAACGGCTAAAACAGAACCGTTGACGGCTTACAGCGTTGATAACTACTAGATAACGTATTTAAAGTAATGACGTCATAAACAATACCGTTTACAACAACGATTAGAATACAGCAAGTAAAAGAGAATAGTAATAAATGTTTAGTACATATATGAGTATAAAAAATCGCGATCTTCGCGACATCAGTCGCCTAAAACTATATATACTTGGGCGAGAAAAACGTGCAGCCTGTTTGGTGCCACATTAATATTCATGATGTTCCGAGGGTTTCCTAATGCGATCAGATTGTTCCCGACTATGTTCGAAAATCTTAAGTGTATTCGTCAGTTAAAATGTTGGCGATCTTTTAAGATTTTCGCCATGTTCATATACCTTTTTAAATCTTCGACTTTTTTTGGGAATATGAATGTCGCACTCTTTATTTTCATATAATATTTCAACGTATAACTTTCTGTCAAGAGGTGATAGGGATGAATGTAGGACCGACTTCACACACACACACACATACACACATATATATATATATATTTTCTGAATAAGCTACAACGTCGTAATTAAATGCCTGCATACTTCATTTCATACTAAAGTGAGAGTAACAACCAGGTTAAGAGAAAAAAGACTAGGTTTTTCAAATTGAGATATATGGGATGTAATTTGTATGGAAGCATCAGAGCCTGTGCGCTCCAAACAGACGAGATAAATACTAGTACCATTTTAATGAGTTTAGTCGCAACCAGGAATCGAATCCACGACCTCCCGGTTACAGGGCGGACGTTCTGGTGAACCATGGCATGGATACTTACATTTCAGACAAGATCCGTTCTGGGGATTAAGGCTGTATCCCAGTACGCAGATACACGTGTTGTTCATGCACAGTTGTTGGCACCTGCACAGGCATCTACACGCAGACCCCCATTCCCCTGGAAACAAAATATTTACTGAAATAAAACCACTTTGTCGATATCTAACATCAAGGTTGTTTGATCCTCCATACGATACTCGGCCCACATGGGACACAATTCACGTAGCTCGAGACGCGCACAAAGTTGAAATGATATTTAAACAACGTAAATTATTTAAATTCCAAATCGCGTCGTCAAGGCAAAACAAAATGTCAAGAAAAATGCCGCCTTTGTTGTAAACGAATAAAACAACAGGTTTAACATTCAGGCTCAGGAGACCTCTCTGTCTTCATTGAAAAACACCTCATATCTCATTTATGTTATTTTTGGTTCTGGGGCCCTAATGCATGATGTTAAGAACCACAAAAACTGTATTATATTTCAAATATATAATGCTTTAGACCAACAAATGTTTTTTACTGATTTTTAACGGCTGTTATTTAAGTTACGATGCTTCTTTTAGAACCGCTATTTCCAGTTCTAGCGCCGACAAAAAAAGGATTAAAACTATAAATAATATTATGAAATGTGTACAATGTGTACAATTCTATTCATTGTACAGACAAAGGACAGATAAGAAGATACTCAGTAGTTGAATCTTAACCTTCATAATGAAATGCGTACAATTCTATACATTTTGTAAATGACACAGGGCTGCTGAAAAGAGGATACACAGTAGTTGTATCTCATCTTCCATTATTAAATGTGTGCAAGTATATGTTTTATACAGAAATAGAGCTGAGAAGATACTCAGTAGTTGTATCTTGTTAATGAAATTTATTTATATTTTACTTACACATAGCTCAAAGCATTTCATCGTATGTAAAATCATGAACTTTTACCACAGCTTTTAGAATTTGATAAACAGTACCTAAAAATAAAATTTTATTTTACCGTGGTACTTTGTTCCTAAATACTTAAATACATGTACTATTATGAAAAATAATAACTTTTTTTCAGGGTAATTATGCTCTGTGTAATACAGAAATAATGGCCAGAGAGAAAACAAGAAAACAACTTGACCCTACTGGGATTCGAACCCTCAATCCTCATTTTCAAATCAGTTGTTCGTAGCTTTAGACTATTATGGATTCTATTTAATCGGAGGCAATGCATTAATTTTCCAGAATCTTAATTAAACACGTTCATTTTATTGCAGAGTTGCGTCTGTGAATCTAATCTGAGATAGGCATTACCATCCAGATGATTAATATTCTTTATTGGAAGGATCCATGGTTTTTGAAGTGTGCATCATCCGACAAAGAAGTGCGGATAAAATTTCTCCACAAAAAATAACATTAATTAATAGACCACGTGATAATATTTATGGGTATGTTTTGCAGATTAAGAGGCCCCTTTTTTGGATTTATTTATCGCAGTGCTTATCGAAAGCATTTCTGATCAAACAATATGAAAATGATAACACAGGCATCAAAATGGAGTAAATTAGCGATGCCTAGTCTTCACTGCCTTATTTTTATCTTCCAAAACTTTAATCCATTACAAATAATTCAATTCTCTTTCGTCAAAATTGTTATATATCGTCCTTATAAAATGATTAAACAGATCTTAAATATGCACATTATCACTACCTCTTGATTATAAACTCAAATTAACAGTTATTTAGTCAGACAACCCCGCACCTACTTCCCTTAAATGACAGTAATGTTATTTCAGTTTCAATTTACATTAGTATAAAACTTTTGATTAGTATAAAACCTTTTATAAGTATTCTATCGTGCTTTTCAAATTTGGAAATACATGTATTAACATTTTTATATTTTGTTAAGGTTGGATACATGTTTATTTTTTCTTTTCAAATGTTTAATAAATAATTTTGTTTTGTTTGCAAGTCATATGGTGTATTAATGTACAGTTTAGTTTCAAGCAATATAAGAAATACTTGGAAATGTGAAATATATCCTATTTTTCCTTTCGACCTCCTTTAGATTTTGCTAACAATCAATTGGTTTGAAGGCATGACCAGATCAAATGTATGGTTGTTTCAAATGGAACGCACAGGACGAAATGTTTGTGTATTAACAAAATTACCGATAAGAAAACCACACTATTCTTCACGGTTGTGAGATTTAGAGAATATTCCTTTTAACTTATATCTCCTTAACTATTTAATCATCGAATCTAACTTAAAAATATGAAAAGATATATATATATATATATATATATATATATATATATATAGAGAGAGAGAGAGAGAGAGAGAGAGAGAGAGATTTGTTATCATACGGTTTGTGTATTTGTTTTGAGTTTACTTATTTTGATGCATATCAAAAGCCCCACTCTAACAAATAAGATATTTTTTTAAAAAAGTAAGAAATAATGCGACATAAAATGTAATACTTTCAAAATTACATAATAATTTGGAAATTACAATGTTGAACTATTTTCTTGATTATTTTTTCTCAATCTTATTATTTTTCCTTCTAGCTAATCCTAATTAATTTAATGAGTTACAATATTTTCTCATTCAGTTTTAACTCTCTTATATAATATACTTAAGAGCCACGAACTAACACCGCATGATAAACTTTTGTGTCGGTTTAGGGGAATATGTTAGACTGTATATGTTGATCAATATCATTTATTATACTTTAATAATAGTTATCTTAAAACGAGATGAGACTTGTCATTTGTTGTGAATACCAATGCCTAATGGTATAATCTTATACCTTCCTACTATGGTTAATATTTTCCAGGAATAACCTTGGAAAAATGTCGAATATCTTATTTCGTGGATTTTAAACGGTTTTAGATTATATAGAAATGTAATGTGGTATGTTTCAGGACAGATTGGTGCATATTCTATGTCTATTTTCCTTTATTTCTTAAAAAATACGATTACAAAGGAGGGGTCAACCTGTGAAAGGAAATAATATGAGGTATAGAAGTTTAATTAACGAGGCGTTTTTAAAGTACTCGAATATATTTAAGTCATCCTATATTGCTTCCTAAGTCCGGCTCCGAGTGTTAATCTCTTTATTTTTGACGCATTGCTGAAAAAGTCAGCTCTTTAATCAGGACTTTCCCTGTTTTCCCATACAATATTGTAATACAGATTCTACACTGTCTTTACGGCAGAGAAAAATCCACGGTTTCATATACCATTTTAAGGTCAGTAAATTAATACTTATCAAGTCAATAATTTGTACATGAATATTCACGGGGCAAAAGGTATATCCAAGTGAAATTATTTATATCTTTCTTTAGATGCTTACCCCAGTCTCCACGTAGTATTGTACTCCAGAAGCAAAGGAAGTACTTGGAATTTCACATCCGTAGCACGTGTATTCGCGTACTCAAAGGAGGTACACTCTGCAAACTTCTAGCAGAAATAAGCACAAGTCTTTCACTTTAAGTGGTTTAGTGTACAAAATATTTTCCTCCGAACAAGTATAATTTGATAAAACATAGTTTGCCAAAATTGCGTAGGTTAAGTACAATAAAGAACAACATACACTCAATTTCAGAAAGAAACCCAAAAGTCCAAAGAAATGACATTGATCTGACGTCATTTTGGGTCACGAAATTTAGACTTCAAGTCACCGTTAGAATAATTTCAAGTCAGCACTCTTAAGTAATAGAATATGATCACAAACATTTTCACATCCGATAAACCCTTGCAGTAACTTTATCACGATGTATATATCGCTATGACGATCAGTTCTAAGGAAGTGCCTAACAGTTACATAATGGATTGCGATTTAAACACAATTATTACCTATATATATACGCGAGGGTCAATCATATATGCACAAAACATCCTGTATACTGGATACAAAAGTGTTATTAAATATTCATGTATGCATCGATGAAGAAAATGAAACGTTCACAGGATTCATCTTACTTCTATAAACAGCGCTGAAAGGCATGATGGATGGACCCGATGTTGTTAAACTTTATTCCGTCAACTTGTCTGTTTTGCATTATAAAATATTCTGACAGACTATTGTGTACCTTGACTGATAACAAAGTTACAAATTGATCAGGAAATCTGGTGAATCAGTCTCAGTCATACTGACATGTTGGGTTTTAAGTCCATAATAGTAAGATGTTTTAACAATTGTGTTCAGGAAAGATGATTGCTGATCTACTGCTTCAGATATAAATTGCATTATGCTTAGATTAGTTTAAACTTATTTATGTTACGTCGTTTTGGAAACAAATTCTTACAACTTATACTTATCCCTCGAAGGATCCTCGGTTGGACCAGTACTTAGTGCTTTGGAAGATCTTGAACAGAGTTCGAACCATGATGATTATCAATTCATAATTACGGATTGTCTAGATAATGGTCACACAGAATTGATTATTATTGAATACACAGACACGAAAGTTGACACAGAAACAAATGTTAGGGGTTAGTTTGTATTATAATTATCTTAAGTTTTAATGGTGCATTGTTGATTTATAAAATATGTCAATTCTTTGGTACCTTCTTCTGAGGGGGAGGAGTTAGAACATCCGTCTCTAGAGCAGAAGGTCGTGAGTTTGATCCCCGACCGCGACATATCAAAGTCGTTAAAATGGTACTGGTAGCTCCCTGCTTGTCGCTTAGTCTAAACACAGGGTAATGGTTGGCCCAGTGCCAGGCTAATGTGGTTTGGTGTGTTATCATGTCACTTGTCGACGGCGTGATTCTGCAGTATGGCAACTCTATAATTATTTATCTCATGTAAATGTTTTTCGGATGATTGAAATAAAAAACAGACACTAGGTAATTGACATAGTTACTCTGGCGCGCACGCCCAAATAGTCATTTTTTAAATTTAAATAACTGTTGGTGTCTTTCCATTTATCTGATTTGGAGCATTTCCCCCATTTTTTGTAATTACAGCTAAGATATGTATTCGGTTTAACTTGTAAATAAATATTTGATATGAAATATTTTCACCTTTTGAAGCATTTAAGCTATAAAACGATATCTGCGTAAATATTCTCGTACAAAACGGCTGGTGACACCAGTATATTCAAGAAACAAAATATTTACGGAAATACACCCGCCATTATCAGAAAGGCTAGCTGGTAATATTGATGCATTCCGTTATCCCCCGCTGTTAATATTTATGTATACAGTACCGATACAAAATGGCTCAATAACTGAATATTCTATGTAAAAAAAAAGATGTGTCTTTCTATAAGACATCCGGTAGTTTTAGGCATTTCTAACACTTAACAATTTTCCCCATTATTATAATATTTGAAATCACAAAATAAGCATGATGAATTGGAGGCATTCATGCTTTCTTTTAACGAAGAAACGTGAGACTTTGAACACTGAATGGTTGCCTTATGAAAACAAGCGTGTTATATGTCGGTGTAATACTGTTACTTCTTCATAGCTAATGGGCGAGAAAAAAAAACAACAAACGAGCATTCTGTTTGTTACCGCATAAATATTCATGACATGTTTCTGAATGCGATCGGGTTGTTTCCAATTATATTTGGTAATCTTCATGTGTACTCAGTTAAAAATTCGGCGTTTTTCAAGATTTTCGTTATGTTCATATTACTTTGTTTCAATCTTTCGACTTTTCAGGGAATCTAAATGTTGCACGCTAAATTTCCATACAGTGTTACAACATACAACTTTCTGTCAAGAATCTGTTGGCACAACCGTTGGACCGTATACATCTTTAAAGCACGTTCAGTTATCCTATAAAACTCTCGCCTCAGTTTTCAATATCCCAACCTTTGCGACTATAACATGTCTTTTGTCTCTTTGATAGTGAAATATATAAATGACATAACTTATGTAACGTGCGTGTAAAGCGTAACCTGCTCATGGACAGCTATATAAAATGGATATGCTATGTTTTAGAATCTTGCATGGGTAGTTGCAGGTCTTGTTGGCTAAGTGCCAGGCTAATGTGGGTAGGTGTCACTTATCTACGGCGTGAAACTGCAGTGTGGCAACACTATATTTATCTCATGTAAATAGTTTTCAAATGATTGAAATAGACAAACAGACACTAAGTAATGGACAAAGTCACTCTGGCACGATCGCCCAAATTGTCATTTTCGTCGTTCAGTTATCATTTGAACCTCTCGCCGCAGTTCCTCTTCAATATCTCAATCTAAGAGACTATAACAGGTCATGTGTCTCTTTGATAGTGAAATATATAAATGCTATAACTTATGTAACGTGTGTGTACAGCATTACCTGCCATGGACAGCTATATTAAATTGATATGCCATGTTTTAGAATCTTGCATAAAGTAATACGTCGATGTCTTGGGAATGAATCGTTATCAGTGAAACCCTACACAGTGTCTGTCTTTCTAATCAATAATAAATTTACGATTGAAGTTTCTGGTTTACTGCGTTTCTATGAAAATCGTGAGATTTGAATATATAATGAAGACCTAAAGTACCGACTTCAGACTTTCTGTTGCATCATTAATTTTCATATTGTGATAAAACAGCTATTTTATATCATATTGTGATAAAACAGCTATTTTATAAAGTGAATTATAAACATAATTGCAACACTTCATATATTGGTTATCTAAATTTCACTTCTAAAAGTTGCAAAAACTAAATGCAAAAAATGAAATCAAACATCGTCGGAAACTCTCGAACGACATATTACATTATTTCCTTTTTATCGCACATGGGATTATTAGTTTACATTTGCTTTTTTATTTTGTCTTACGGTATTAAATGATTCAAAAACTCCACAAAAAAGTTTCTTTCGAGTATTATTGATTTACATTCTACAGGTAAAAATCTGAAACAAAACAATATTACAATGTAACATTTTTCTGATATGAACGACAAGACTAATTTGAAGGTAGATAGATCAATGACAAGCATCTAAATAAAGAACTGCACAAAAAATAACAAAAAATACCTAAATACATGCTAAAACCCACATACGCATATTCACACATATACATAAATATACACATATACATATGCATAGCAAACTGATCAAGGATTAAATCTCTTGCAAAAATAACTGACAACCGGAATACACAAACTCTCAATATCAATATAACCTAACATATCATAAAAGTAGCAAACGATGCACTCCAGAGTTAGAAAAGAACAAGAATAAGAAATGTTGCTCAAAACATTATATTTCATTGCAGCAAAATAATGGAATCTTATTAACAATATTCCAATGAACTGAAAAATACAACATTGAAATTGTGATTAATTTGCTAATATTATAAGCCATTGTCATATAATGAAAGAAAATGACAAATTAACTAGTAATAAGGAAATCCTCATAAATATTTTTCAGATACACGCCATGATCTTGAAAACAGTTCCCAAACAAAATAAAATAGTTCCGTGTCTTGCAACAGGAAACTATGCAAAAAAAAAAATGTAAGAAAAAACATTGCTTTATCATACTGACTGATTATAAAAACTTACAAAGTGGTGC
>CM037787.1:29160059-29210059 GCA_021229015.1 Solen grandis | reverse complement strand
GGGTGTGGTAAATCTGTATAAGGGTAGTTCCAGGACTGGTTGACCTGGTGTCAGGAAAGTGTGACTGGGTGTGGTATTATCTCACATGTCTACAATGTGATATTGCAGTGTGGCAGTATTATATCTGTCTCCAGTAGATACTCTCCAAATGACTGAAAAACTGTCGATGGGATGTTAATCCCAACAAAACCAGTATGTGGAGCATAGCTTTAAAACTATCATTGGGATTTATTTGAAACTTTAACTTTCTATAAAAGATTTTTCTTAAATTCACATTTTATGTATAAATAAAATGTACTGATTATGAAAATGGAAAAAAAAAAGACCGGTAACCACGCTTGTTTTTATTATGCATTCATATATCCATGGTATATAACAGCTAAAATGTATATCTCGTTAAAAAGAAAGTAAAAAATCTAAAAGGTGATTTTTTTCTTTTTGAAGAAGATAGAGAAAAAGACTGGGTTGTTACTGCTTTGACATTAATATTAATTTAAAGAGAGTGAAATATTAGCATTTTTCAGTTTAAAAAAATGGAATTTCGAGATACTTAGAGTATTACATATTGTTTAACCTTTTTTTTAAAGTGTTTTTTCATCAATTCAGTTTTTATTTTTATTTTTTTTAAATATATTCAATTTATTGAGCGTGAATCTTTTCCTCAATTGTAAGATGAATTTGAGAGAATTGTTTCATATTTTTTAAGCATTCAAGTGTGGTTTATGTTGGTTTTATTGTCACATGATAGGCATGTATAGTTGCAGTTGTCATGTAAAATTAATTAGTTCATGGTTACATGTGCTGAAAATTATAATGCAGTTAAAATGTGAATACTTTACACTTTTGTTACCGAATCACAATTTTCAATCTGAATATATCCCATCCATTTATAAAAAGTTCAAGCATTGCGCAATGCCTGAAGAATGGATAAGGTCTGAGTAAAGATTCCTAGCCTGTAAAATTATCTTTTGATTTTCAGAGGCTGAACCGGTCTCCACCATAACAACAGAGATAACCAATTTAAAGGGTTGCTGCAGAACCTCCTGACACATTTTCCAGGTGATACTCATTGGATTCACTGAAATGGTGATGTAACGGTCTACATCAGTTGTCCTGAAGGTAGGATTCTTTAAAAAAAAGGATGTAAGATTGGACATGGCATATACACCTATTAGTATATAGAACATGTTCAATCTTAAATCAAATTTTTAGATATTGCTGTAACTTCCTCGTCATCTGCTGTCACTTTGTCCCATTTTTTTCCACCACTCTTCTTCAGCAGGTGATGCATGTGTTCCAATCAAGACTATTTGTTTAACATGGACCAGAGTTCTGATAATCAAAAGATTATATTTGTTTGAGGTATACTAGATTATAGAAAATACCTTGTAAGAAACGGCTCAGATACCAAAATTGTAGGACATTTAAGGTAAAGACCAGAGTTAACATCACTAAATGTTTTGGTCATTTTTTGTTAGAACCAAAGCTGACACTGCCAAATGTTTAGGACAATTTAGGTAGATTAGAACACAGCTTTCACCATCAAATGCTCAGGGCATGTAGGTTAGAACTAGAGTTGACATCATCATATGTTTAGGGAAAAAGGTCAGAACTAGAGCTAAAACAAATGTTAAGGACATTTAGGGTTTGAACCAGAGCTACCACCTGAAAATGTTTGTGGAGCTGACTCCACCAAATGTTTAGGGCAATTATTTAAAACAAAAACATATTTTTAAAGAATTTTTTTACTACCTGTTAGGTTAGAACTAGAGCTGACACTACCAAATGTTTAGGGTATTATAGGTTAGAACTAGAGCTGACACTACCAAATGTTTAGGGTATTATAGGTTAGAACAAGAGTTGGCACCACCAAATGTTAAGGACAATTTATCGGTAGGTTAGAACAAGAGTTGGCACCACCAAATGTTCAGGACAATTTAGGTTATATCAGCTGGCACAACAAATGTTTAGGTATTTGATTAGTACCACAGCTGGCATCACCAATGTTTAAATATTCATGTCTGTGATCAGGAATCAAACCTTGTATGCAGGGGCTAAATATATTAGCCAGTGGGCCTCAGGTTACACAATTAATAATAATAATATAATAATAATAAAAATAATTTTGCGCCATTTGTATTTGCCAAATAATTATTATTTTACTCATGTTCCATTTAAATAATCATGTTACTATGAATAATCCTTATTTATTACTGCTAAAAATGCATGACAAGAAATCAAAGAATGCATTCTAATACCATGACTCAATTAAGTTTAATACTGAACATTTATAACATAAAACTAAATATAGGACTAGGTTACATAAATCTTTCTTAACAGTAGCAAATATAACAAGAATAGATTAAAAAACGTTTAAATAGATTGCGTACAATAAGCATATATATTGTCTCTCCCTTTCTCTCTCTCTCCTACAAATTGTAAGATTTACATAAATATATTTATTTAAATTAAAAGGAAGCAAATACAAATTAACAAATGCAAATTAATGAATATATGAATGCATATAAAACACATAATATAAACTTAACATATTTAGTCCAAGAATACTATTTTTAAAGCAGACACAACTTTGTAAAAATGTTCATTGCTGGAATCAAACTCTTGACCCCTGCTTTAAAAATTGCCCGATTGAGGTAATGCTCAAACTGATATCACTCACGCAAATGAGGCAGTTTATAATTAAGTGTATCAATTCACTACTTAAACTTATTGCATTAACTATCTAGAGTATTTAAACCAAATATTAATGTTTATCTTGTGGTTACAAGTCAATAAGGTAAACATTACACATTACTTATCCCACACATCTTATAATAAACAACCATGTATAATAACACGCCCAAATTAATAGTGTATTGTATCAGTTCAATATTTTATTAGGCATAAACATTATGTCCATTGCCTGGACCTTAATGTCACTCAGTGATAAGTAGGCCACAAACTACATGTATAAACAATCAAAATATAAACGCCTGCCGACCAATTCTTCATTAAAAAAAAATAAAGTATTAACAAACACGAAGCACATTTTTTATATCTTTAAGCATTCCCAAAGAAAATTGTCTCCATCATGACTTTATATTTAGCTATATACTGATCTGCACATGTGCAAACGGAAGTTAAGAGTTACTTTAATTGGACATATTAATATATGCAAGTACTGAATACCATCCGGAAAATATTTATAATTATATTTAGACCAAAAATCATCATTTAGTTAACAATCGCAGTATATGAAAATACAGTTTAAAACATTGCCTTAGTCACAAACTTATCAAAATTATCAAGCAGGAAATATGTAGTTGAGTTGATCAAATGTCTCATTCCAAAACATTACAGAAGTTGAACAAGTTGTGGAGCATTGTTGTGTGTAATGCATCAAATTAATGAAGCTAGACGATGTTCACAGGGTACAAACACAGCTGTTGACAATTTTTGGGTTAAAAAAATCACAATAGGACGTCGGGTATTTGAACTTTCAGTGTATGACTGAAAAATTGGATGTCCCGTGTACATTTGGTGTTCCAAATCTGGCTGTACATAGCTGGTTCTCGGACGTACATTACGGTCTTTTAGTTTCTAACTAAAGTTATGTTAGGTAATAAAATTCTTATAAATAAAGGGAATATTGAAATTTGCAATTTTCCAAACTGCAGACTGTTGCCTATGAAATACATAATGTAGTTTCTTTTCAAGTATAGGTAGTTCATTCAATGAGATTTGTCAAATATAAACTTTTGCCTATTAGAAAACTAATTAGATTAGGACAAGGTCTAAAAGCACATGCTTTATTTGTACACACTTGCTCTTTATAAGTCTACTGTAAAGATTTTCTTTGATCTCTTCTGGCCAACAAGTCTGGCAGTGTTCTATCAGTCTTTCAAATTTAGGTCTAGGTATAATGTCCTTAAAAGGAGGTAACTACTTTTTGTTTTTTTAAATATAAAAGGGTGAAATGTTCACAACGACAATAGAGAAAATGTGTGACCTGATACAGAAAATTCACAGTAAGGTGCATATGTGTGTATGTTTGTTTGCACAAAACATCTATACATACACAATGGCCATTGATCCAATATTCCACTTTTTAAATTGGGTTGTTTAGATTTATATAATTTTTTTACATGTGGTATATTGGTCAAGGAGGGCATACATGTGTGTGTTAAGTATTTTAACAAATATTTTATGTAATTTGTCATTTCGATGTAATTTACAAGGCACATTAGATATTTTTTATGTAATTAGCAATGTGCATGAAAGATTGTTTTAATTTGTCAGGATATGAAAGATTTCATTGTAGTTTTGCAATACACGTAAAAGATTTTGATGTATTTGTTAGATGTACAAATAATTTTTTATGTAATATGACAAATGTACGAACAATTTAAATGTAATTGTAATGTGCGTGAAAATTTTTGTTTCAGTTTGTCAGGGATTTTTTTAATTTGGAAAGATTTTGAAGTAATTTTTCAGATGTACAAACTATTTCGATATTATTAACAAAGCATGTGAAGATTTCAATGTTTTTTTTTTTGATATGTACAAAATACTTTAATGTAATTTTTAATTTGTAAGCACATGAACAATTTCATTGTAAGTTGCGCCGGGGATTACATTGTAGTTTGTGCTAAGGTGGCTGTGAAGAGGATCATCAGGAGGAGACTGGACAGAATTTTTTATTTATCTTGTATTATTTTTATTTTCTATATCAGATGTTCTTTGTGATGTGTGTGACTGTGTGCCCTTCTCTTCCTGGTAGGTTTTTTTTTGTTATTTTCAGGCACCATTTTCAATACATGTATTTGAGCATAGGTGGAAGACTATAATGAGCAATTGTCAGTCTTACAAAAATAAGGAAAATGTTCAAAGATAATCAAGAGCTTATGATGGGTATAGTAGTGTTAGGTGGTCAAATTAGTCAAACAGGGGTTGCACTGTACGGCCGTACTGTTCGTCCAGAAATTGGCTGTCTACTCCTAGATATGTGGCACAGGGCTACATGGGGCTTCCTTTATTTCTATCATACGCTGACAGTGAATATACCGGACTAACTCAGAGGTGTCAATCAATTACCGAATAATAAGTATCTGTATCCAAATTGAGCAGGTTGTAGCAATGTTAATAGAAATAGATCGCTTTCAGATCTTTACATAAAGAATGCATATTATAGAAGAATTGATAGAGGCATACGTTCGATTGCCCCGAGTTTGAACCAAGAGACTTAACAATATTCTTGATCATTTTTCATCCCTACCAAATTATTTGTTACGTTGTATGCAGTGAACTTAGCTTCACCTTCTGCAGGTATTAAGTAATTCTACTAAATTTTCCCAATAATCATTAAATTTGATAATGTTAGGGGTCCAGAAGATGGAATAATTCAATATAGAGAATACTTTTTTTCAGGGTTAAAACTTAAAAATCAGTTTTGAAAGGAATATTGAGCTCTGGTTCATTTTGTAGATTTAAGACTTAATTCATACATTCCAGCTGGTAAATGTACGATGTGGACATACAATTTTGTGACAGGCTATTTCATATATGCATGACAAAATAGAAAGGCAGTCACAAATGCAAAATACTAACTCTAGCTTGTGAAATATCTGCTAACAGTATTCAAACTGTGTTATTGGTTCATATCATAATAATTCTAAGTTCACTTACTATCAAAATGATAAAGCCTTTAACAACAAAAATATTTTAGCCCTAAACATTTCATTACTTTATTTATCTTTCAAATTTTCAAATGAATTAACGTGATTTCCATTATTCAAACTTTGTGCAGAAATAATTATAACAAAAGGAATCCTATTATGTTAACATTTGAAAGTGACAGCAAGGCAGCTATCATCTATTTTTTGTAGCGTATATGAAGACGAAGTATAGACTAAAACTTCCAATACCACTTGTAACAAATGAAGATTAAAAAAACACAACACTTGTTACTTTAATGAAATGAAATTTAGGATAACAGATGAGTTCTTAATTGTTAATGCAGCCAAATTTCGTTTTGCGACTTCAGTTTGGAGCTCTGGTTCATTTTATGATTCTGTATATAATATAAAAAGTTCATTTAAGTATATATTTCTGTATATATGTAAAGCCTGCTGTAGCCAAATTTGATATTGCTACTTCAGTAACAAGCACTGGTTCATTTGTTCTTATAAAATAAAGTTCATTAAGTAATATTCGTATATATTAAGCCTGCGTACAAATTGATATGTACTTCGTAACAGCATGTTCTTTATGATCTTAATAATTAAAGTTCATTAATTATATTTCTGTAGTATAATATGTAGCCAATTTCATTATCAAGCTCTGGTTCGTTCTATAATTCCGTATATAAAATTAAAGTTGGATGTAGCCAAATTTCATTTTGCTACTTCAGTATCAAGCTTTGGTCCATTTTATAATTCTTCAATGTAGATCCATTACTGCATCCAAATTTTTTCTTTCTAATTGATTTTTAATTTCTTTCATATTTAAATAGATTATAGATCTACGTAAACACATAATACACTATTTCAGCTGGTAGCGGAGGTCGTGTCACCCGGTCCTTGTGTAATCGGTCTTCCTCCACCGTAATAGCTGGACTCGCATATGATTTAATTATCGCGCGCGTACCAATACAACACATCAGGGTTGCACTAAAGCACTGAAGAGTGGACAACCTTACTATATAACCGCAAACTGGCTGTGTATACGCCCAGAATTATTGTAGCACTATACAGCACATTCTGCTGTGTCCATGGTAGTGTAATATGTGCTTGGGTATTGCTTATGCAGTTTTAATTAAATTTGCTCTGCCCACGATTGACCTACCATAGTTTATAAATTCAAGTCTAAAGTTTATATAGGATTTAATTGCTTGGAAGTTTCAATTTCAGACAGATTTTTAAAACAAAGTTATAGAGAATAGATATCATACATTTCATATAAAAAAAAACAAAGGAATATGAAGAATGAAATGTCTACATATTAAATGACTTACAACACTGTTTCTATTGCAGTAGAAAAGTATTTGAATTCTAAAATTTAATCTTTATGCAACCCCTTATATTTTCTGTAGGCATCCAAGTTATGAGAGTAATACTGGAATGTTTCCTCTTTTTAAGGTTGTAGAGGTAAAATAACTTAAAGAGCATAATGTAGGTTTCCCCTTTTTTGCCATTGTATGGACCATTACTACTCTCTACTTTACTCCCAACCAGGTAAACATACTCTACATCATACACATAATCCACAACTTCCCCTGCCCCACATAGTCTGAGACCGCCTGCCGAGCGTTACAATCATGATTACCAATCTCACGAGCCTCACCACTGGGTTCATCCGTGGGAATTGTTTTTTTTCTGGAGAAAGCCTTCCGCTGCTTGCGTAGGTCGGTGGTTCTACCCGGTACCTCTGTTACTTCGGGCTTCCTCCACTGTAATTCGGCTGGACGTCGCTATTTTTGAAATACTATCGCATGGACGTAAACCCATACAGCGAACACATAGTCCGAGTCATGTTACCCCTAACCAAGGTATGAACCATACTTTCCTACTTCCAAAAAGCTCGCAGTCTTACTCCTCCCAGGTATGACCATACTGGACGTCCCCTACGCCTCACAAGTCTCGACCATCTATCCTCCAAGGTAGAATCAGTACTACTACCCCAATCCTCGCATAAGTCTCGACCAGTCTTACCCCTCCAAGGTATGAACCAGTACTACTCCCCAACTCCTCGCATAAGTCTCGACCAGTCTTACTCCTTACCAAGGTATGAACCAGTACTACTCCCCTACTCCTCAACAAAGTCTCGACCAGTCTTACTCCTCTCCAAGGTATGAATCAGTACTACTCCCCAACTCCTCGCATAAGTCTCGACCAGTCTTACTCCTCTCCAAGGTATGAACCAGTACTACTCCCCAACTCCTCATAAAGTCTTGACCAGTCTTACTCCTCACCAAGGTATGAACCAGTACTACTCCCCTTCTCCTCAACATAGTCTCCAGTCTTACCCTAACCAAGGTATGAACAGTACTCTCCCCTACTCCTCAATAAAGTCCGACCAGTCTAACTCCTAACCAAGGTATGAACCAGTACTATTCCCTACTTCCTCAACAAAGTCTCGACCAGTCTTACTCCATACCAAGGTATGAACCAGTACTACTCCCCTACTCCTCACAAAGTCATAACAGTCTTACCTAACCAAGGTAACATACTCTCCTACTCAAAATCACAGTCTTACTCCTAACCAAGGTATGAACCAGTACTATTCCCTACTCCTCAACAAAGTCTCGACCAGTCTTACTCCTTACCAAGGTATGAACCAGTACTACTCCCCTACTCCTCATAATACAACTAGTACTCTACAAGGATGAACCAGTACTACTCCTTACCAATAATCCGAACCAGTCTTACTCCTCCTCATACGACCTCATATCCTTCCCTCACAACAGTCTCACATCTTACTCCTTACCAAGGTATGAACCAGTACTATCTCCCCTACTCCTCATAATCTCAACTAGTTTATAAGGTTCTACACTCTATAAAGTCCATTACTCCTCTCCAAGGTATGAATCAGTACTACTCCCCAATTCCTCGCATAAGTCTCGACAGTCTTACTCCTCTCCAAGGTATGAACCAGTACTTCTCCCCTACTCCTCAATAAAGTCTCGACCAGTCTTACTCCTCTCCAAGGTATGAACCAGTACTACTCCCCTACTCCTCAATAAAGTCTCGACCAGTCTAACTCCTTACCAAGGTATGAACCAGTACTACTCCCCTACTCCTCAATAAAGTCTCGACCAGTCTAACTCCTTACCAAGGTATGAACCAGTACTATTCCCTATTTCTCAACAAAGTCTCGACCAGTCTTACTCCAAACCAAGGTATGAACCAGTACTTCTCCCCTACTCCTCAACAAAGTCATCAGTCTTACCCCTAACCAAGGTATGAAACAGTACTGCTCCCCTACTCCTCAATAAAGTCACGACCAGTCTTACTCCAAACCAAGGTATGAACCAGTACTATTCCCTACTCCTCAACAAAGTCTCGACCAGTCTTACTCCTTACCAAGGTATGAACCAGTACTACTCCCCTACTCCTCATAATAGTCTCCACTAGTCCCACTCTCCTACCCCTTCGACACAGTCTCCTACTTCTCACTATAGTCTCCACTAGTCCTTTCTCCTACTCCACCATATTCTCCATAATTTTTACTCTCCTACTCCTCACAATAGTCTCCACTAGTCCCAGTCTCCTACCCCTCGACAGAGTCTCCTACTCCTCACCATAGTCTCCACTAGTCCCATTCTCCTACTACCATATTCTCCACCATTCTTACTCTCCTACTCCTCACCATAGTCTCCACTAGTCCCAGTCTCCTACCCCTCGACACACTCTCCTACACCCCACCATAATCTCCACTAGTCCCAGTCTCCTACCCCTCGACACAGTCTCCAACTCCTCGACACACTCTCCTACACCCCACCATAATCTCCACTAGTCCCAGTCTCCTACCCCTCGACATACTCTCCTACACCCCACCATAATCTCCACTAGTCCCACTCTCCTACCCCTCGACACAGTCTCCTACTCCTCACCATAGTTTTAACTAGTCCCATTCTCATACTCCACCATATTATCCCATCTTCTTCCTACTATCTCCACTAGTCCCACTCTCCTACCCCTCGACACAGTTTCCTAGTCCTCAACACAGTCTCCACCATTCTTACTCTCCTTAGTCTTGACCAGTCCTAGTCTCTTATTTCTCATCAATCACAACCAGTTCTACTCTTCTCCACATCATAGTCTCATCTAGCCCTACTCCTCAATAAGGTAGAAATCTGTACTACTCCTTACTCCCTACCATAATCTCAACCAGCACTACTCCTTAACATAGTATCGACCAGTCCTCTCTCTTAGTCCTCACCTAACTAGCCCTCTCATCACCAAGAAATTAACCAGTACTACTGTCCGACTCCTCACCATAGTCTCAAACATCTCTACTCTCATACTCTACTAATAATGTGGAATCATTCAAAGCTCAGAGAATGGAATGCTTGGTTTGCCTTTGGAAATTAATTTTTTCGGCTCATACATTTTTATACAAAATGTTAAGCCTGATGTGTTATTTTATGATTTTATTTTTCATGTGTTTGGTTTTGTTTTTTGTGATAGGTTTTTGATGTTGTTCATGTGAGTTGTCTTTATTTCGATGTTTGGTTCGTTTAAAGTGCTTTATAAGCATCTGGTGTTTTGTTTGTTTATCGGTGTTCATCTGTGGTAGGGTCAGGTTAGTAATGTGAGACGTCTCATGGCTTGTTTCCTGTTGTTTTCTATGTCAGGTTTCCTCAATAACACTGAAGGCTCATCTTTAAAAAAAAAAAAAGTTTTCAAAAAATTAAATCTAGCGGAAATCATTATTCTAAAAATATTTTGGATATTAATTTCTGAAGGTAATTTACAAGCTTCCGTCTCTGTGTGATGAATATCCACAGCCTGCTTCTCCTCACCAGTGTCTCAACTATGCTATTCTCTAAATCCTCATCAAGGTATGAACCAGTAACACCCCCCTACACATTACCATAATCTCAATTAGTACTCTTACTGCTCACCTTAATCTTAACCAGCACTACTCTTTCTCACCAAGGTATTCATTACTCTCCTACTCCTCGCCATAGTCTCCACCAATCCCACTCCCTATTCCTCACCAGTCTCCATCAGTCTTATTCTCCCCACCCCTTTCTACCGTCTCCACATCTTATCTCCTTCATAACTAACAGTCTTACTCTCCTACTCCTCGCCATGGTCTCCACCAATCCCACACCCTATTCCTCACCAGTCTCCATCAATCTTACTCTCCCCTTCTTTATAAGCTCAACAGTCTTACTCTCCTCCCCCCTTTCCCACCAGTCTCCATCAATCTTACTCTCCCCTTCTCTATAAGCTCAACAGTCTTACTCTCCTACTCCTCGCCATTGTCTCCACCAATCCACACCCTGTTCTTACCGTCTCCATCAATCTCTCTCCCTACCAGTCCCATTCTTGTACTCCTCACCAAATTGTCCCACAGTCCCACTTTTCTACTACTGACAATAGTCTCAAACAGTCTTACTCTCTACTTCTCACCATAATCTCGACTAGTACCACTCGCGTATTCCTAAGCAAGGTATGAACCAGCTAAACTAGTCCAACTGACCAAAGTATGAACCATTATTTCTCCCTATTCCTCACTATAATCTCTACGAGTACCACTTGTGTTCCTAAGCAAGATATGAACCAGCTAAATGAGTCCAGCTCACCAAAGTATGAACCAGTACTTCCCCCTATTCCTGACCAAAATCCCTACTAGTACTACTCAGGTAGCTTTAGCAAGGTATGAACCAGCAAAACGAGTCAAACTCGCCAAGGTATAAACCAGTACTACCCCCTATTCCTTACCATAATCTCAACTAGTCCTACTCTCGTACCTTTATCAAGGTATGAACCAGCTAAACGAGTCGAGCTCACCAAGGTATGAACCAGTACTACCCCCTTTTTATTCCAAGGTTTGAACCAGTATTACTCTCCTTCTCTTCACAATCTAAACCAGTCTCATCTTCATTCTCCAACATAAGCTCAACCAGCCCTATTATGCACTTAAAATCTTTGTAATTTTAGACAGCAAAGACAGACGCAATTGAGGAAATAGCAGAGAAATAAAAATTCTTAAATAAACGTTACAGCAAAGATAAATATGGTGGTACATTGGAATTTAACGGCATCTAATCAGTTCCAATGAAAGAAAAACTTTTTTTTAAATCAAATCCAGGTATTGCTATTGAATGTTAATGCATATGAAAGTCTAACGCACACAAGTTGATTTTTCTCTTAGAGCTATCAGATCTTTGATATCTAGTTATATCAGAATTAACCACCAGACAGTAGCCACACCAACATATAAGCAGCAGCTACACACATTAGCATGACGACTCTATATGCTGTTCATTATTTATCATTTTCTACATCACGAAGTCAACAACATAAAAACCAGTATTAATAACACTTGCAAAACAAATATGCAAAAACGAATACATCTTCATTGCCAGCAACACGAATGTAGCAATATTCTTGAAAACTTGAAAATTGAAAATTTGAATAGTCAGAATCTTCCTCATCAGATAATTCAATATCAGCTGAAATGTCAAAAAATCTTTTATCAGCAGCTGCTTGACAAAAGCATCATCAGCAACTTCACTGACAAAGCAATGCCCAGAGAGCAATTTACTGACAGAAGCTGCGTCTAAAAAACAAGAACAACAAAAACAACAAAAAAACAACAACAAAAACAAAACAAAAAAAACCTATCATCAGTAGTAACTTCATTGATGAAAGCAATGTTCAGATACCGCTATCATCTGAAGAAGTAATGTTCAGATACCACTATCATTAGTGGAAACTTTACCTTTCTCAGCAGCATCAGTAGCATCTTTACTGACAGAGAACCACAAGAAAGTCCAAACAATGTCCAGAATCTACCCTAATGACAGAAGCAATGTCCAGAAAACGCTATCATCAATAGCATCTTCTTTGACAAAAGCCATGTACAGAAACCACTATCATCAACGGCATTTTTTTTTACAGAAGGAATGACAGAAGCATTGTCCAAAAATCACTGTCATCAGCGGCAACTTTACTGACAGAAGATATGTCCTGACACCATTATTATAAGCCACTACTCTGACAGTAGCAATTTCAAGACACCACTAAAAACAAAACACTATTGTCAGTGGCAAAATCAATGACATAAACAATGTCGAGACACCACATGCATCGGCTCAATAGCATCTTCTTTGACAGAAGCCATGTACAGAAACCACTATCAACAGCATTTTTTCTTTGACAGAAGGAATGACAGAAACATTGTCCAAAAATTCATTATCATCAGCAGCAACTTTACTGACAGAAGATGTGTCCTGACACCACTATTATCAGGCACTTCTTCTCTGACAGTAGCAATTTCAAGACCCACTATCGCCAGCAGCCTCAGAAACGATTACACAAAACACTTAGGAAATCAAAAAACAATGTCCAGACACCACATGCATCGGCTTAGCAGCAGCTTCTTTGGCAGAAGCTATGTCCAGAAATTACTTTCATCACTTGAAACAAAAAATGTCCAAATTCACTGTCAGAAGAAATGTCCAGAATTCACTAACATCAGTAGCAACTTCTTTGACACAAACAATGACAGTAGCAATGTCCAGAAAACACTATCATCAGCAGCAACTCCACTGACAGAAGCAATGTACAGATACCACTATCAAGCAGCAAGGAATGTTTAGATAACCACTATTACAGCTGCAAAAAGTCAAAAATCAAAATCATAGCAACAACTTTTCAATCATCAGCAAGGTACAGACACCACTACATCAGCAGCAACATCATTGGCAAAAAGGAATGACAACAGCAATGTCCAGGAACCACTATCATATGCAGCAAATTTACTGACAGAAGCAATGTCCAGAAATTCCTATCATCATTAGAGACTTCATTGAAAGCAGTTTCCAGACACCACTATCATCTGCAGCAACTTCACTGACCAAAAGCAATGACAAAAACAGTGTCTAGAATCTTTATTGACAAAAGCAGTGCCCAGAAAACACAATCACTAGTAGCATCTTCTCTGACATTAGCAATTTCAAGAAACCACAATCGACAGCAAGTTCACTTACATAAACATATACAGATAACACTATTAGACCCAAACATCAGCTCGGAATTTAGAAACACTATCACCATTTGTAACTTTATTGACATAGCATGTCAAGAAATCACTATCACAGTCGCACTTCCTGATTCAAAACCACTATCATTAGCAGCTTCGTTGACAAAAGCGGTGTCATCTGTTGCAATTTCACTGACAGAAGGACAACAGACACCACTGTCATCAGCAATTACTTCACTGACAGTAGCAATGTCCAGATACCACTGTCATCAGCAACTACCATTTCAAAACTTCTGACTAGCAATCAAAAACACAACTAAACAACAACTTCTCTGACACAAGCAATGTCCTGAATTCACTATCATCATCAGCATCTTTTCTGATTTAGTAATCGACAAAGACAATGTCCAAAAAAACCAAAAAAACCGACAACATCATCAGCATCTACTTTTCTAACAGTAGCATTTTCAAGAAATTACTATCACCAGCAACTTCACTGACAGAAGCAATGTTATACATTTTTGTGTACCACTATCATTAGTAGCAAATGCAGTTTCCAGAAATCACTATCATCAGTAACTACCTCCCTAACAGTATCATCAGTGAATTCATTAACAGAAGCAGTGTCCAGAAAACAATAACATTAGTAGCACCTTCTCCGACAAAAGCAATGTCTAGACACCACTATCAGCAGTTAAACATTACTGATAGAAGCAATGTCCAGAAAACACTATCACCATCAGCAACTTCTACAGTCACCATCAATGTTCTGATACCTTCATCATCAGCTGCAGCAACTTCACGCTCAGAAGTATTGTCCAGAAATAAACTTTTAATTCTCACATTCAGCAACATAAGTTGCTTCATCAACATAAAAAAAGCTCCTGTATCAGTAAATTAAACAACATTAACACCATCATCAATACAATCTAATGTCTTTGTGTTTCACTTTCATTACTAGCAGTTTCTTCAGCAACTTCTGCAATTTATTAAGTAGTTCCCTAGAAACAGTATCAAACTTTAATCAGATACTTTTCATCTCTGAAGGAATTGCAATCAAACTAGGACAGGGATACATTGTGATGGCGTCCCTCCAGTGGAAACTATCATTATATCATAAGGAGGATAGAGGGAATGAAAGTAGGCTATCTAAGTTGATTCCGGGGCTTATTCTGTGTGAAAGCGAAGTTGATTTGGAGATTGTCTGGTCAGTGGTATTAAAATATATTATCCATGCCTCAAGGTACAAGCAACCTGGCTTGTTAAAGCAAGATAAAAATGATTGCCGTGAGTCAAATACCACAATTTCATAACCAGAAATTATTAAATAAGAAAATATAATTTCATCTGATGTGGTCAAACAAATCCATGTCCCGGCAGATAAAAAACCCCATTAAGTCTGAGCAATAAAACTGCCCTAAATTTTATGTCCAAGCAGTAGAACTATTCAATCGTCAAGTCTGGAAATCCGAGGAAAACTCCAAAAATATCAGGTCTGGAGGTAAACAAAAAAATATAATAAATAAAAAAATCTTGAGTCCTTATAATCAATGAATATATACAAACAGAGCCATCTTTTAGATATCCCTGTAACTGCTCTCAAACTTAACCAAAACTAAATAAAATTCCGCTTTCCAATGAAGGCTCAAACCTCGACCTGATCCCTGTGCAGCTACTTCTGAAACTACTGATATCCACTGGGTTTGACCAGTACTTTACGTCTGGGAAGGTATGAAAAACATTGCTCCCGACAGGGTTCGAACCCAATACAATGGAATCCATATTTAGGTTTGTTACTACTGGACTGCCCATGCCTCAAGGTACAAAGCGACCTGGCTTGTTAAAGCAAGATAAAAATGATTGCCGTGAGTCAAATACCACAATTTTATAACCAGAAATTATTAAATAAGAAAATATAATTTCATCTGATGTGGTCAAACTACTAAACAAATCCAGTCCCGGCAGTAATACTACTAAACAAGATCAGGTCTGAGAGGTAAAACTACTAAAATATATCTGAAGCTTCCAAACTGTAACAAAATCTGATATGTCAGAGCGCCCAAATTATACTCTAAACTTTGAAACATAAACACGATATCAGTACTTATGTATAAGATTGGTTATCCTGCCAACTGATCATAACCAATGATTTTACAATCATTGTTTAAAACAAAAACATGTATCAACAAATGTATAAAAACTATGATCTACTTGAAACAATGCTAGACTGGACCTTGTCCCCGGAAAATATATATCCCAACTGAGGAATGATAGGCAGTATATAACCTTATCTATATCTTACTTAAATAACATTAAAGCACAATAATAATATTCATAAAGAAAACTTTAGATGATACACGGTGCTCATTTATGAAATCAAAACCAAACACAATGAAATATTAACCACAAACCATCAATACTATATATGGTTCGAACCAAAGTAACCTCTGTTGAACAACAGAGCTAATAGCTACTACAGTAGTTTGTATCAACTCTAGCCACGTATGCTGAAGTCACTGATGTAAAACAGCAGCGTGAGAAACCTGTTGATCAAGTATAAACAATATGAAACTAAACACTGATAAAAAAATAACCATATGTTTGAACACCAACCAATTTAAATGCATGTTTCATTAAAATGGAGGCACAGAGAGATATGCTACTAACCCCTTATAATCACAAATGGAGCCTCCTTTCAGATATCCCTGTAACTGCTCTCAAACTTAAACCAAAACTATATATTTCGCCGTCTACTGTAGGCACAAACCTCAACCTGATCTCTGTGCAGATACTTTGTAACTTACTAAGCTCAACAGGGCTTGTTAAAGCAAGATAAAAATGATTGCCGTGAGTCAAATACCACAATTTTATAACCAGAAATTATTAAATAAGAAAATATAATTTCATCTGATGTGGCTTAACTACTAAACAAATCCAGTCCCGGCGGTAATATTACTAAACAAGATCAGGTCTGAGAGGTAAAACTACTAAAATATATCTGAAGCTTCCAAACTGTAACAAAATCTGATATGTCAGAGCGCCCAAATTATACTCTAAACTTTGAAACATAAACACGATATCAGTACTTATGTATAAGATTGGTTATCATGCCAACTGATCATAACCAATGATTTTACAATCATTGTTTAAAACAAAAACATGTATCAACAAATGTATAAAAACTATGATCTACTTGAAACAATGCTAGACTGGACCTTGTCCCCGGAAAATATATATCCCAACTGAGGAATGATAGGCAGTATATAACCTTATCTATATCTTACTTAAATAACATTAAAGCACAATAATAATATTCATAAAGAAAACTTTAGATGATACACGGTGCTCATTTATGAAATCAAAACCAAACACAATGAAATATTAACCACAAACCATCAGTACTATATATGGTTCGAACCAAAGTAACCTCTGTTGAACAACAGAGCTAATAGCTACTATAGTAGTTAGTATCAACTCTAGCCACGTATGCTGAAGTCACTGATGTAAAACAGCAGCGTGAGAAACCTGTTGATCAAGTATAAACAATATGAAACTAAACACTGATAAAAAAATAACCATATGTTTGAACACCTACCAATTTAAATGCATGTTTCATTAAAATGGATGCACAGAGAGATATGCTACTAACCTAATAAGCTCAACAGGGTTGGACCAGTGTTTTACGTCTGGGAAGGTCATGAAAAATCATTGTCACCAACGGGGTTTGGAACCCACAACCTTCAATCCCAAAGTGATGTATGTTACCACTTAACCATGGCGGGCCACATTACCCATGCCTTAAGGTAAAAAGCGACCTAGCTTTGTCAATTAGCAAGATAAAAAACATGCCATGAGTCAAATATCATAATTTCATAACCATAAATTATTAAAAAAAGTCAATAAAACCAATTACGTGTAAGTGGTAAAACTACTTAAACTATCGAATATCAAGTTTGAGGAGTAAAATACAAAATAAATCAGTAATAAAACTTCTAAATATCAGTGGTAAAACCATATAATTCTATAAAATTGAGGCACCATAAAACAGTACAGAGAAACCCTACTGAGTCCTTATAATCACACCGATTATACAAACAGAGCCACCTTTCAGATATCCCTGAACTGCTCTTAACCTTAACCAAAACTTTTGGCTTAAACCTAGACCCAAACTTTGTGCAGCTAGAATAATTTGATAAATCACACTCCATTTATCACTTTCTCTAATGAAATGATGTTACTATGCTAATAAGCTTCTGATGATGCTGGAATGTTTGTTGTACGGCCCTCCTATCCTCCTAATGGTTACAAAATTTCACCGTTTTCAAAATTAATCTCCACAATGTATACAGTAATCTATCGAAAAATAACTAATTTTACCAAAAATAACACCTGTAGTAGCCATAATGATAACTTGGCCACTCCAGGTAATTATTTTTTAGAACCCACACATACTGCTGATCTTGACCCTATGGTGGATCACACATGCTGGTGACCTGACCTTGACCCTATGGTGGACAACGTGTTCACTATAGTGAGAAAATAAATCTGATGTGTCAGCATCTGCCAGAAAAACACAGAACATGTATGTATGATTTACTTGTCACACTAACTTTGTCATTAATTTCTCATTGTAAAATAAGCAGGCCGAGAGAGTAAAGTCGCTGACTTTAATACTCACTCAGCCTCTCACCGCGTCGGTTCGAATCCCGACAGAGTCATGTGCGGAAGCCGTCCAGCTGGCTTGCGGTAGGTCGGTGGTTCTACCCGGATGCCTCCGTGCATTTGGGGTCTTCCTCCACCTGTAATTAGCTGGACATCGTTATATGGCTGAAATAGTGTCAAAGCGAAGTTAAGATAAGCAATCTCTTTCCAGGGCAAAAGTCACAATTTGCCTTGTATCCTTTAAGCTCACTAAATGCTCAAATTTGCCTAGTGAGTGGTCATGAATGTGAAAGCCACCGCAGGTGTGTATGCCATGTTCAACTTCAACAGACAGCCGCCCCTAAAACACATAGTTGCCGTTTTTACACTCTTCATCTGCATTTCTTCATCATTGCAGTCAATGAAGATAATATTTCTCAGGTGAGCAATTCCAGGGCCATCTTGGCTCTCTTGTTTGAGTACACTGGCAGCTTCATGAACTACCCACAACTATGAGACCTTGACCATAGCTGTACAGAAGGTCTGGCCTGAGCACATATGAAATCCAGTGGGTCTAACAAATTAGACAAACACGATGATGTGTAGGTCTTCACATTTAGCAATACATGTATTTAGGTGAAACTAGTATGTAGTGAGGATGATATCTATTGGCTAATTATATACTAATTATATTGACTGTATTGATTATATACTAGTTGCTATATATTCAAAATATGCAAACATAATAGACTTCATGCATTTATTTCACAAGGTTGTTTCAGTCGCCCCAAAAGCAGAGAGTCTTCATGGTGGATAGCTCATAGATGTCGGGCCCTGAGATTTTTGCGGGATAATCGCTAGTTTTCCTGCTTATCAAGGTTCCAGAAGGAATGGACAACCTGAAAGAAATCCAAAATGACTTCCCAAAAGGACTCCATGACTACTTTGATACCACGTGTCAGTGTTGTGTACAGGTTTGTTCAAATTCGCCACTTTTGTTCACGTATATGAAAACATTCGTTCGTTTGGTATGTTTTGATTGGATGAATTATCATCACAAAATAATGACCCTTTACACAGATCTTGTCAGAATTCAATCAGTATTTGAGATATCAACTTGAAACTTAATAGGTGGATATATCTCATTGATAACTCTACCTAATAATATTTGAGTTGCCCTTTGTTATTTTTCAGGCTTAATTTTTGTCACAGTGCTAACATTTTACCTGTAAACATTAAAATAGGTATAGTATGTCTTCACATGGGTTACATATGTATGATCATTTCAAACACAAGTCTTCATTATCAAATAAAAAAAAATTCTACGCACCAACACATCGGCGGGGGATGGCCATTTTAACATGGCCCATGTTAGCAACATAATGCACCTACAGATTCTTGTCCATACCTCCTCTTGCAGTGCATATTGTCGGCACTTTTAGTTGGGATGTTATCTTCAGAGTAATGGTAAATACATATTCTTGTTTGCACTTAATCTGTAAAATATTGTCTAGAATTTGATTAAACTTTATGTAATATATATTGCATGGCTTTGCGAGATGAGCTTGATTAACCTGCACACTATACTTAAGTGTGTGCATGCACGCAAATGTATGTTGGCGGGTTAATCAAGATCACGAGTGAAATGTATTGTAACATGGACAAAATGTAGGAAGGGGTCAGTATTACGCAATAATCAAATAATTCTTTTCGGCGCCTTCCGTACAGATGGGCGGCAAATACCTTTGAATAGAGAAGGACATACCTGAATTAGTGCTAATAATCTGTAATAGTTGTTAAGTTTCACGTTTGACAATGGATGTGAACGACAGTGCGTAAAATCTTTTCTTATCACAAGTTAACTTTTCATCGATAGACTCTCTTCCATATTCTCAAAAGGTCTCTCATTTCAGTGTGACCATACCAGTTTCTAACATTTGGGAAAACACTAGTTATGTGCTTTTCGTGACAAATACTCACAAACTCTGAAGGACTTCCCGAATGTTTGGAAATCCTTTACATCTGACAAGAATCATTAGCACCTATGTGTAGAGCACAATTTTCAATTTTCCGCTTCGCATGCGCTTTATCCCATAAACTTAAAGCAGTTTTCCTCTCCGAATCGAGGCAAAATATGCTACCTGTGACAGCTTATAGTAAAGTAACGTTACATACCACGTCGTATGGCCCCACTGCTAATTTCTACTTCTTTTTTCTTGTCTAAAAAAAGTGGAGGAAAGGATTCATTTGGATTCTGCTCACTTCGTGAATACTAAGAACTACCTAAAGTAAATGTATCGGGAAAACAATCATTTTTTTTGCAACAGGTCGACTTACAAAGAATTGATTAGTATCAAGTCTTGTTGTGCATGTCATGAGCATGTTAAAATGAAAATATTATCAAAGAGTTATGACCCTTTGTTTATTAAGCGATAATGAATTTTTGTCTTGAGCATAGCTTTAAAAATATTAAAGGGATTTACTTGAAATTTAAGAGATGGATAGAGTAGTTCAATTGCGCTGTCCAAGAACCATAACTCCACATGATATTCTAAAATTATCCTAAGATGCCTGCAGGGACTCTTTGATGTTATGGCCAATGTTTTCTTTCCTGTGTCAAACAATAATATATATTCATTGATAGTTCTAGTATTTGCTATTCTTCTTAAATAAATGTATATTTTTTTATAAAGTTTTACACAACACCATATTTGCACAAGTTAATGTTATGTTTTGATATTAAATGATTACAATTTGATTCTGTAATTGATATTCATAATTGAAATGTCATACACAACATATTGACTGTGTTTTATTGCAGATCCGCGATGTAGTCCTCGGTACAGCATACCAGAGAACGTCTCCACGGTTCCCTCCGGAAATACCTACACCACATGATGATCACCACACAACTGTGTTGTATATCAACTACCAGTACATTCAGTATCTGGAAGGACCCACCCATCCATCAATCTGGACAGTCCTCGGTTGGACTGAGATATTATGAAGACTGAGGTTCTGTGATACGGCACTGGTCCGTAGACCCTTACAGAAGTGATCCTTCAAAATAAACGTGTTGAATATTTGCGAGACTTACATACACTTCTTGAGGTGTGAATCTGCCTTCATTTGGACAGAGCAGTGCATCAGTCTAAAGTGATGTGAAGGGGACATACAGATAAATATATTTATTGAGTCTCACTATTGTTCAACTGAAACAAATCACAGTTATGTTTATATTTGTTTCGAAATAGACTTGTTGAGGCAAATGTAGTGACTTGCTTGATACAATTATATTTATAACTTTTTTTTATTACATATAATAAAATTATGCATGTTTCACTGTTAAAACTATACCACAATAATTATTATATCCGTATATGTTTATGTCTAATATACAAACCTTAAATAAAATATGACATTAAGAAATAATTTTCTCTTCCTTTGTCCCATTTTATCATTGTCTTTTGTTCTTTTTCTTATCTCAATTTCATTTTTTTCTGTTCATATTTTAATATTTTACCTCATAGACTTTCTTGACCACCAGCATAGCAGACCAAGATCAAACCAGGAGCTGTCTGATTAGGGTCTCCTCTGTTTGTTCATGAAATGTTGTAGCTTAAGTTCAATACAATAGTAGTTTAACCGGTTTAAATTCTACAGACATGTTTTAATGTCATATGGCAAATGGAGCAGACTCAGGTCGGGCACCTCCTTCCATGGATCTCCTGTGTTTTGCTCACACAATATTGTAGCTTTGATTCTGTGCAGTCGGTATGGCAGTAAATATCCTTTATTTCATATACCATTTAAAGTAAATTGATATTCATAATTCTGCACAGGAAAATTCATGTTTTTCTTGATAAAAATGTTCAATCAGTAAGAAAAATGAGAGAATTACTGCACACACAGTGCCTGAAGTTACATTTAAGGTAAAGCCCCTGTAATGGTTCCGCTATATTTCGAACCTCATGGCCTTTCAGGGAGATAGCCAATGTTTCCAAATGTTTTATTAGGGTACCTTGGTTATCTTAGTAGATGTGTGGTCCAAGACATAGCGGAACCATTAAATATACTTTATCTTAATATCGTAAGAATTAAGCAATACTAAAATATGAAATACTGTAGGTGGGACGTTAAACCCAACAAGTACCTCCCCCACCCCTTGCCGTTCGAACGCACCCTATGCCTCGGATGCCCTCAAGCCCAAAGGCATGCATTTCCTGTCTTGAATGATCTTTATCTGCACACAACAATTTGGAGGAATTTATAATTTATGCATTGGAGTAATGTCGTCTATATGTATATACCCCTCACCGCGTGGATTCGAATCCCGACAGGGTCATTCGGATTTTCATGTGGGAAAGCCTTCCAGCTGGCTTGCGATTGGTCGGTGGTTCTACCTGGATGCCTCCGTGCATTCGGGGTCTTCCTCCACCTGTAATTAGCTGGACGTCGCTATATAACTGAAGTACTGTCGAAGCGACGGTAAACTCAAATAGTCAAGTCATATGTATATACAGATTGCATCTCTTGACAAATCTGTTTCATACATTTGCTTTTCTATCTAGAGTATTTCAATTGCTTTTTATATACAAGCCATTTGGACATTTACACAAATAAAAATAGCTCCAGGACTGGTGTGTGCAGATAATGTGACTGGGTGTGGTATTGATCCCTAAAATAATACAAGTGTCAAATTTAGTACTAAAAATATTCTTAAAGGAAATATTTTTTGTTTGTTTAGTAAATATAATCAGACTGAAAATGGTCTTCAGGCTAATGAGAAAAAAAAAAGCTTAAGGTACTGCTTAATGTATTAATTGTTTGCATAAGACTTAGAAAATAAATTATCAGACCTAGTGCTAAATTCTTCATTATCATCAGTGACTTAAGGTTCGTGGTTTTCATCGAAATAAAAATTTCTCTTCTGGATTATCTTTTAATTAACGTAACGTCTGAAGATCTGTTAGTTCTGGTTTCATTTTTCGTTCATATTTTCAATTAGCACTTCTTGTATTAGATGTACTTCTTGTACTTAGATGTACTTCTTGTTCTGACTTAGTTGTATAGATCTACTAATCTGAAAGCAGTGATGCTGCCAATTTGCGGTATATAGGTGACAGCAAGGTTATCGGAGACGCAGGGCGCTGGGTGACACCCCCCACCCCCACCCCGGTAAATCCGGGCATATCTAGGAAAGCTAGTATCCAGTATACAAATCGCGAATAACAAAATAAAAAGCACCACACCATATGACAGTCACATTTAACTCCGAGTACCACCATCGTCATGTGGCAGCAAACTCGTCATCGTATTGATAAATCACATTCATTCTTATTATCAAAAAGTATTAAGTACCTGGAATTTCTGATATATAATAAACTCGTTCACAAAAATGTAATTAAGCTTGTCAGAGGCTCGCTTAATAACATTTCCATGAACTGAGTTGTTTAGTAAAATTTGTTTGAAATGACAACTCGTGTCAGATATATATTTGACATGAATGCATTTCATAATTCTTAATTAAGGTAACGTATGGTCATTTATTTCTTTTGCCTCGATTCGGGGGAGAAAACTATTGTATTTTGTTTCTTCGTCAATTTAGTGGGTTATAGCCCTTGCGGAGCTAACATTCGGTTTTTCGCGATAACACATTATTTCATTGACTTTGAAATTTTTTTCTTGCCGAATGTAGGGAAATACTGCACATCTTACAAAGGACTCCTCAAGACATATGCGAAGGACACAGTTTTCAGATTCGCAGGCGCTATATCCAGTTAGAATTGACAAAGAAATGCGATCGACCAAATACTAGTTCAAACCAGGAACCCTCGAGTGTAGGTCGTGAAAATTTGTTTCCCAAATGACATAAATTTAAAGTTCAAACAACACGTATTAACAAAATTTTCAAAATGCTACACGATAAATCCCAATGACCGTTGACCAGGGTCCGGTTTCTGGCCAGTGACGACGAGAGCGGTGTCCACAAGATCGGTATCGATATTTATGTGAACACCAGTGAAGGACATCAGACGTATTCCAATTTCACAGCGCAGCCAACACGACACAGGTGCTAGAAAATTACTGTTAATAATTATACGAACAAATATAGGAGAGGGTGGTATTTTTTAAGAATGGTACTCAGGGTGTTATAGGTAAGCTGCATTGAGTATTGCTAATTCCGTTGTTGTGTTAAAACAGTGATATATCTCAGGAGTGTTTCGTTAATAACTTAATACATGTATCTTCAAAACATATAGCCGAAATTTATAATTTACATTATTTATGCCTGAAAACAATGTAGCACTGATACCTTTAGTATGTCACATCAATGGACGATTTTAATTTGTCAAATTGATTTTGCTTTCACAACAGCTAGGCTCGAGCACTGAATGTGAAACAGTGGACAGCGTGTGTCACCTGCCAACTCAAACAATTTTCCTGGACAACTGCATGTTCAAGGTCAACATGACGGAACTAGACACGGCCACGGCAACTGTGAAACTGACCGTCTATAACCAGGCCATGATGACATCAACGGTTGTCTTCAACGTGAGTGTACAAACTTTACTATCAGTAACATCTTCTACTGAATTGCTAAAACAGAAAAGGGTAATTCTACATGCGGAGCTATAGAAAATGACTTCATCCTTCATCGGGGGTTTTAGACGGTTTAATGTAATGGATTTAAGGACACATCGAGTAGAAACCTTTCTTTTAGTTCACGGATCAGGGGTTAATGAACCAACCCCACAGTTCTAAATCTAACATACAATAGAAGTGTGAGTGTGTGTGCCTGTTTCTCTCCTTGAATCCGTGCATGCACTACATGTCTCATTACACGTTTTTTGTTTGTTTTTTTGTGTGTTTTTTGTTTTTTTTTTTTTTTGGGGGGGGGGGGAGATATCTACAAAATAAGTTACTTATACTGTACTTAACTACTCATATATATGGTAAAAGTCCCTGTGGCTGAGTAGTTAGATAGTCTACCTCGGAATTGGAAGGTCGTGGGTTCGATCTCCGGCCGTGACAAGTGGTAAAACATCTCCATTGCTTGGGTCTAAGTATATAAGGGTGGATCCAGGACTGGTTGGCCCGGCGTCAGGATAATGTGACTAGATGTGGTATCATACCACATTTCTACGACGTGAGATACTGTAGTAGTGTGGCAGCTTATGTCTGTCTCCAAATGACTGAAATACTGACGTCGGGACGTGAAACTCAATAAACAAACAACTCAACATAAATACGGTATGTTTTCCACTAAGCTTTTACTCAAAAGTTTAAAATCACAGGTGTCTACGAAGGCTACTTCTGATGTAATTCTTTCATTCACTTGATTATGCAAATTTCTCCATGTAAAACATGTTTAAATATAAAATATCTTTATATCAAACATCATGATTATCTGTTAACTTTGTTTGAATTCCGAATAATGACATAACCCCATCCCCCCACACACAAGGTTTGTCAGTATCTTTTTGAACACGATACCTGATTGTCATAATTAAAGACAGTATGTGATTTAAACAAGAAAGCCACAAAGAGATTTTTATACAGATCAAAGACATTTTCTAAACAGAAAATATTTGGGAGAAAACATTATTTTTAACTACTATATCGGCCTTATGTAGCGCTCTGCATTTCTTTAATCTCCCTGTTGGTTTAAGATAGGACACTTATTAAGTCCTTAGCATGGTATATAGAACAAACGTTAAGAGTATATTAACCCTTTCCCTCATAGAGGACACCATGAAAAGACCTATGCGAACAGCATAAAACCAGATCAGCCTGCGGGTAACTCGCAGGCTGATCAGGTTTTATGCTGTTCGCTGCTCCTCAGTGGGCTTGAAATGAGGATTTTATAATTAAATTTGGTAAGGTTTAACTGTGGTTTTCTGCAGATCAGGCTTTATGTGGTACCTACTGAGTGCGTCAAAATGAGTCTTTATGAGGGAAAGGGTTAACAGTCAGCTTATATAGGAAGGAAAATGAAAATATGAATCAAGAGAGAGAGAGAGAGAGAGAGCGAGCGAGATTAGGATCATTTGTGGAATTTGGAATATCATCATTTTTTTTTTGCTGTTTATTTTTCTGATATGTTCATCTGTGTGTTTATAATGTCCCCCATCTCTCTCTCTCTCCCTCTCTCTCTCTCTCTCTCTCTCCTGCCTTTGAAATTCCGCCTTAATGGTACTGTCTTTTGGCTTAATTCCTAATCATTGAATTTCAGGCTGCGTCAATGCGACGTTAAAAGATCATTGCAATGAATGAGATTTCAAAAAGTATTGTAGATGTATACTAAAGGTGATAGTTATATGTTTTATTATAAGATCTCGTTTGAATCCAGGAGTGGTAAGTGAAAATGGTGTTTTCACTAGTGTATTGTTTAAGTATTCTTTCAACGTCAACACGTGAAATAAAACACGATATTGCAATAAAATTTAAAAAAAAAATAACAACTTTTTTATTTCGTTCATACTATCTTACGGATTGTTCCACTATTTCATTGTCATGTCTTTTTGAAATTTCCCACGGGCATGATGTTACGTCATTTATTTCATTGATGTAATTTTTAGGACCTAGCCTAGTTAACGCGCCATCAGTTATTTCATATTACATATATAAATAATGATATTTTAAGATTTATGATATTAAAGATCAATTTTATACGCCGCCGGAGGCGGTCGTATATTGGCGTCATCTTCTCCGTCTGTCCGTCCGTACGTCCCTGCGTCCATATCTTGTGAACGCAACTCCTCCTACATTTCTGAATGAATCTTTTCAAAACTTGGTCAATGTCATTACTATAATTGGTAGATGTGCATGAAGTGGTTATTTTTTGGTTCATTGATTTTTACAAGATTTGTGTCCCTTGAAACTTAGTCTCTGTAGCTGATTGATATTTCAGCCTTGTGAAGGCAACTCCTCCTACATTTCTGAATGAATCTTTTCAAAACTTGGTCAGTGTCATTACTATAATGGGTAGATGTGCATGAAGTGGCGATTTTCGGGTTCATTAATTTTTGCAAGATTTTTGTCCCTTGAAACTTAGTCTCTTTAGCTGATTGGTATTTCAGCCTTGTGAATGCAATTCCTTGTATGTTTCTGACCTAATTTTTCAAAACTTGGCAATGTCATTACTATACTGGGTAGATATGCACAAAGCTCATCAATATTTGCAATAGTTTTATGCCATTCTAAACATGGTCTCTTGAAAACACAACTCAAGTTTCTAAACAGGTGAAAGTGCATAAAGCAGGAATTTTCTGGTACAGTGATTTTTGCAAGAGTTATGTGGAGAAAGAAAAAAGAATTCATATTGATACTGCTATTTGACCTTCTTTTATATTGGAAGCATTTTTAGGGTTTTTTCCCTGTTCAGCTAAATTAATTGGTCTTACAAACGTTAAAAGCAATAATTAAAAGCCCCCTCTTGGTCTTTATATTTTTTGGCGGCGTATATTGTGGCATCACTGGCACTCTTGTTTTTATTTTCTTCCTTGTAGAGTTCTATTCCTTTGCACAAATGTTAGAATAAGGCTTTGTAAAATGACATGATATTGCCTAAAACCTTGATTTTTTTTTTATTTTTGATCTTTTAAAATATAAAATGTTGCCTTTCATTTCAGATTGGAAATATTAACCTTCTTGACGGTTTAGAGTATTGTGAGTAAAAACATTGTGTCAACAAAGAGTCAATGGAGCGCCGCTTATGTCTTCGATTGTTATTTTTATATAAATATTCAGTGTATTTTACATACTTTTGTTTGGTTTCATAATATTACCCTGTGACTGGGTGTGGCCTAAAATATGGCCGACCGATTTGTTTAACATATGCAATTAGAAACATGAGATGTATAATTATATTTTATATTATGTGAAATTGATTAAAAGTTAAAGAGTTAAGTTTTTTTCCATTTTGACGAGTGTTCAAATAAAAAAATGTTTAAATGTATTTTTGTTGTTCAATTTGAGTGATTTTAAAAATGCTTAAGAATTACAACAAAACGGTCGCCGGGGTATAAACTTTCGTAGTTTTAATGTAGGGGTTTATACGTTCTCGTTGGGCACGTAATTACTGGGGTGTACGAAGTCCATATAAATCACAATAAATGAAATAAAACCTACAGTTTTAACACAAAATAATAACAAAAGTACAGGTATTGATAACTTCCCAGCAGAGTTATATAAAATTACCTTTGACCACATTTCCCCACTATTATTTGCATTGTTTAACAGGATTTTTCAAAATGGTGAATACCCGAAATCATGGGGATTAGGAATTATTATCCCTATATTCAAAGGTGGGGACATTGACAATGCGAAAAACTACAGAGGGATAACTTTGATTAATATTATTGCAAAAGTATACTCACAAGTCCTACTCATCGACTGACAAAATGGTCAATTAAACATGAAAAAATCATTGATAAGCAGTTCGGCTTTGAGAAAGGAAAGTCAACGGTAGATTGTATTTTCATTCTAAATTCTATTATTGCAAAAACTCCATATTCTCGTAAAAAATGTATTGCGCTTTCATGACTTCGAGAAGTGTTTCGATAAACTTGAAAGAACTTTCATTTTCCAAAACTTTTAAAAGTACATGTCAGTACAAGATTCGTGAGGGCTCTTCAAAATATGTATAGCAATGTTAAATCTGCAATTAGATTTAATAACGATATTTCTTCATTTTTTAGTTCAGATACCGGAGCGAAGCAAGGCGATCCTATCTCTACTCTTCTATTTTTATATTTTGTGAATGAAATCTTGGAAAATATCAACTCTGAAATAGATGGTCTTTTCATACTTGATTATATTAAATTATATATTTTACGTTTTGCAGATGACGCGGTGCTTTTTGCACACACTCCTGAAGCCTTACAGTCATTACTAAACGACCTTTGTGATTACTGCAATACATAGAACTTAAAATTAAATACCAATAAAACCAAACTTATGATATTTGAACTAGGACGTTCCACTTCACACGATGTTTACATAAACGATACAAATTTAGAGATTGTAACATCCTTTAAATATCTTGGAATACACTTATTCAAAAATGACCACTTCTTAAGATCCCAAAATAAATTAGCCCACCACTCTTTGTTTGCTCTACATAACTTATTCATTGTATTTAACCAATTAGATTTGTCTATAAATGAAAACTGTAGACTATTTGACACCCTCGTAAGCCCAGTTCAAAATTATGGCGCCGAAGTAACGGGTATATATCTATCAAAAAAACATAGAAACAGTTCATTGTAAATTTTTAAGAAAAGTTCTTAACGTTAAAAAATCAACAAATGTAGATTGCCTTTACGGAGAACTCGGACGGTTCCCAATAAAAATACAAAGGCAAATTATTATGTTTAAATATTAGATAAAAATGCTTAATTCCACGGAAGATAGCCTAATTACTTCTATGTATAACTGTCTGAAGGCTGATGCTGATAGAAACATTTCTGTAAAAACTGGGTCTATCATATAAAAGTATTTCTCTCAGAAATTGGACTAGGTAATTTATGGATTAATCAAGACATTGAAAACATTGATTTGAATGTTATAAAAACTAGAATTATTGATATACATATAAGCAAACTTGGTACGGGATTATTAATAACTCCCCCAGACTTACCTCTTATAGAATATACAAGCATAATTTCGAGATGGACAAGTATCTTAAACAATTAATATTGTTAAATATAGGAATGTTTTGTCAAAATTTAGACTCTCATCTCATGATCTATCTATCGAAAAAGGTCGACATGAAGGAGTACCAAGAGAAAATAGGACATGTATACACTGTAATATGAATAAAATCGAAAACGAATATCATTTTTTATTAATATGTCCTAAATATTCTGACCTTAGGAAAACATTTTTAAACCATATTTTTGTCATTGACCTACACTTAAAAATTCGAAATTCTAATGGAAACAAAAAATCATAAAACTATTAACAATTTATCCAAATATTTGTATTTTGCTTTTATAGAAAGAAATCGTATTCAGAATGCATAACATTCTATTATCATTACTCAGATTTTATTGTACATTACAAAATATTTTATACAGAATCCTCTTTGTATTTAATTTTTTGGTATAAATACTTATTGTGCTATTTAATGCCAAATAAAGATTATGTTATGTTATATGCAAACAATATAACTTATCATATGACATAAAACCAGTACTATAAAAAGAGGAAAAGATTTAATAAGCTATATCATACAAATTATATTTGTTGTAATATTCAATGTAAATGGTACTTGTATACGTAGCCCCCTTGCTTTGCGCTCAGTACATAAGGGTAGTTCCTGGACTGGTTGGCTCGGTGTCAAGATAATGTGACTGTGTGTGGTATCATCACGTTAAATCTCCAAACACTAACAAACATATTCTATGTATATTCTATTCTATGTATTTTGTACAATATGTGATGGATGAGATAGTTATATGTGATGTATTTAAATCACACGCTATAATGTTCGTTGTTTAGGAAAAGAACAATATAAGCTTAAAGCTGTCGTTGTAATCCAACCCTTGTTTGTGTAAATATTTTTAAATATTTGATGTATGTATTATACGGAAATAAATATGTTTAAACTAAATACATCGTCATTAAACTATAAAACGCCACTGACTTTTCTACGTAAGAGCTTATTTTGGCGGACCGGTGAGGAATCACCAAATATAATCACCGCCAAAACCTCACTTTTTGTAACCGCCAAATAAAGAACCCGTCAATTATAAGGCGTATACAGAGACTTTGTGTATCAGAACGAAGTCCTATTTTTCTGAACTTTGGTTTACTATCGTATAAGTACAACGGTTGACATATCCTAATCAAACAGTATTCCAAATATCAATACACACAAAAATGGTTACAACAACCAACGCACCCTTATTGAAGGTAAGATTTCGAATACTGTGTGACGAAACAGCTATCATGCTCACATCGTCGGGACCCACGGTATATATTCCGTTATCACTACTTATATACCGTGGGATTTTCAACTGGCTGAACTTTTTTTTCATGAATATTGATCAGCTACGTGCTGACCATTGAAACCAAGCGCAGTATTTGGAATACTCTTCATTGAAGTTTCAAAAGCAAAAGCTGATTTTCAAATCCGAACAACTATAACGCACCTTTGCATTGGTTAAATGACCAGTGCTGTCTCCGCTACGGATCAAATGAAACGTCACAATAATAGTCAAAAGTACGAAGTTTTGTTAATCAAATAATCCACAATCGATTAAGAGACAGTTGGCGTGGGTTTCGACGATGTGACAACTCGTATTTTCTGTCATTTGATCATATAAATCGTATAGAAACAGTTATTGTTCTACCTTCCAATCGCATCATGAACACGGTGTGTGTGTGTGTGTGTGTTTCAGTCCCATAGGAAAATTAATATATCTCGGTGTAAAAAGTTACAAGTGGCAGCAGTATGATACCGTGTGTCATTCTTAATAAATTCTTAGTAAGACTTAATTTACTTGCGTCACTCTTGATAAATTCTTTGTCAGATTGAATGAATCGAGCGTAATTCTAAATAAACTGCGCCAGTCTGAAGTTTTTACCGTGCTTTTTTTCATAATTAGTTAATTATTATATTATTATAAATAATAACTTAAGTAAGAATTTCAAATTGTAGTAATATTTATGTTTTATTTAATTATAGATAATTACAGAACAGAACAAACACAATATTTCATTTCAGACTTGTACATTGTACATGTCTACAAACAATTTATATGTATCATCGTGAAGCACCACATATTTTCATATAGTACGACAGTAGTATTGGCTTCTGAATAACAAAATTTGTATTATCTCTAACTTTAAAGGCTTCCTTCGTGAAACATGCAAAATTATTTATTTATTATTTATGTATACGAAGAGAATGAAATGAAATACGCAATCTTGTAATAAAAACCCTTAAATTATGAGGGACTAAGTCAAGATATTGTTCATAACTAAAACCAGTTTTTTTAAAATCTCATACTCGTCTAAGATGTGGTTTTTATCAACCGAGCCAAACCATTCTTGTTTATAACAACCTATAATGCCAGCTTTGAATATTGGTGTAAAATGTTTAACTAGAGGATAACCCGAATTCTCATTTATAAACACCTCAGAGAAACCATAATCGTCTAAAAACTTTTTTACCCGAATGGCCTTGTTTGTATACCCTGCTAAATTGTCACCAGTAGCTACTTTATTTATCGATTTAGAATATTTTCCGATTCAACAATTTTGCATCAATATTTTATTATTTTACAATGACGTGTGATATATAAAGGGAATCTTTCTAACTCACCGTATATTTAGAATAGCAAGAATTTAAAGGCACTTTCAAAATGCGCTTACAAAATTTTAGTTGTATTCGTTCTTATTCTTTGGACTTTCTAAAACCATATATTTCACTTGAGTAGTTTAAAATTGCCCCAATAAAAGAACCAAACAATTTACACTGAACCCTTAACTTTAACGGTATGTTTTTACAGTTGTACAATAAGATATGCAACGCTTTGAGCGCCTTATCCAATCCAAATATTCGTTATACATAGTAAACTACCATTATAAGACAATACAGTACTCAAATAATTAAAGTGATCCACTACTCCAACATTTAATCCGTTATAAGACCATTTTAGTCCCGTTTTAATCCTCCCCTTTCCATGAATACCATGATTTTTGTTTTCACTGCGTTTACTTCAATACCCCATCCGTTACGGTATATTTGTAGTACATCGAGATTATGCTGCAAATCTTCTGCAGTTTTGCCCAGTATAGCCTATCGTCCACAAAAGAAAAATAATCAAAACAATGTAATCATTTAATAAACCACTGTTTATATTAACCTGTAAAAATAATTCTAAATCTTACAGGAACAGCGATACTTAAACTGGAGACATCATTCTCTTGTCAACTTCTCTAGAGGAACTGAAAGCTATGCGAACATAAACAGTCGCTGCGAGTACCGCAGTGATCAGTTTTATGCTGTTCGTGCTCTCAGTGGTCTGGAAAGGGATTTTTAATTAGATTGGTAAGTTTAACTGTTTCTGCAGACAGGTTATGTGGTACTACTGAGTGCGTAAATGATCTATATGAGGAAGGGTTAAACCAAGAATACTAAAAAAATCTGAAAAGAATTCATTTAGCACAATTTCACTACATACATATCTTTAATTATTCCAAGCACCTTACTTTGGATCTCGGTATTAAAAAGCTTAAACTATAAAGCGTTTCTATATATAGAATCGAAACATTTTTTAAATCAATAAATCCAATATATAACCTTTTACTGTGATTGAGATCATGTTCAATCAAAGTGTTTAAAGCAAATATAGCATCGGTTGTAGAACAACCTTTCTTAAACACAAACTGTGCATCAGAAATACACTGAAAATTTTTAAAATTCAAAATTGAAGTTATATTGACTTTTTTTCTCGAGATGATAGAAACCAATCAAGATTAAAGAATTAAGGACAACTCTACTTATAGTGATAACCAATTTTTCAGTATTAATTGGACTTTTAAAACTCCCTTTTCAGTATCTTTACACTTCACACTTTAGAGACCATTACTCTTTAAAAAAAATCATTGCAAGTATGTATAGTCCGTGGGCGTTGTGTCAATATATTGACGTGGTAAATCAAATACGCCCTGGATTCGATATCCGATCACACGACACAGTGGTAGCCACTCGAGGCTCACGGGGGTATCCCGCTTCAGACAAAAATGATCAGATACGACACCATCGTCACCGTCGAGTCGAAGAATTTTTTTCCATTTTCCTGTAAATGAAATTAAGATTGCAATTTTGTTACCTGCTGAAGAAAGGTCAACTGTTTCAAAGCATGTTCCCTGTCTGATGGTTATCGTTTTTCGTTGATTGTCTTTTTCACTTTGATATATGAACTACATGTATAATAGTATTTATGTAACGTAGCTGATGACTATGACTGAAAACTAACTTTATAGATAACATATCTTTCTTAATGACGCGCTCAACTTCACACGCACACACAAAACAACAAAAACACTAATGTCAGGTTTTATCAAACAGGCTATGGTACATAGTTTCCCTTGATGATTTTAAACGATCAGTGCAAACAATATGGTTCAAGACAGGCCCCACAAAACGTAAGGCCTAATATTTAATCTATATTGTTGAACTCTTTTAAAACATATCAACATTAATTGAAACATGTTTTGAAATAGACTAGAGGTTTTTATATATTTAACGACGGAGAGGTATGTCTAGACTAAACCAATAAAAATCGTATTTGAGTGTTACTAATGTTTGATTTTCTCCTCTATGGTATTCAGAAAGATTACCTTTCAAAATAAGAAATCATTATTTTGAGTTGACATTAACGGTCGTCGAATTGACCGAAATCTTTTGGGGGGAACTTTATATTTAATGATTTTTGTAGATGCTAGTTTTACTGATAATGCAATCATTCCAATAAAAGTTACTCTTTTCATTGTCCTTATCTGCGAGTATCAAAGTTAATTAGTTTTAAATAGTTTCGCGTGTGATTAATCATATTTAATGAGTGATTAGTCAGTAGATGTTTGTATTTTAATGATGTTTATACATGTAGGTCATGACCTACTTATCGCATCACTTGTAGCACATTTCATGTCTTCTGTATTGATCTTGTAATTATACATGGTTGATTATCATTACATGATGTGAACCTATGAATAACGTTTGGTATAGTTAATGTCGTAAATTAGTGAAATGTGAACTGTCAGACTGTGTACTGGTCAGTAGTGCTGCGCTGTTGAGACCTATAATTAACATTGGATTGCGGTAGTGGAGTTAAGAGTGCCCGCTCAGTATTTTTCTCTCCAAGGGGTCGTGAGTTCTATTCCAGCTTGGACCCTTTTTTAGTTTTTCTTTCTGAAGTAGTTAGGTTATATATATATATATATATATATATATATATATATATATATATATAGTAGGCCTTTGTTTAAAATACTAGTTTTCATACATTTATTATTTTTCGTTGTATCTGCTTCCTTTTTATTTAAATCATAGACCACAGGACCAAGCTGATATTCATTTAAAAAATCGTTCAAGAAAAAATCGAAATCTCAACATATTTAATTATAGATAATATAGAGAGAGGTCGAATTTATTGATATTATTTTTTGACTAAGGGTCCTGTTCATAGGCAGGTTAGATTATAAGGTTAAAACAGTAGAAAAGAGAAAGAGAGAGAGAGAGGGGAGGGGGGGGGGGGGTGGCAGTATGCTTATTTTAATCCATCAAATTAAAACGTTTTGTTTTCATTTTTTTTTTTTTGTTACCTGTCATATGCGGGACCCGCAACGTTAAAATGAATTGTGGGAAGGAACAAACAACCAATTGGAACAATCAGAAACACAGGGACACGAAGTTCCATGCAATTTTGAGCCCTTGTGACCAGAAATTGACTGCTTGTTTTAGTTCTCTGCTTTAATTTTAACAAAATACATAACCGGAAACCATTTATTATCATTAGCACAGTTATTATATTGGCCTTCAAAGTTCAGATTGTAAATTAGCAGATGCAGCAATCAACATAAAAACCTTTGAAAAAAAATATGTATACATGTAAACCTATTGATGCAATCGGTTCATATATGACACGCAGTATAAACAGCATGGCAAGCATGTACCAACAATTATTGAAAGCTAAATTCAAGTACATTCGACGGTACTTGGTTATTATACTGGGGCCAAGACTGGAACAAAAACAGCTGGCGGTTAAGCAACAGAGCTTTAAAATGGTATTTTATTCCATTTCAACCCAAGATATTACAATCGTCTGAAAAATCTCAGTTTCATGTATTTTTTCTTTGACAATGCTATATCCCCAGCAGCATTCTACGAAATAACAGCTCAGATCAGAAAAAAGGAATATACCGTCAACGCCCATGTGAGCCTTAGCTTAAAAAGTTTATTTGAATAAGGTAATGTTAACTATTTAAACACTAATGAGAAGTATGTTCTGAAGCTCTCACCAACCACACTCGGACTTCCTGATTGCTTAACCTTTTTTTTTTTTCTTTTTTTTTGGTAGCTGTATGCTTTGCTATTGACCCCCGAATTTTCACCGGATTTTGACCAATCAGAAATGATCGGAAGTTTATTGTTCAGCGCACCTGCCTCATGGCAGTGTTCTCATTGGCTATTGGTCTGGGCTGGTTTATTTACTTTTCAGTAATAAAACTTCCGTAACTTATAAATCAATATACATTTACAGTCTATGTTTACTTATTTTTGGGTCCCGAGATTAAGTGTCCTGGCTTTTAGACTACTGTCTATTTATGGATATAAACTGGTAGCCTAGATGAATACGAGACTTTGTTTCAGATTAATGTTGATCTAAAATCAAGTTCGGTCCCGTAACAAATTTAATACCATATTACCAAAAGGGAGCTGTATATTACTCGCATGTATCTAAAAATCTTTTGGCATTAGATTTCATGAAAAAAAAGGAAAATGATGGACTACTTTAAACATAATCAGTAATAGCAAAAACATTCATGACTATAAATATGTTGATTTTCCAGAGGGAAATAATACAATAAATAATTAAATTCACTCTTATTCAATATTTGGAAAATTTCCTTTAAAAAAAATTTTAGAATTAAAATAGACGTTTGAATAGTCGCCATATTGTTATTGCTATCACAATATCTGTGCAAAACAAAACTACGCTATACGGATATTGTTGTCGGACTTATGAATAAAGTAGTGAATAAAGTAGAATATATAATGTGCACTTTAAAAGTACAATGTAGATCTATGCGTAAATCACGATTATCTTTTTAAATTATTTAATATTAGAGAGAAAAAGAGATGTCGCGAGCGAACACTTCCCGGAAAACAGAAAAAAATATTTAACGTAAGCAACGTCTCGAATGGTAGCATTTGATAATGCATAAATGGGTCAGATTTAATTTGATAGCGTTATGGTAGCATATTTCTACCATTCACTTACCCACTTAGCTATGTCGAAACTTTTCTGAAAAGCTCAGTTCTTATCTGGCAAGTAGAAAACTTAACAGAGTAAAACTGTCTGTTAGTGTCAACTACTGACAACCACATCTCCACTTATATTATTTGGATATCGTGCTTTGTTTCAAGTTAGTCAATTGAATTAAGTGACTAATACCTACCTACCTACCTACCTACCTATGGTAAATGATCAAACAGTCGAAATGAATGTAGCCCAGCGTACACTTAAACATCGAAAACATGCTGTTCACAGCTGCATTAATTGCTTAACAATGTATAGTGTCTGCTTCATGAAGCATGTAAAAAAAATTTTAAAAAAATTAATTAATTTAAAAAAAATTTAAAAATTCCCGAAACTTAGAGTGTCCCAACACTTAAGAGTAATATAGTATAAGTTATGCGGTGTACTATATACAAATATTATATACGATTTCTGGTATACCATTACCAAACAATAGAGTATAATTTAATCATATTTTATTTCAAAATATTTGAATATTTGAATGTTATATGCATTTGAGTATATGATGCGATACAATACCATACGAAACATACGATACACACTGTTTTGACAACTGTTGTGATAGCACCACTGTAGGTATTTACGTCAATACAAATCAATAAAAATATATCTAAAAACTATGATGGCCGATTTCTGCCATATCGTGTTCTCGTATCGGCGGGTTTGAAAGGCGCCGCCACGACAGTGCGCCGACATGCCAAACAACCTTTTTGGCGTATCGGCGCGTTAAAATATCGTTCTGGGCGCGCCGGCATGAGATAAGTGTAGAGAAAGAGCGCCATTGCGATAATCAACGCCAAGACGATAGTAAAATGTATCGTTCCGGCGACCCTCCTTTTGCGTTTCGGCGCATTTTTATATCGTTTTGGCGCGTCATTGGGCGCCGTTACGAGAACACAATAAATGAACGCGCCTATACGATAATGTTTGTAATTGTCATTATCTCGCTCGGCGTGTTCTCGACTTCCGTTGAGAATGCGCAGATATGCTTTTTGTTAGCGATGAATGAAAATAATGGAAACTAGAACTATATATAAACAATATTATTGTATTTTTACATTATTTTGTTTATGTTAATACACAAAGAATTTGTATTTACTTTGTAAAGCGGAATATAAGTTAAAACATTATTCATTTCAAAATTTGTCATTGAAATGGGGCCGGGCCAATACCAATTTTATGAAAATAGATCAGTGGTCAAAGGGCTTACGGCAATTGAAACGACATGATGTACAAATTCAATGAAAAAAGTTGCCTACCTTCTTATTATATATATATTATATATTATATAATATTATATATTCTCATTATTTTCTGAAGGGGCCGCCGTGGCCGAGCGGTTACAGTCGTGGACTAAAAATCTCTCAGCCCCTCACCGCTGTGGGTTCGAATCCTGGTAGGGACTTCGGATTTTTCATGTGAGGAAGCCTTCCAGCTGGCTTTCGGTAGATCGGTGGTTCTACCCGGGTATCTCTGTGTACTCGGGGTCTTCCTCCACCTGTAATTAGCTGGACGTCGCTATATGATTGAAATACTATCGCAGCGACGGTAAACCCCAAAACAACAACAACATTATTTTCTTGAATGCGGCTGTTTTTCGGTCAAAGCAACGTACCGGACACCTTTGGCTGGAATTTCATCAATTCACCTATGGTCCCAATAGCTCACTCAGTAAAATAGCTTAAATATTTGACACCAGTGCGTTACAAGAAAACGATGCGGATTCGATTCAAGCTCGAGGATTATATTTTCGAATCTTATCTTTTAAAGTATTTTTGTAATATTGATTCTACGTATCTTAAGCACATAAAATGAGATGAAAAAAATATACCATGCATAAGTAAAATAATGAAAGTTGATTCCTTTTGATTTGAATACACATATTGATATAAATCATATACTATAGGTAAGATTAAAGGGGGAGTATCAGTGGCAATGTGCTTATTGTTAGCAGCACTTTGAAACAAATGGTGTGTTCATCATATCTTGTAACGACCGTGTTTACGAAAGTGAGATGATATATTTGGTATCGGCGCGTTCATTTGTCGTGCTCGTAACGGCGCCCAAGGACGCACCAGAACGATATTTAAAATCGCTGATACGCCAAAAGAGGGTCGATGGAACGATACACCATCGTCTGACATTGCTTTGCATATGAAAATATCGAATTGGCGCCCTCTCTCTATCGTTATCACGTTACGGCACACCTTGAAGGTTGCCAGCAGGCCGACACATCAGAACGATATTTTAGCGAGACGATACGCCAAAAAGGTTGTTTGGTGTGCCGGCGCACTGTCGTGACAGCACCCTTCCAAACCAACCGATACAAGAACACGATATGGCAGAAATCAGCCACCATAAAAAATAGTATGCCATGAATGACCCAATGAATTACCCCGGTGCTTCTGATTAGTGGAAAAGTGACCAATCAACTAACAGAACCATGTTTATATTCTCTTTACGCTTTCATATATGATTCAAGATCAATACATACAAATCATCAAAGAACAGAATAGTAAAGTAAACCTATTCGGTGTCCACACTATACTTCCTTCTTCAATCTGGTTGTTTTCATTATAAGACTGACTGTCGAATCTAACGAGTGTTCTTCGTGGGAGAGGGCTCTATCTGTAAGGGTAACGTCTTCAACTCAACAATTTGACTCTGTATAGTTCAAAAACACCAAAAAAAATCAAAATTATCATTATTTTGTATTTTATTTTATCATCATTATTCTTATAACATGCATTGTCAATTATAATAATAAAGATAATAACAATGATTTATTAATCGTCATTATCGCAACAAATATGTTAATTAGAAATTGTTACAAAATAATGATGATGACTTTGATTTCATATTCATTAACATTCAGTCTTCAGAAACGTAAATCTAACACTAACATGTTAACTTACAGTATTTGAGTTTCAAGACCATAGAAATATCATTGTGAATACTCTTCCTCAGACTCATACGAGAAGTGACTTATATTATCCTTAAGAACCCGGATGACACAAACCATGTACAAGGGCCTGGCGACCAGTCTCGTGCTGATATATGTGTTATGTGGAACCTTTGTTTCCACATTTGAACTGAAGGTAAGCAGCTTTCTGACTTAATTTTGTGTTTACTTGAATTTGTGTACAACAGTAAAAGATATACTTTGCCTTTCCGCCGTAGTCGGTCGCTTACGGAGGGTAGATCTAATAATTAAAAACATTTATGGGCCTGCGTTAGCGCATCCAGAATTTGATCATCTTCGATAATGCAGTGAATGCAATGGAATCTCAAAATGGCGCCCTCGAGTACTTTTTAGTTATCTTTTTTTTTTATTCTTTCTTATCTATACACGTATTTACTAATTGTTTTAGTTATAAATTTTTCCAGCGAAACGGAACCCTACTTTAGCCATGGACCCTGTTCAGGGAGGGCCCAAGTGCCCCGGAATTCACCCCGCTTCTCTCTGTATCCTCATTAACGTTAATGCTGTAGATATGAATACTGACATTTTCCTACAGCCCTTGAACCATTTGCCTCATTTATACTCGAGTTTGACACATTGGCAAACTTAGCATACCCAGATCAGATTACATCTTTTTGGAGCTATCTAATATCTAACCAGGGTCACCTCTGTTTGCTTATACAATACTGTAACTCAGATTCTACAGTCTGCACAGAAAAGAAATTATTTCAGACTGTATTTGTACATGAATGTTCATAAGGTAAAGGATTGATATGCATTCTAAAGGAAGCAATTTCCGGTGTGTGTTTAATTGGCATAAAGGCTATCTTAATACTAGATTGTTTTATTTATGTAAGTAATGTTTCTCTTCTATTTTATTTATGTAGTAGTTAAACAATTTTTATCTGTAAACTAGAAGCAGATGCTAATCAGTTCATCTACTGTCTGTCAGGGGTGATAATCGATTTTTTACATCCATTCTTTAATGTAACACAGTAGTGTACTTTTTTGTCTTTCAGAATCTTATTTAAAGTAGTATCTTAATGAGTTTATAAGTTAGGATTAGCATATGTTTCTAGTTTTGTATCGTGTACATATATACATGTGTATTTGATTGATTATATTTTTTATGTTTCGTGTCTCTTATAACTCATTATGAGTGGCTTTGTGCTTGTATAAAGTATTAATGATATGTGCAATTATATGTCTTTGTACAAAGATGAGACATAAATAAAGAATATATATAAAGGCTGATGTAAATTAGTAATGTTTGTCTTTAGCGTGTGAGGAATTAATCGGTAGGAAATTGAAATATCATAAATGTAAAATTTGGTTGTACACATTGTAAATTCCGTATCAGTATGAATCACAATGACATCATTTAATAATTGAGGAACGGTATGATGACACATTTTAAATTTATACGAATACTTTTCACCAGGAATTGTGACTCACAACTCTAAAGCTCATGAAAACATTTTGCCACTGTGGTATTTGCGGCTCCACAGCATCAGATTAGAAATGTTTGTAACCTGTCCCTTACCGGTAATTAATTTTTTTATGTTTCACAGAATTTGTTGTTAAAGCCGGCTTCAAAACTACCGTGTACTATTCAGCGTCTGAACGAGTTAATGCAAACACGCAATATTAGCAATTTACACTGCGATGGAACTCAACATAACCCGACATCCGTCGTCCACGGTGGAGTATGCAGTTTTAGCGTTGACGAAGGCCCGCTCTTTTCCGTCGGCAAAGCCACCCGACAGTGGAATAATATATGTTTGAATGGCCGCTGGTCAGGGACAGACATTCAACGAGGTAAATTGAAATTGTACTATCATAAGTAGAATCACGAGAAAAGATAATTGAAATTTGTTTGGAACCAGATTGATGGACGTATACATATCATATACTTTAAATGATTTAAAATTAGCAAAAGTATCGACTAGTTTCATCAATCAGCCATTCTTTAATTTAATTTTATATGTGATCATTAATAGTAATTACCGTGTATTGTGTGATACAAATAAAGCAATTATTTAAACAGCTCGTTCACAGATAGTAGTCAAGGTAGTAGTCAATGCCGGTAATCAATGCCGGGAGGATAGATCACAACGCACTTGATGACCCGTAGTAGTCCACAACGCACTTGATGACCCCACTATATATTCTATATAAATCCGCCATCTAGTAGTCAAGGTATAAATTTACAATCTGGTAAAGTTTGAATAAAAGTTTTTAATAAAAGAACAATATTTTACATTTCTCTTCATTCTGACGTGGACCACCGAAGAGACAACATGGAAAATATTCACTGCTCTGACTGTCATCAAACGTTTTGTAGTAGATACAACATGTTTAGACACAGAAGAAACAAACATTCAGAAATGCAATCGCACTTTGGAGCGCATTTGGGAGCGCCGCCACCACAAGGAGCGCATTTGGGGGCGCCGGGAGCGCATTTGGGAGCGCCGGGAGCGGCGTCACCACTGGGAGTGCATTTCGGAGCACTGAAAGCGCCGCCGGGAGTGCATTTGGGAGCGCCGGAAGCGCCGCACTTCAAGGAGCGCATTTGGGGGCGCCGGGAGTGCATTTGGGAGCGCCGGGAGCGCCGTCACTTCAAGGAGCGCATTTGGGGGCGCCGGGAGCGCATTTGGGAGCGCCGCCGCCGCCACCGCTGCCGCCGCAAGAAGACGATAGAGAAAGAAATATGGTGTATCTTCACCCATTTACCATGATGGTTTCTGGTCCTACAGCATGTGGAAAAACGACATTTGTTCATACCTTATTACAGGGCCAAGGTCTCAAGATATCACCGGCTATGCAAAGAATAGTGTGGCTTTACAAAAGATGGCAACCGTTATACTCTGTTACGTATACGTCATATTGCGCGGGAAAACGCTATTTTCGTAAACACACACTTTGGGGAAATCGGTTAAATATAGAATACGGTATCCCCGAAGCAGGTGCTTGCGGTACCACGTGACACGTTCCGCAATTTGGCGTCTTCATCAGTTCCGGGTTGGGAATCAAATTTTCAGCATGTGAAGTAAGCGTATGCGCGAAGATTGAATGTGATCATTCCTGTGACGGCAAACGAAAATAGAAATTCTTAATACAGGTTTTATAATTCCAAATATGGATTCAATATCGTTCGGAACACTATTGACTGTGATGGAGAAACCATCCATTTTTTACAATGTTGCATTGGGTGAACATGCGTCTATAGATTGGTGATGACAGACTTTATACACACAGTTCATAAAAATCAAATTCTTAGCAATGACCATCTGTGAACGAGTTGTGTATTAAACCAGTTACTCGCTAACTTAATACATTTCTCCTTGAGCTTGAAAAGATAACGATTGATATCCTATGTATTTAATCCAATATATATACATGAATACATACCAACATTGGTGACATCCTCTTTTACACCATATCGACAATCAGTAAGAATATACTGGGATTGACGCAAAACTGTTCAAAGTACAAAGTAGAATGAGGAAAAGATCGACATCTTCGGTCAACCTTCGATGTACGAAGCAGACTTCTACTTTACCTATTTGCACTTCCAGTAAATTTCAACCGAATGTTTGACATGTTTGGTGATCTTTTTTTTTCTCCAGATGGGGGTAGGCAACGACACCGGGTGCATAAAAGAGGCTTCAGTATCAGGATAAGAAGAATAGGAGTGTGCTTCTTTTGTGAGTAGAGGCATCACTTAAATGCAATATTTATGTTATTATTTACCTTTGTATGAAATAAATCTCAATATCACAGTTTTACCGTCACATATAAAACATTCTGATGAGAATTATTTAAAAAAAATGGTTACGGTTCAACGACCCTCTGTCTATAGCGGGGCCTCCGTGGCCGAGAGGGTAAAGTCGCTGACTTTAACACTCACTCAGCCCCTCACCGCGTGAGTTCGAATCCCGGCATGGTCATTCGGACTTTCATGTGAGGAAGCTTTCCAGCTGGCTTGCGGTAGGTCGGTGGTTCTACCTGGATGCCTCCGTGCATTCGGGGTCTTCCTCTACCTGTAATTAGCTGGACGTCGCTATATGACTGAAATACTGTCGAAGCGATGGTAAACTCAAATAGTCAAGTCAAGCCTGTCTATAGCACCTTGATATTGTGTATCCTCTTTTCATTTTGAATCGATATCGTAGTGATTTAGAGGATCAAACCTAATGATTCAGTGTCGAAATATCGGGAAAAATCAATATTTACCTATAAAAAAGCGTCAATTGAAGATATTTAATTGCGAAGTTAAGTTGTTGTTGACTTGAAATAAAACAATAATATTGCGACAATCCGAGATTAATGGGGGAGACAGAATGCTCGGAATACTGTAAGGTTTGAAAAAATGAGAGCAATATTTTGCTTGTTTTTACGCAGAAAGACTGGGAATATATCTCAAGATATGCATGATACTCGAAAATTGAATTTTTACTATATATGTCAATGTTAATGATCTAAACGATTCTTACAACGTGCTGTCAGAATAATAATGGCGGTCTCTAAAACAAAAATACTTTATCATGCACGCAGGTGCATGTACACCTGTACAAGCAATCACACACGCATACGTATTTCGTTTTCATCTTTTAAAGGCATTTAAGTGTGATTAATACCTCCAGATACCGCTTTGCCACAGTTATTGTGACTAAGTTGAAGGATAAAAATGAAAACATGCCAAAACCAGGTAGAGCTCTGATACATCTATTCATGTATCGCAAACAGACTATTCTATTAACATAAAAGGGGCAATAACTTCATTAAAATTTAGCTGATTATGACATACCAAGGATGTGTGCAGTTAGCGTTGGTACTTAGAGCGATATGACTTGCCAACGATATATACACATCTAGATTTAACATTTATAATCAAGCCGATCATATGTGCAAACGACTTGGTACTTACCAGCTTTGTTGTGTAATCAAAATCCGACCATAGGTAGCCTAGAAATAGCGCGGACAAATCTCGTCTATATAGATGGGCCGACCGACGGATATATAAAAGTATAATTATTCGTTTACCCTATTTCCAATGTATTTTGCAGGTAGACGAAGCGAAGGCGGAGGTGGACAAGTTGTGACAAAGTACCCACCAACATTCAGCACTCCGTGTACGCCGGCAAATGTTCTGTCAGAATACTACGTGCCGACAGGACAGACTGGCATGGTAATCAATTGGACAGATCCCGTGGCTTCAGACCGCGACAGTGGGACGCCGACGTAAGTTGGTGGCGAGTGTTTGTTGTCATTGAATTATTTGACTTCCCCATCAAAAGATGATAAAATACAATATTTTAGAAGGTTTATGATAGATGTGTCTTAAATGAAAACTTTATGATGCAGGATAATCACTCCGGTATAGAACCATCGACCGACAGGAAGACTTCATCACATGAAAACCACCGGTTGCTAAGTAAAGATGGTCGATAAAACAGGTTGACTGTTTAGTACAGAGGGCATTAAAAGATGTCGGTTTTTGGTAAGAGTCGGATTTTAGTGATGTAATTATAAGGTCTTTCTAAGTTCAGATGGTCATTGAAAGAGGATGGCTTCTTAATACAGATGGCCACTGAAAGAAGTTTGCTTCTTAGTACAGATGGTCGATAAAAAGGTTTAGCTGCTTTCCAAAAGATGGGCGTTGAAAAAATGTTGATTGCTTAGTACAGAGAAAATGTCGCATTCTTTGTTCAGATGGTCGTTAAAAAAGGTCGGATTCTTAGATCAGATGGTCGTTTAAAGAGGTTGGCTTTTTAGTTCAGTTGGTCATTGAAAGAGGTTAGCTTCTTAGTACAGATGACCGTTAAAACAGGTCGGATTCTAAATTTAGATGGTCTTTGAAAGAGCTCAGATTCTCAGTTCAGTTGGTTTAAAGAGTTTGGCTTCTTAGTTCAGATGGTCATTAAAAGTGGTCAGATTCTTTTAAGGTCGTTGAAAGAGGTTGGCGGCTTCTTAATACAATTGAACGTTGAAAGAAGTTGGCTTCTAAGTATAAAACAGCAGCAAGATGCTCATGTACATGAGGACAGCAGCTAGGCGTCGTCCATCACAGGATGGCTTCTTAGTACAAAGGGCAGTTGAAAGAGGATAGCGGCTTCTTAATACAGTTGACCGTTGAAAGAGGATGGCTTCTTAGTACAGATGACCGTTGAAAAGGGTTGGCGGCTTCTTAAAACAGTTGACCGTTGGAAGAAGTTGGCTTCTTAGTACAGATTGTCGATAAAAAGGTTTGCTGCTTTGCAAAGATGGGCTATGAAAAACGTTGACTACTTTGTTAATATGAGCATTAGAAGAAATTGACTGCTCAGTAAAGATTGTCGTCCAACGTGGTTGGTTGCTAAGTACGTATGGTCGTTAAAATTGGTTTGCCTCTTAGTACAGACGGCCGTGCAATGATGTTAATTTCTAACTTCAGGTGGTCGTTAAAAAGGTTCGCTGCTTTGTACAGGTGGCCTTTGAAAGAGGTCGGCTACTTTGTATATATGGCTATTTAAAGAGTTTGGATTCTTAGTAAAAGTTGCTGTTAAAAGAGGAGGTTGACTTCATAATACAGATGGCCGATACAAGAGTTTTGCTGCTTAGTAAAGTTGATAGTTGAAAGAGGTTGGCCGTATTGTACAGATTACGTTAAAAGAGGTTGGCTGCTTAATACAGATGGCCGTAAAAGAGATTGCCTTCTTAGTACAGCTTCCTGTAAAGAGGTTGAAGGTTTTTTTAAAAGATTTTTTTGTTTTTTTTTTGTTTGTTGTTGTTTTTTTGCTGCTTAGTACTGATAGTCGTTGAAAGAGGTTGTCTACTTGGTACTGATGGCCATTAAGACAGGTCTTTCTATAGTGTATATCTAAAGATATGACAGTAGTACTGAATATTCCTAGGGAAAAGGAAAATATGTATGTATATCTACAGGGTTGTTCAGACGGATGGCACACAAAATGGCGGCAGTTTTCAGGGAGCCGTGGGAGGGAAGCAACACTTGATTGTGTATAAAGCCACTGATAGTGACGGTCTCTCTGGCAGTTGCTACTTCTCCTTTGACGTCATTAGTGAGTCACTCAAACAATTTTAAATTTAAACTTCGATTTTTAGTTGAAGTTTGAAGATTTAAATTTTAATTCATTTTTACATCGACTGCAACTGTTGCAGGTGTCACAGTTGAATTGTATGTTATCGTGGAAAGAATCAGGAGTACGCAACGAAAATCTGATTCTGGACGGACGTCTCCTGATGCTATCACAAACTTGACCGGGTACCAAACCCGGGATAAATTGATGAGAAAAGTGTTTTTCAGGCACCCTTGCAATAAGTAATCTATATAAACATTGTTGTATAAAAGATTTAAAAAAAGTTTATGATAATTATCATTGCTATACTTCAACTTCATTTCTAGGCATACGCGCAAAATAGTTATTTTCTATATAGACAAAGAAGGAAAATTGAAACTAGCAACTTTGCATGGTTATAGAGAATTACATTAGAAACTAATTTATGGGGAAAAAGGGGGTCACCGCTCTACTTTTTGAGTTATCTGCCCCCGAATGGGATTTTTTTGTTGCTCTTTTCAGTTATTTTTAAGGGCAGATAACTCAATATCATGGGCTAGAAACACTTCATGTAATTTCAATTCGATATTTGGTACTATATTCCCTGTCACTGTGTAAAAGTTGTAGAAATTCTATGAAACAGAATTTATACTATAGCCGCATTCACGAATATATAGAATTTTTCTCTCTTTTTTTTACAAGAAAAAACGCAGTATGTTTACTTGCTGAAGCATAGTGAAAAATCTATTTAACAGAATTGATATAAACTTTTAATGACTGGGAATGAAACAACAAACAATAATGTGAAATAAAATAAGGTATCGATGGGCTTGATTTGAGTTATCTGCCCTGAAAATGACATAAAAGAGCAAACAACTCACTTTCAGGGGCAGATAACTCAAAAAGAAGAGCGTTGACCCCCATTTTTTAAAATAAGTTCTAATGTTATTTTCTGTAATCATGCAAAGTTTTAGAAAATTCTCATGGCTAGTTTTTATTTTCCTTCTTTGTCTACATAGAAAACGATTGCATTGTGCACGTATGCCTTTAAAAGTGGATAGAAAATCTCACATTTTTGCCTTATGGTAGAAAATCATAGCCTTAAATATTGTATAGATTGTTGTTTCTTCAATGAACTGAAGGGGCGTCCGAGGCCAAGAAGGTAAAGTCGCTGACTTTAACACTCACTCAGCCCCTCACCGCGTGGGTTCGAAACCAGGCAGGGTCATTCAGATTTTCATGTGAGGAAGCCTTCCAGCTGGCTTGCGGTAGGTAGGTGGTTCTACCCGGATGCCTCCGTGCATTCGGGGTCTTCCTCCACCTGTAATTAGCTGGACATCGCCATATGACTGAAATACTGTCGAAGCGACGGTAAACTCAAATAGTCAAGTCAAGTCAATGAGCTGCAGCCTTGATAGTTAGCATTTTCGTTTTATTATTGTTATGCTGTCCGATGATTGTGTTCTTTTCGGAGGAATTTGAAATAAAACATTTAATAAATTACCGAATAGTAAACAACCAGTCACTCTTTGAGAGGGTATTATTGTAGTTTCCTTATATATATATTCCGTATTCTTTCTGGTACTTCTTTTCAGTATTAACATGCGGAACAGCACCATGGGTCTCTAATTCCGAACGTCTGTGTCAAGATGGTCTTAACCTTGGCGCCACGTGCAGCTATACGTGTGAAACCGGATACCAGATGACCGGAAATCCAAGCGTGACGTGTGAAAATGAGGCCAGTCCCAATTCGAGTCCGAGCTGGACTGCTGCGCCAACATGCGAGGGTGAGATTAATCAATTAATTAGTGAAACAGTTTTCAAACTAGCTGATTAAAATGTATCTTTCTGACTGTCTGTACTTCCTTATGATATGAAATTGTGATTGATCAATAATAACAATATAATGACTTAAATGTTTCAGAAATCACGTGCGCCAACGCCCCAACACTCGAGAATGGCAGGCTATCCTGTATCGGAAACACATACCGCTCCAGGTGTCTGCTGCTATGCGACACAGATTTTGCTCTTGAAGGAGGGACCGAATTCATCACGTGCCAGGCAGACTCTACCTGGACATCCATCAATGGGTCATACTGCAGAGGTAAGTATATTTTTCGTTTGATTCCGGGTGTTCTACAGATATTAGGGTATCTGTCGTTTGTTTCGGGGTCGTACTGTAACGGTAAGATCCCTGCAATTTGTTTAGGGGTAGCACGGCAAAGGGACGGTGATCTTGTCGTTATCGGGGTAAGTGTGTATGTAATTTGTTTAAAGGTCGTACCTCAAAGTTAAGGGTCACTGTAGTTTGTTTTGGGGTCGTAACTCAATGGTAATGGTATTTAAAGATCGATATAAGGTAAAGGTTTCACCTTTTTGTTTTGGGAATACATTTAGATGAAATAATATGAATTCTTTTGATGCAATAAAATTAAAGAATCGTGTAATTGATCTTATATTCTTTAAGTATGCCAAATTGTATGTATAATATAGACGCGATTGTTGTTGTTGTATATGGCACTAACATCATATATTGCACCCTGAGGAAGTCCATAGACC
>CM037787.1:29142361-29159959 GCA_021229015.1 Solen grandis | reverse complement strand
TTTTTTGTAGCCATGGCAACCAGAGTTCTTCATGGATCAACTTTATTTTAGCAACTTTTGTAGAGTCTCACCCAAGGAACATTCCTGCCAAGTTTCATTAAATTCTGTCCAGCGGTTTCAGAGGAGATGTCGTTTAAAGCAAATTGTTGACGACGGACGACGGACAACGGACGACGGACGACGGACGACGCACGACGACGGACGCCGGACGAAGGGCGATCACAAAAGCTCACCTTGAGCACTTTGTGCTCAGGTGAGCTAAAAACTGAGAGTAATCAAGTAAAGACATAAAACACAAGGGAATGAATGAAATTAATGGATTAAAAGTATGAATTTTCATAAGATAATACACAGAAGAATCACAAAAGCTCATTCTGAGCACAAGTGATCAAGTGAACTAATAACAAAAAGCAAGTCGGCAAATATTGATGGTGTGTAATAAACTTATGTGGCACTTAGTTGAAGTTTGGACTTTCTTTTATATTCCAAGTCCATTTAGATGATTGATCTAATGCCTGGGATTATGACTACCGGTAAACCTGAAAATTTAATTTTTCCTATTTTCTAACCTACCATGAAAGAAATGGTTCCACTAGATTCACTACTGACCTACATTGAAATGAATACTACTCTGTTGTGACCTAGATGATTTTTAAGATAGCTAGTGTGACGATGCATCGTCACAGGTATGAATACAATCTCTGACAACTGCGTCAGAGAGTCGATTCTTTGGCTCAGTGGTTAAAGCATTGAACTTGCACACTGGCAGACCTGGGGTTCAATCCTAGGCCAGGTCGAGTTTGTTACATTGGTGGCAGTGGTGGGAAAATATCAACTGCCAGACCGGAGTTGCCTTACCCACATGTTTCCCAGGCAAAGTCTCGGGTCGGAACTTCTCAAAGGGGAAAGTAATGTGATGATGCTTAGTCACAGGTATGAATACAATCTCTGACACCCGTGTCAGGGAGTCGACTTTTTGGCTCAGTGGTTAAAGCATTGGACTTACACGCCAGCGGACCAGGTTCAATGATCCTGGGCCATGTTGAGTTTGTTACACTAGCTTTGTACAGAAAATTATACATCTAATTATTTCACCACTTCAATTCAATTAAATAGAAAGTTTTATGTTACTTAATATATGCTTATCTCGATAGTACCATGGAAACTTGTAAGACTGTCATAAGATAAAGATTATAAATAAATTAGTTTAAAATCCTAATTATATTAAGTCCATTTTGCGTTCTCAAATTTCTACCTAACCTCGTTAATTTGGTAGTTTTTTTTTCTCGTATATAATAGCATATTTTTTGTCTGTAAAGCGTTCAGAAACATACTTTACATAGTAGGTAACCACGGATAATAGGGCCAGTCAAGCAACATAAAATTTGAAATGAAAATAAATTTTAAAATTAAATTTAACTTTGTCCGTTTTATTCGAGGAAGATTTAACCAAATACTTACCTACGCCTACATGTCATTAGATGGTGATTTTTATGTTAAATAAAATATGTCCCTTGATTGTGCTTTCTTTACACTACTTTTCAGCTATGTTTTAGTTTATAAACGCATAATATCTTGATACAGCGTTGGGAAACAAATGGCGGCGTTTGTATCAGGGGCGATAACTCAGAACTTATTATATGTATATCTTCATTCCATCCTACCATAGAAGGGTAATTCTACTGTAAACGTGGTTTTCTTGTCCCACCTATAGAATCTTTGTATACTTTCAAAAAATATTCCAATTTTTTTTATTTTTCATGTCTATTTGCGAAATGACTGTTTTGTAAACATATTCCATGAAGAAAAATGACATTAAACACGATTTTTGATTGATTTATTTTCTTGAGAAATTGTGACGGTAAGGTAAAATGCAGTGTCCCAGCCTCAAGGTTAGAAAGTTTAACAGATTATTTGCAATAGATAGTTTAATTACCGTAGAAGACAACATCGTGTTAATATACAAATACATCATGAAAAACAATCTGCAATAAGTTAAATTAAAATAGAAGTATTAGTTACTTTTTTTTCACGAAAGTTTTTGCGGTCCACAAAGGATGAAGTCACTACCGTCACGCTGATGAAATAAACACATTGCAGCATAGCAAATGCTGTGGATATTATGACGACATTACTAAATCAATGACGTCATATTCCAAGAACTTCCTTTTCCGTTTGAAAGTTGGAGCTGGCGGCCATGTGGAAAAAAACAGCAAAATGACAGGTAACTTAACCACCGTATATTACAATTCTGTCCGTATCGTTTGTGGTACAATATGCCAAATACATAATGCATCAACGTACTTTCGAGTTTGTGTTGAAAACCACTGTTTCCGGTGTTGTTAGAAACAGTTTTTGTGTGACATGAATGAATTGTATGCCTTTCACTTTGAAAAAATGATAGAAATGTCACTACCGTCACAGTCACTTTCGTCACGCAAAATATGTGGCGATATGGACAATATCGTGACGGTAAGGACACTTATCGTGTAATGTGAGATATTTACACGTAGAATAGATCACAGCCAATTTTTAATCTACAAAGAGTTGATTTAGATTTAATATATGAATAAATCTGTAAACAATCTAAGATAACAAACATGATATTTTACCCATACATTGTCATTTAATTGTCCATATAATTTACTTGTTCCGGCACATTCGACATTTTTATATATATATATATATATATATATATATATATATATATATATATTTCTTTAAATAACCAAGTAGATAAATAAATAAAAAAAATATTAATAAATATCTATTTATTCAAAATACATAAAATATATATTGTTTACAGAACAAAGCATTAGAGATTTAATAACAGACTTAGACAACCTAGAAGAATCCTGATAACCCTACAATCTCAGCTAACCGATTACCTGAATTATCAACCGACGGAAGACGAGAGGGCAGAGTGGAGTTTTGAGGTACTCAACCTGTGGGATAACATACTAATTGCAAGAGATACGCTATTATATCATCGCAAGAAAATCAGGTCGGCTGCCCAAAATGCCGCTCACGCCTGCAGAAAGATCTAAAAGATACAGAGAACGCAAGAAAGAGAATGAGTTTACTTATACAGAATATCTCCGCAAAGAGAGGAAGAGATACCAGAAACGAAAGGAAGCTGGTAAAGTAAGTTTAATTGCTGATATGAACCCAAGAGACAAAAGGAAAACACGCAGGCAATGGAGGTCGAGAAAACGTAAGGAAAGGGAAGAAAAACGTAAATCTAACACCAGCATTCAGTACGACACACCCCCTACCTCCCCAGGCAGTCCATTCCCTGTCAGGTTAGCCAATCCTAGCCGACAAAGAAAACGAAAAGATCGCGCCAAGGCATACAGGGAATTAAACAAACTAAAACAGAAAATAGAAACACAAAAGAAAACAATTGAAAGATACAAGAAAAGATTGTACCGTCAACAATTAAAAAACAAGGATATGGATTCCCCGCGAACTAAGACTAAGTCAATTTTGAAAGGACAAAGGGTTACTACTGAAACGAAAAAAGTATTGCTATTCCATCATGCGTTCACAAAGGGAATAAAAGATAAGTACCAGAAAACCAAGTCTACAAAGTATCGGCAACTTATCATGAAAACAATAAGCAGTGGTCTACTAAAAAAGTACAGGCTACAGAAAATGGCTAAAAAACAGTTTGCGTTGCCAAAAAATTATTAATAGAGATAATGCAGAAATTGTCTACAGAAGAAAACGTAGGAACAGCAGCATTTTACAAGCCATGAAAAATGAGATCAACGCCTTTCTGTGTAGAGAAGACAACAGTAGACTAAAAGCAGGTAAGAAGGCGACAAAAACAAAAGGTAAAGAAAAGAAACAGGTTCATTTATTAACTGATTCACTAAGAAATCTACACCTCAAGTTCCTATCAGAAAACGCATCAAGAAAGATATCATACTCACTTTTCTGCAGATTAAAACCCTTTAACGTTCGACACCCTACCAACGCTGACAGAGAAACTTGTTTGTGTAAAAAACACGAAAATCTGCAATTCAAAGTCAACAAACTGAAACAAATGAAACTATTAGAAAGTGCCGATTTACAAGTCCTGGCAGCAAACACCACCTGCGATATAAACACTCTAGCTTGTATGTACAGAACATGCACAATTTGCTCTCAGAAAAGAGTTCAAGTAAATGGTGATTATGACCATGGTCAAATGGTAGAGTGGTATGAATGGAAGACCAGAAAACTAGAGAAAACAATTTCACACAGTTCCGAAAAAAGTCAAGAAGTGAAAGTAGTTTCAATGACTGTAAAAGAAAAGGAGAAAGGTACAATTAACCAACTAGTGGAAGATTTCCAGGAAGAAATGGACAAAACTCTGAGACATCTTTACAATATTAAACATCAATATGAGGCTGTACGTTCACTGAAACAAAGGTTAGGTTCCAGCGACGTGTTAATTCACATTGACTTTTCTGAAAATCTGACCTGTAAGTATGAATCTGAAGTTCAAAGTGTGCACTTCGGCGCATCTCAGAAACAGGTCAGTTTGCACACAGGAGTGATGTACCTGAAAGATAAATCTACATCTTTTTGTTCAGTCTCGGACAACCTTAAGCATGGCCCTGCAGCTATCTGGGGACATCTGCGGCCCGTCTTACAGCATATACGGAATGAATATCCTGCAGTTACAAACCTGTATATATTAAGCGACGGACCCACAACACAGTACCGGAATAAGGACAATTTTTACCTACTAACGAAGGTGCCCTTTGATTTTGGTTTCACGTTTGTTGATTGGAGTTTCATGGAGGCTGGACACGGAAAAGGTGCGCCCGATGGTGTGGGGGCAGTGATTAAACGAGAGGCAGATCGTGCTGTGCTACAGGGGAGCGACATAGTCGATGGTGAGAGTCTCAGAGAAAAGCTTGTAAGCAAAAACATTGCCGTCAAGCTTTTCTTTATTTCTGATGAAGACATACGACGATATGATGAGTATCTACAACCACCGAAGATTAACCCAGTACCCGGAACGATGAAAATCCACCAGGTTAGATAGAAATCTACCATTAATCTTGATTCAAAGTATATATATATATATATATATATATATATATATATATATATATATTTGTTTGTTTGATGGGTTTAACTTCCCACCACCGACAGCAGTTCAGTCATTTGGTAACGAAGTATACTTGAGACAGATATAGTGCTTCCATACCGCAGTATCACGCCGTAGACATTTGGCATGATACCACATCAAGTCACATTATCCTGACACAGTGCCAAACAGTCATAAATGCAAATTACATATATGCTGAGCGCAAAGCAAGGGAGCTATAAAACTACAATTTTAACGAATTCGGTATGTCGCAGCTGGGGATCGTACCTACCACCTCCCGCAGACACTCTAACAACTAGGCCACCGGGACCGATATGTTATATATAGCATACTTGTGTTTTAAAATGTATTTTCTTTTCTACCATTTGCATGTTAACTTTATTAACAGATATTTTCCAAACTAACGGGAGAAGTACACCATCGACCTGTCAGTTGTTTCTGTAAAGCCCCGGAGATGTGTGATTGTTACAGCCCCATCAGAGTTCAGCTACGTGATACGATGAATGATGCAAGACATGTTCAAGAGCCTGTATCGTCATCCAAAGGTTATTCACATACCAATTCCAGTAAATCTTTGATGTATTTGTTGAATGACAGACTGATAAATTAATTAATTACTAGTTACTAGCTAGTGTGTATATAGAAATATTCTAGTTAATAATTAGCATATTTCTATATACATGTACACACTTACTTTAAATATATAAGCTTCGTACTGTAATTATTTTCATTGTTTATGAATGCATCTTTTAAGAATAAGTAAACTAGTTTTAATTTATACTAATTTTATTGATATTGATTGTGAATTATAATAAAAATTGTCGTTAATATGTTTTCTTTTGTTATCAGGATGTCCCGAGATAGACGAGTCTTTTAAAGGTCAGTACTGTGTAGTACAATATGACAAAAAGCCATTTCCCGGAATAATAGTTGATGTTGATGATGGCGAAATCGAAGTCCAGGTTATGCATAGTGTCGGCAGGAATAGATACTTTTGGCCCGTTTAGACGACGTTCTTTGGTATACGAAGAGCAACTTCGTAAGGCTCATTGAACCACCCGAGAAAGTAACCAACCGCCACTTTCAGATCAACAAGGACGTGTGGGCAGACATTGTAAAAGAGTTTGATATGGACGTGTAACAGTTTTCGTTTCGATTTGTCCTATGCTGAACTACTAGATAATGGTGCAGTTATTTCAAAACTGGCTTCTGTTAACCGAGTTTTATTTGCACAGTTCTCTACATTAAAGTATCAGACTTGTACGAGTTTCTTTTTGTCACTCCCGTCACGTGACGTCACAGCCGTCACCTCATCGTCCATTACCGTCACGTTCAACTTAAACTATACTACACAAAGATTATACATGTCACAAAACTCACAAGTTATGCATTTATTTTGTTTAATTTTATTTTATATACGCATGTCTTAAAAACACGTTTGAAACCTTAATTGATAAATAAATTTAAACATTAGTATTAAGTTTTCTTTAAATACACGGGACAGCGTGCTACTGGTGGTGAAAACCCTTCCACTGATGATGATTTGACTTTTCCACCTAATTATTTGTCATTAAACATTTTTTAACATTGTAACTGACCCACTGGTGTTTGTTTTTTATGGTTTTTAAGCTTTTTGTACAAAATCATACTTTTGTGACGGAGTGGAACTTTTCAACAGACGGTCATCTAATTTTTACTTGCTTAAGAAAAATTGTTACAAAATTCGATCTGCTAATGTGAGATTTACAACGTTGATACATATGCATAGATACCCGTAAAAGTTTTTTTAAAGTAAGGAAAGGTTAGTACTTCAATTTGTTAACTTATCAAAAGTCACATTTACTGTAGAATCACCCAGAAATCGATGGATCAGGGTCTCTTTAATACTATATATAAAGACCCTGGATGGACCAAATCCCCAAAAGTTTGAAAATGTGTGATTTAAAGTCAGAGGCATATATGGTGCTGCATCAGTATCCTTGGTGCTAGCATGCTACCTTTAAAAATGTACAAATACCATGCATATCCCTGCATGTAGGCCTATATATAATGCAATTTTACCTGCCAAAAGTAAACTTGTGACCATGCAATTATATGTAAGACATGCAAAAATCAAGCTTGCAATGTAATTACCTTTTTTTAACAGCCCTCATACTAAGTCCGATGTCCACTTCTAAAACCCGCACTCCGAACTCCGTTAAACGTGTCTATTATGAAATTATTAAAAGTAACAAAGTTCTACAGTGTACGCAAATGATATATTCTGTCATATAAAATCTACATAAACGGCTAAATATCAATTGCTGAATGTTATTTATTTATAAAAAAAACCACAGTTTAATACTTCTGTACAACATGGATCGACTGCCAATATATATGACTGCTAATGTCATACATTCAGCTATTATTATTTTCAGCTATATATACATGTATGGTTAATATAAAATATCTATTTTAATACTGATATTTAATGCCTGTGTATATTATGTTTTGTGTATTGATATGAAACCTTATGTTATTTAATTCTGTTATCTATATGCTTATTAAATATCAGTACACTTTTCGCTGAAATTTATTTAAAATGGACAATATAGCTACACAGGTAAAGATAGACTCTTTGTTCGGTTAAGCCCCAAAAATGAAATAATCTGAAACGCGAAAACACGAAATCACAAAAGTACGATGACGAAAATGCGATATTATATCACACTTTCATCATCGTGTTTTCGCATTTTCGAGGTTTCGCGGTTTCGTCAACGTACTTTCGCGTTTTCGTCATCGTTCTTTCGCGTTTTTGTCATTCCTGTTTTCGCGTTTTCGTCATCGTACTTTCCTGATTTCGTGTTTCAGATGATTTCCATTTTAGGCGATGGCTCTTTCGGACTTCCGTAGTGAAGTACTTCATTATCACGTGCCTGTGGCGTTCTGCATCACGTGACTGGAGTACTGCTGCACGATTAGGGACACGAAGCTGAATATCGTATAATTTATATATGGTAATATTAAGGTTTTGGTGCCAATGTAATTGTATTAATTGGTGAAATGTTCTTTCTATATTACCTGGATCCTCTCTATCTCTCTCTGTGCATAATATCGTCAATTTTCAGTACACACGCACATATGCCTTTCTACTACTTACTTAAGTATTTCTCTATCCTGGTTACGATGGCAGAAATAGGGCCTAACTCAATTGCCGGCAATACATACATTATTATATTCTCTTTATATAAAAATACTGGGAAATGTAAAGAATTTGAATTATTATTTTACTCTAAGTTTACTCATGTATGCTGGGTATATGTGTAAGACCCGTTATCAGTATTTAGTTAACGCAGATATAGGACTGAAGTTTGCAATATATAATAAATTTGATTTACAGTTTCCTGGTACATGACTTTTTATTTCCGGCTGAGGAAAATCGGGTCACCCGAGCCTCTAAGCGAGAGTGACTTGGTTTTTCTCTGCCGGGAATAAATAGTCATGTACCCTGTCAAGAAACTTCGAAGTATACCAAGTTGGCGGGGATTGTCGAGTAATTACGATTGGACAATCCGATCATGGACCTACCCTTATGTATTGAGCGCCATACAAAGGGAAATAAATAAGTTGAAATTAATATTGAAATTCGCCCGAAGTATTAAAGTATTACTTGGCGCTAAGTCAGGTTGGTGTTTATAATAGAAAGAATGGTAGTAATAATAATAAATAGTAAAAACTTCTACATAGATTTAATGATAAACTGGTACACAATATCAACTGATTAAACATACTAGCTGCTACGTTTGTGAGTTAGAATGTGATTGAAACACATGATCATCATCATTCATTCATTTAGAACAACCCCTCTTTTAGTTTGTAAGAAACATAGATAGAAGGAAAAGAACAGCTAGGCGATTATTAAGAACGATTTTAACAATAATTCTAATGTTTGGCGGTAAATAAGAGAGAGAGAGAGAGAGAGAGAGAGAGAGAGAGATCATGTATGAATATCCGGTATGGTTAATATAAGGTATCTGTTAAAAGCATTGCATGCATAACTTGGGTAGCAAAGACAGACAGACAGACAGACAAAAAAAAACAAACTTTTTTCTGCTTCTTTTTTCTTTTTGTTTTTCGTTTATAAGATCTACCTCTCAATAACACATATTAACACTATAGGATAGTTACATGTTACAGATATCAATGCTGTCTTTTATATATACATATACAAGATGTCTGTAACGGCAGAAAGATATTCGTTTCCTTCATCGGGTCAATCAGGTGTTAAGTTTGAAAGTTGAATATACAATGCACAGTGTATTTAAGTAAATATAGGATTTATAAAAAAATAACTCAAATAAAGCCAATCTTATGAAGTGTCATGAATACGACCAGGAGCGGTAATCACTGTAGATTTTTCTGAAACGATCTTGTTTATCCACCACTGTTTTTACAACCAATGTCAATTTTCATTATTTACCAAATGACTAAGTACAAATTTGCAAAACGCGTGCGCGCGCGCGCGTGTGTATGTGTACATAATAACATGTACCACAAGTATTTTCAATGAACAGAATTTACTTGGAATTAAATCAATCCTGCATTGCTTTAAGATAATTTTACAATCAACTCTCTTTACAAAAGCGGTGTTTGTTTCTGCGAATTTTGCTGGAAAGTAATTAGTAGGATACCTCAAACGTTTTCCGTGACGTCATGATGGGAACATTTTGGGCACGTGTTCACGTTGTATATATCGAGGACTTCCGGTGGAGCTGATTCAGTGGAGGGAACCATCGGTACCATGGCAACGGGGAGCGCCTCCTGTGGCACAATATGATCCTCAAACTGCATGGGTCCAATATGGCCGTCACTTGTTCCAACAGACCGATTCCTCTGCTTTTTCCTCAACAATTTGTTAACCTTTTCGCTTAAGCCTGACCACGGGCGTTCTGGCTTGGTCTTGTCTTTGTTCCTAAGAGCATTCACAATAGCTGTTTTAATTCCCCACGGAGAAGCCATCATCATATCTGCATCTGGCGAACTCTGGGCGTCATTCTGCAAGGACCGTATCTCCATCAAATAGCGTTTCATCTCCCTCCGCCTTTTGATTTGGTCGTTGTACCGTTTCACCATCACCTCTTTGCCGGACTTTGCCACCAGCGTATTCGGTAGTATACTTTCAATCCACAATATTACAGACAGTCTTTGCAGTTTCCAATGTCGTTCCAGAGCATTTATGTTGCCAACGTTTTCAATCAGCTCTGAACATGTCCGTGACATCATTGCGATAAGTGCATTTATCATCAGGAGAGTTGTAAAGATGATGAATACGTAGAAGATGATCACGCCTAAATAAGGCTTTCTGATACTGTAGAAATCAGCTGCATCACCAAGGCCGACCATCAGCTTCGTCATTGAAAACAGCACTCGGGCGAAATCAGAATAGTTCGGGTCGTTTTGAACCTCAGACCCTTGGATGACCATGTAGATAGCGGTGGAGAAAGCGAGAAGTTCTAGTCCGATGATAACAAAGAAGCGAAACATATCACCAATGAGGACCTTAGTAATGAGAATGGTAAAGAAACTGAAGGGCTTCTTGGAGCGGAGATAGAATATCTGTCCGAACCAACCGAGGACGAGCGTCATAATGAGGCAGTAATTCTCGTATAGTGTGAACCATAAGGCCATGAAGAAATCCAAAATTAAAAGGAGTCCAAATAACACCAGTAGGAATCTGAACCACCCGTTGCTGTAAGGATTGGTGAAAGATTTTAGCGTCAAGGGCATACGTCGTTTGCCATACCTTATCGCTTCTTGTGCGATGAAAAAGACGCCAACTATTACGGCCACTACTCCGAAATATTTTGCAAATGGATCATCTGCAACTCTGCGTTTGAAATTCGGTTCAAGTGTAACATTGAAGCCCGTTGGGGTGTTGAACTTGTGCTGTGCTCTTTCTACACTGTACCAGGTCAAAAGGCACATGAAAATAAAGTGAAATATCCACAACGGATAGAAAAACTTTCGATAGTGGTTCCACTTTGTGTCTATTATTCTCCGAAAAGGAGGAAATAGTAAGAAATGGAAGGCGCACGTGGGGTCAAGGTCAAGCAGCATGCTCATAACGGACTTCCTGTATGGTTCTATATTTTGAGAGTACGCGCGTCTCGATGGTATATTGCCCACCGTCGTGGTTACACTGCCCTGACTAGTGCCCGTGACGTCAGCCCGCTTCATGGAGGAAATGGCGTCAATTTCCGTGACGTCATAAATTTTGATGTCAAACAAGCCGTCATTGTTATTCTCGTGACAGTAGGCCTGAAAAAGAAAATAATTACATGTAGAGCAAATGAAAACACCGAGGAATTATAAACTTAATTTTATATACTATATGTAGACACTACTTCCAATCAAGTTTCTGGTTGATCCATCAACCCACCCACCCCAAACACACATATAATATATATGTGTGCGCGCTGGGACATGTTTGAGCATTTGTTTGTTTTTTAATAAATTGTTATACATACACATCAAACAAATCTATATTCTTAATGTGTTTATCCAAGATTCGCCAAGAATTCTCTTTAAATTACATATATGTACATATATAACGCACATGTATTTAAGCATTGCATACATTTTGTTTAATAAATAGTTGTTTTTTTTCGTTCAGACATCGCGGTTCTTTGTTTGAGGTTCCTGTATTGATTAACCCGGTTATTCCAGCCACCCTCACCTCCTTAAAAATGGGAATGGGATGGGAATAACGTTAGAACGCTGAAATGGCTCGATGAGTTGCTCAATAACTTCTGCTTGACCCTTCTTCTCCCTTGTGCCCAAACTTCAACCCTGAAATGAATTCTTGGATCCGCCACTGGGAGCGCCAACTGCAACCATAATAACATGTGCGATATCATTCTTACCCGTGAGTTCATGATGAAGGTGAAGATCTGGTGCTGCCCCAGTACTGCAGACAGCTGTAACGGGTTCAGCTGGTCGTTGTTCTGCATCAGCCATATCTTCTTCCTCAGCTTCCTGTTTTGCATCGCTTTAGTGTCGTTTTCAAACGGTTTAGGATCCTCATTGATATATCGGCACATATCCAGCACTTCGTCACTCTTCTCCGGGTACAAAAATGCGTATCTAAAAGACGTCCAATTAATATTGGTGTTAAATCTTGAAACCTAGAGTATTCTTAAGTACGTTAGTTGACCATGTATTAGCGATAATTTCTGAATTACAGTCAAACCTGTCCACAAAGGCTGGTGATTTAAATCCCAGCGTTGTAGTTATAGATAATATAACCTCTGACGTTTTCAGTTTTAATTAAGTGACCTTTGTTTAAAGGTTTCACTGTTTAATGGGTCACGTGCTCACCTGATGAGAGAGTGACACACGTTGTCTCCGTAATGGTTGATGTTGTCCAGCTCTGCCCCGTTGTCCAACAGAAGGTCCACCATACCTGCAACACAGACACCGTCCGTCTATATGTCACACACACACACACAAACATATATACCGGTACACTACGGAATTCCATTAGGGCCATCTTCATATTCGCCTGTGAATGAAACAAATCTGAAACGCGAAAACACGAAATCACGAAAGTACGATGACGAAAACACGAAATCACGATGTCGAAACCTCTTCATATTCGCCTTTATGACTATCTATCTAATCACGAATTCGTTTTTCGCGTTTTCGTCATCGTGTTCTCGCGTTTTCGTCATCGTACTTTCGTGTTTTCGCGTTTCAGATTATTTCATTTATAGGCGATGGCCCTCATTGAATTTCGTAACTTACACAACATTTTTTGTATTTTTATATACACTGTATTTTGTTTAATGTTGCTTGCTATGGTTTAAAAGCTAAAAAAATATGAATTCAGTATGATATGTATTTTTAGTTATTACATTTTATCACCTATAATATTGTTATCACATATTTTACGATGAGGTATGTATTGCGTATACAGACAGGAGTCACTTTGTACCATAAAACTGTGTATTTAATTGAACGCCTCACCGACTGTTTATTTGTAACCTGAAGTTTTTTTTATCCACATGGGATAGTGCTGCCTCGGTGTGATTTCACGCCGTAGACAAGTGGCCTGATAACCACACCAAATCACAATATCCTGACACTGGGTCAACCAATCCTGGAACAATCATTATATGCTGAACGCCAAACACATTTTCCTTACTTCAGCATGTCGCGGCCGGGATCGAACCAACGACTTTTTAATTGCTACTCGCCGATGATGACAATACAGATGACCGACTGTAATATTTATTACCTTTGTTAAAGGTCAGGGCGGCTATTGACAGCGGTACCTCGGCCATCATCACTGTATTGTGGAATATTGCTCCCGTCGCGCGGCGTCGCAGTAGCTGGACCCGCCAGTTTCGGTGTTTTTTCACTTCCGTTAAAAGCGCGTGAACTATCCAGATATTTCCCTTGCATACTCCCATATGCAACGGAGTTTGCCCCTCGTACCGGGAGTCCGTTCTGTCCTCGAGGATCATCTTTGGGAATTTCTTCACGAGGATGTTCGCGACCTCTTTCTCAATTTCAGAAGTGAAATCAAATCTCTTTATAGCTGTATGTAACACAGTTTCTCCTTCTCTGCTGTCAGCATCTTTAAAGAGTCGCCTCTGGTCGTCATTCTTTATAATCTCTTCAACAAAATCTCGGAGAGCCTCAAGACGAGATTTCGCGTGTTGTTGGTTGTCGGCGATGTCGTTGATACAGGAATAAATGTCCAGAGCCTTAAACGGTTCAATATAAGTTTCATCCATGCCTTTTATGAGCGACAACTTATCTGTGTAAATTTAATCCTCGCCTAACTTATTTATACCACATTATGTAGGATAAATATATCGTAAATTTATAGAATTCGAATCCCAAGTCTGGCTAGTTACACCATTTAAATACTCATATAAGTGGAAAAAAGGCAAATGATCCCAAACCTACGGAATACCGTTTGGGCCATCGCTACTGGCTGAATTGTTAAGGTACCCGATACACGACAGTACGATGATGATAATGCGATATCACGATGTTACGACGACGAAAACGCGAGACCACGATGATGATACAACGATAGCACGATGATGATACTGCGAGAACACGAGATAACGATGATGATAATGCGAAATAGTATCGTGCTATCGTCATCGTGCCATCGCGGTATCACCATCGTACTGTCGTACTATCATCATCGTACTGTCGTAGTATCATCATCGTACTGTCGTATATCATCGTACTGTCGTAGTATCATCATCGCACTGTCGTAGTATCATCATCGTGCTCTCCCGTTATCATCATCGCACTGTCGTACTATCATCATCGCACTGTCGTACTATCACCATCGTGTTATCGCCTTCCGGTGAGCATGCACGAAGAACTGAACACAACCTAGCAAGCAATAGTAGCGAACAATAAGCTCAGCAAGCAATAAGTTTCAGAGGTATTCTGCCTGACGAAATCGACAATTCCCTATCCTATTTTCGGGAAGTTACCGGACAACAGGAAATTATCAGCACAATCTATCAAGCAATAGTGAAAGAAATGATAATATTTGATATCAATAAAAACTACTGGTTAATCAAAACGGCAAAATTCAACTCATATATATTTTAAACAGTGTATTAGATATGATAACTACATTGATTACACCAGGAAATATTTTTTTCTGTTATATTAAAGGAAGATAGTGGACTGTACACACTGTACAGTACTGTCTAATGTTGATCAATAAACAGGTAGGTACCGCAGAGTTATTAACTACATTGTAGTTATATGGTTGATTTAAACACCATATTAATAACTTTAGGAAAGTAAAACAAAAAATATATAGAATATAAAATATTTAATATAGAAAATCTTTAATTTTTTTTTCACAATTAAGATATATACAAAATAATATTTACAATATAAACAGGGCTTTCCAACTTCATTATTATTTAGGTCTTCCCCTCTGAATATTTCTTTAAAATCATGCAAAAAATAAATAACTAACTACGCCTCTACAAAAAAGCCATTCATAGCCATACATCTACTATAGATTGAAAAACAATCAAAGACTAGGTGTAGGCATGTAGCATGATGTAATAGCTACAAAATAAAACCAAGTATGGGTCTCAATCATATCCAGGTCAGAAGTTATACCGAATTCTTATGTGTTTATATAGTCCTAAAGGCAAAATTTTGCCGTTAGTAGCCATATAGATGACTATAGATCGAAACGCAATCAATATGACCCCATGAGACTAAGTATAGGCATGTAGTATGATGTAATAGCTATAAAATAAGACCAAGTAGTATGGGTCTCAATCATATCCAGGTCAGAAGTTATACCGAATTCTTATATGTTTATATAGTCCTAAAGGCAAAATTTTGCCGTTCATAGCCATATAGATGACTATAGATGGAAACTCAATCAATGTGACCCCATAAGACTAGGTATAGGCATGAAGCATGATGTAATAGCTACAAAATAAGACCAAGTATGGGTCTCTATCATATCTAGGTCAGAAGTTATATCATTTATTTATTTATATATTCTTCGAGTATACCACGCAGACAATAAAAACACTTGTCTGCGCATGATCACCGGAAGGCGACAGTGCGATGATGATAACGCGAGAGCACGATGATGATACTACGACAGTACGATGATGATATACGACGAGCACGATGATGATACTACGACAGTACGATGATGATAACGCGTGAGCACGATGATGATACTACGACAGTACGATGATGATAATGCGAGAGCACGATGATGATACTACGACAGTACGATGATGATAACGCGAGAGCACGATGATGATACTACGACAGTACGATGATGATACTACGACGATACGATGATGATATTGCGAGAGCATGATGATGATACTACGACAATGTGTAAGACGATGAGATTAATATTATCATCATCGTTATCTCGTGTTCTCTTAGTATCATCATCGTGCTATCGTACTATCATCATCGTGGTCTCGCGTTATCGGCGTCGTAACATCGTGATATCGCATTATCATCATCGTACTGTCGTGTATCGGGTACCCTAACAAAACAGCTAGAGGCGATGGCCCTAACGGTATTCCGTACAAACCAGCAAGCTCTACTGTAAAACCAGTCAAGTGTTGTCTAACTTTCTGTTGAAAGATTTTAGTCATTGTTTGTAACTATTGACTGATTTCATGCTTTTGTTTTCACAAAGTGACTAAACTATTTTTTCTTTCAAGACGATTCATTTAATAGGAATGTATTGACTTTGGCTAAATAGCGTGAACTAGTACCTTCGAACGCGCCATTATCTATGGGACAGATAATCCATTTTTTTTTCACACACACATACACAGGTTATGTTGAATACGAGTTGATACCAACAGCTATAAGGGGAAAACTGATTTTTTAGACATTTTAAGTACATTTGTATTAATATTCTAAAGATAAAGATATTCTAAGAAAGATAATCGCGTATTTCATATTAAATTGACCCACTTTTAAAGATAAAATGCAATATATATCATGTTCTTCTTTTAACTATCCACTTGTGAACTCTCTCCCCCCCCCCCTCTCTCTCTCTCTCTTTCTCCCAAGATTAACAACAATTCAATAATCAGAATAAATTAATTAATATGTTATATAATAATCTGATTATAATAAAATAGATCTAAGAACCTTTGTTATACACTGGATGAATTAAACCTTTTTATATTCATCTGTAACAAGGTCTCTACATAGCATTAAGAGGCCATGGCTGTAAAGAGACACTGTTTGGACAGAGGCTCGGAACAACATACATGTTGTGTTAAGCAATCGTACCGCCAGACTACTCATGTTTGACATTGTTTTTCTCGGTGTGAGCGGGAATGAAGCCACTAGCAGTAGAACCGCAGAAATGCAAACTTCATTGTAGTCTTGTTTATAAAAAATATACATGTACGATTATTTTTTCCTTTTCCGGTACTGCACGTTTACAATACAGGGGGACAAAAAATCGTAATCAACATTCCCATGAAATTGGCATTTCTGCAGTTCTAGTGCCAGTAAATCAAGCCTATTACTTCGTCAATCTCCGGAATTTGATGACATCAACTGGCCAAAATAACAAGTTCAAAGTGCGAGGTTAAACAAAAGCTTAAGTTGTTGTTGTTGTTGTTGTTACTACTCGCCATATCTGTCAGTGCAATGGACGAGGTTTTCTGATTGGCTTAGCGTGTAGAGCATACACGAACTAATAGATCGCGCAAAATGCATAACCTTAACGGGCTATAATGGCGGCGGGTCTTTAAACAAATAAGAAAAAAAGTTGACTTTTTACCTCTCCGACGTCAAGGCGATGGAGTGGGAGACGATGCAACAGGTTGTCAACAAAGATCACACATAACACATGTTATACTTTGACTCTTATGGGCAGTACTGTTTGGGGTCTTTAAACAGATAAATATATGATTTGTTATGCAAAGATGACAACAAGTACTTTTCCAGTCAAAACCTTG
>CM037787.1:29092261-29142261 GCA_021229015.1 Solen grandis | reverse complement strand
TAGCCAACTATCGAAATAAAAATATGGAATTGGATGACCTGGGTCGTAAACTGTAGCCTAACTATCGAAATAAAAATATGGAATTGGATGACCTGGGTCGTAAACTGTAGCCTAACTATCGAAATAAAAATATGGAATTGGATGACCTGGGTCGTAAACTGTAGCCTAACTATCGAAATAAAAATATGGAATAGATGACCTGGTCGTAAACTGTAGCCTAACTATCGAAAATGCGATATTGAATTGGTTGACCTTGGTCGTAAACTGTAGCCTAACTATCGAAATAAAAATATGGAATTGGATGACCTTGGTCGTAAACTGTAGCCTAACTATCGAAATAAAAATATGGAATTAGATGACCTGGGTCGTAAACTGTAGCCTAACTATCGAAAATGCGATATTGAATTGGTTGACCTTGGTCGTAAACTGTAGCCTAACTATCGAAATAAAAATATGGAATTGGATGACCTTGGTCGTAAACTGTAGCCTAACTATCGAAATAAAATATGGAATTGGATGACCTGGGTCGTAGAGTGTATCCCATCTACCGAAAATAAACATATGGATTTTTTTAATTGTGTCGTGATTGTAGCCCACCAATCGAAATAAGCATATGGAACTGGTTGACCTGGGTCATAGGTCGTAGGAAACATTGCATTGACTGACTTGACTCAATCATCGAACTATGTATGTTGAAATATTGGTTTTGTTGATGGGTTGAACGTCCCGCCGACAGTACATGAGAAACATTTGATACATGAGGCAGAAATAGTGCTGTCACACTACGTATACGTTAAATTTCGAGGAATCTGTGATTAAATCAATTTCGTTGGTACATATATTCGTGGAACCATGTTATAGAAAACATGAGGTCTATGAAATAAAAAAGTTTTCATGGGATTAACAATCGTGAATAAAGTCATCCACGAAATCAACGAAAATTAGTTCCTCACGAAAATTAATGATTATACAGTACATAATAATACAATAATACACTAAGTATCATTATAGTTCTACAATATACACTAAATAACATTATAGTAGTAATAGTACAGTATCACAATAATACACTAAGTAACAGTATAATACCACAATAATACCACGTATATAATGCCATAATGATATATGCAGCAACAGAAGGCAGGGTTAAAAAAATGATATATAGCAACATTCAATATAATACCACAATGCTTACATTTAGTAAAAGTGTAATGCCTCAAGAAAAAGCATCATTATGGGGCTACAAAAATAGATGTGGTAAAAGTTTATTATTGCAGGACTAAGTTCATTGTATATTTAGTAACTCAATGACTGCTCAATAGCATCGTAAATCACATTCGGTGTTACATACCGTATTGTTTTTTTTTTTTTTCTTATCATCTGAAAGTAAGTCTGAAGTAGTCTGAACCAAGCGACCGATACAAACTTTAATAGTTGTAAACTGTAAAGAGTAAGAAACATATTACACACGATAAAACTACAAAAGAACCGGACATTAAGTAAAATCTCTTTATAATCCCCTGTAATTAAAGGGTGCCTGGATAGTGGTAACGCGCCTCGCTTCTCACCAATGCGTCCCGGGTTCGATTCCTGGTCAAGTACGTGAGAGGGTACAGTGATCGCCCGTTCAGACACGTGGGTTTTCTCCGGGATCTCCTGTTTCCTTCCACAATAATGACCACATACGCCGCCAACAGAGCCATCTAGAGTGATTTATATAGGTTGTGATAACTTGTTTCGTAATCGATGTAACATAAGTTTTAATTGAAAGTTTTATAAACCTACACGTATACACCTCACTTTGACAGGATATTTCTTTTTTAACTTCACAATATATCTGTCATTTCGCGACGTCAACCTCAGTGCAGGTGGAGGAAGACCCAAAGGGTCTGGTGTATATCATTATGTAATGTGCAGCCTGACCGGAACTCGAACTCGGGGCATTTGGCTTACAGGGTGAATGCTCTACTGACTGAGCTACCCTACCTCATACACATCTTTCTCCCCTATTGTGAGTAGTCGGTACTGTGAAATTTACAGGCACAAAGGGCTCCCCCTGGTACACTGAAAGAGCTACTGCAAGTAAAGAAATTCCGAATTTCACATATAAGGAAAAAATGTATGCATGCATATAAACATACGTTTAAACCTCGCCTTAAGACTACAATAAATGCCACCTCACTATTCAAATATAGACACCACCTTTTAAATTACCTCATATTCTTTATGACTTTTAACCCAATAATGCCACCAAACTATATAAGCCAGAGGGATTTGTGTGTGTGAACAAGACTTTGGCAATACCAACAAAAAGTCAAAGTCTGAAACTGTGGACGCTATGTAAAAAAAAGAAAAAGAGTCAAAGTCTGAAAATGTGAACGCTATGTGAAAATAAAGAGTCAAAGTCTGAAAATGTGGACGCTATGTAAAAAAAAAAAAGAGTCAAAGTCTGAAAATGTGAACGTTATGTGAAAAAAAAAGAGTCAAAGTCTGAAAATGTGAACGCTATGTGAAAACAAAGAGTCAAAGTCTGAAAATGTGGACGCTTTGTGAAAAAAAGAGTCAAAGTCTGAAAATGTGGACGCTATGTGAAAACAAAAAGTCAAAGTCTGAAAATGGTGATGATGAGTATGGATTGAGACAACAAGTGTTGATTGTCTTTAGTGAGAGTAGACCGTCCTAACTGGAATATTAAGCATTTTATTTTCATAGGAAACGCCAGTCAATGAACAGTGCAGTGTACGCTCTTTCTCTTTGTTATTGAGTTGCCTCGAAATTTTCATCTAAACATCTTTTTGTATTAACATCATGTTTTCATATGTATATAAACTGAAAGTAAATAAAATTGATATCTAGATAGAATATAGTATAGTCAAAAAATAAAATAATTTCCATTTTCTAACACAGGAACAGTTGAAAATATTTATGATCATTTAAACGAGTTCTATGGATCTCACTTAAAAAGTCATAAGTTGTTTTTCTAGACTGTAAAAAAACAAACAAAAAAATAATCTTTTACAAAAATTTCTAAATGAAAACGCCAGGCCTAAAATGTTAAATGCTCTGGAATCAATGTTTAACACTATTAAGCAAGGGAGTCCCTTGAGCAGTCTACTTTGTTTTTTCCTCCTTAACGAAATGATACAGTATATAACCACCGAAAGTTACTAATTAAGCAAGAGCAAACTATATATTAGTTCAATTTGAAGTCAGTAATCAAATATTCTATCCGGTACTTTACTTTTATTACATTTGATACGATTTTTGTTTCATCCGGTAACACAAACGCCTGATTATCACCATGGCAACATATACTAAAATCTGAATAAAATAATCTCTTGACTTCATTATCTAACTAACTCTATGGCAAACTGAGAAAGAATGTTGTTAAGGCCGCTAACAGGAACAAACGTAACTAGAACCGCAAGCGGTATCTCGGTTTTCGCTTTTAACCTAATCAACTTGAACACTTTATTTCATCTCAGCCACAGTTTTCAATATGAAACAGAACGAAAAGGTATTTGAAGACCTACTCTCATTTGCACATTTTTTTTTTCTTTATTTTTTTTTTTGCAATGTTAGAACATTCAAACTCTTCTAGCGCAAATATTTTCCCATACCCTGTCCCTTGAAATCCATCACATTCTGGTATAGTCAAAAAAAAAAAATTTAATTTTTTTGTGATTTTAAGCAAAACGCCCTCTAGCGGCAAAATTAGAAACAAAATTGCAAAAACAGCAAATAGTTCAAACAAGTATATAAGTCGCACTAGTCAAACTTTTTATTCTTATGTATCAGAATTTGAAGCATAAAACCTGATTTACAATTATTCCAAAAAAAGGATCAAACTTTGGACTGCCGTATAATGACCAAATCAAGTCCGATCTTCAAAAACTAAACATTACTGGAAAGAGCTCTTTAAGAACTAAAACTTTTGTTCATATACTCTCAATGAAATATTTTTAGTTTTGGAGCTATTTGTGGCCGAATAAAAACACAATAATCGTAATATGACCTTGACCTTTTCTATTCTTTTTTATTTTTTGAATTGTGAGGCCCTTTCAAACATAACAATACATATCGTGTGAAAATTTCATGAAGAATGAACAGAAAATAAAGTCAGGAGCGACAAAAACATGTTTTTGAAATTTTAATTTTTCCTAAAATTTAGTGAAGTTTGACCGTTTCTAGAGGACAAACCACGCATTTCCTTAATTCGCCATCCCATATATTTTGTGTGTATACGTCTTTTAAATGGTATGCCGGAGACGGAATTCTTCTAGCTGATCTCTAACAAAAACGGATAGGTTTTTCGTAGACCTACCCTCATTTGCACAGTTTTTTGTTTTTGTTTTTGTTTTTTTGCAAGGTTCGAACATTCAACCTTCCGTAGCTCAAAAGCTTTCAGCCACACGGACCCTCGAATCCTATTATATGTTATAAGGCTATCAACAGGGAACAGAATGCAAAAAACCGCATTCGAATCGGACTTCAACTTTTTGAGTTATAAGCAAAAGAATGACTTCAAGAAAAGCGCCCCCCTAGCGGCAAAATGAGAAAGAAAATTGATTAAAATTTTACTGTTAGGTACCTAGCAAAGCAGCAAATAGTTCAATCAAGTATACTAACGTTAGTCGCACAAGTCAAACTTTTTATTCTTATGTATCAGAATTTGATTTACAATTATTCCAAAAAAGGATCAAACTTTGGACTGCCGTATAATGACCAAATCAAGTCCGATCTTCAAAAACTAAACATTACTGGCAAGAGCTATTTAAGAACTAAAACTTTTGTTCATATACTCTCAATGAAATATTTTAAGTTTTGGAGCTATTTGTGGCCGAATAAAAACACAATAATCGTAATATGACCTTGACCTTTTCAATTCTTTTTTATTTTTTGAATTGTGAGGCCCTTTCAAACATAACAATACATATCGTGTGAAAATTTCATGAAGAATGAACAGAAAATAAAGTCCGGAGCGACAAAAACATGTTTTTGAAATTTTAATTTTTCCTAAAATTTAGTGAAGATTGACCGTTTCTAGAGGACAAACCACGCATTTCCTTAATTCGCCACCCCATATATTTTGTGCGTATATGTCTTGCAAATCGTATGCAGCAAACAGAATTATTCTATCTGATCTCTAACAAAAGTGGGTAGGTTTTTCGTAGACCTACCCTCATTTTTCCACTTTTTTCCAAGGTTCGAACATTCAACCTCTCCTAGAACAATTTTTTTCCCCAGTACTCGATGATAAGATATCCATCATATTTGATTGGGCTGTCAACAAGGAACATTATGTAAAAAACCGCATCTAAATCAGGTTTCAAATTTTTGAGTTATTGGCAAAACAGTGATTACATGCATTGCGCCCCCTAGTGGCTAAATCAGAAATAAATGTGAAAAGTTTGACCAATTAGGCACATGTTCAGATAAAGATGACTCCATGCCCAAAATTTCATAGCTGTAGCTTTTCTCATCTGGCCGCTAGGCTGGACACAAAAATGGGTGGAATTGGAAAAATAATAAAAACAAAAACAAAAACAAAAACAAATCAACAGAAGAAGAACAATAGGTTTTCGCCCAGCAGAGGCGAAAACCTAATTCTGTTTTTTTACAATGGAAGCCATTTGTCGAAGTCGCTATGGAACATATTCATTAAGAACAGAACAGAAATTTTATTGATGACTGAAGCATTACAAGCTTATTGTCATTATAAACATATAGTTGTTTATCAAAGTACAAATGGCATGTAAAAATCCATTACAAGAATTAAGGTTACAATTGTAGCATCAAAAGAAAAAACAAAAAAAATAAAACAAAAAAACATCATTTTATTTAAATTTAACGTGAATCTCTCAGATTAAATGCCTTAATACAATAAACAGCTAATTTATTTAATGTTGATTTATTACAGCTTTGTATCAAAGATATATATTTTTGTACACTAGTATGGTTATAGATTAAGGATTAGAAACGTTAGGCTTATAGATACGTTAGAATAACAATATCTTGCATTAATAATTAATTTGCCGGACACTGTTTGTCACACATTTATGATATGCGTCTGATTTTACTGTTTACGTTAGTAAGTTTTATTGTATTTCACATGAACACAAATAACATCATGTGCTCCTCTGTAAATCCATGTTTATTTGATATTCTATGTCTTGATTTGCTATAAAACATGTGTTTTAATGCAATAAAGATTTGAATTGAATTGAATTGTTTACAAGAACATTTCGTTAGACTACTTGCATACGATATTTATTTATTTAAGACAACTATATTCGACTTTAATAAAATGGAAGATAAATACTTATGTTGTATTGCTTCATAGATTTCTTGTGAGAGATGTTCCAGTGTACTTTTTTATATAAACAAACCAACTTGGCCATTTAATGTCAGTATTTTTATTAGTCGTTTACTAGTATCCCTTCAATCAAACAGAAATGCGAAATGTGGGTTACCATAGTGTCTGTTACAGTCAGATCGTCTCCGGGCAGTGATGAACAGCTTAGTCAGGAATATATAGTTTCTTGTTGTTCACGAGAACAGCTGCACTTACCTCACCCAACAGTTCACTTGTCTGTCAAATCAATGCTCTGACAGTAATAGCACGGTAAGTAAAACTACTGGTAGAGAATTGTACGTTTCTACTAATGTGTTGCATGTATTATAAAGCCACAAATTGCATATATAATAAAGAATTGTTTTGCATGGCAGGCAGTACGCATGTGTGTAAGTCTCGTAGAGTGAGACTGAAATAAAATAAAATTAGTTTTTTAAAATATAGTTTGGTTTAGTTTCATATTTCCCCATTAAAATCATCATTGCCATAACAGAAGACGACAACAATACTAATGCTTACTAATATTTATTAACCCATATCACGTGATGTTTGGCTGGATTCTCATAGACGAACAAGCACGGGAACCATGTAGACGTTGTCATTGTCCAAGATATTAATAACTAAATCAGTGATATATTACTGAGATTCATGTGAATGATTAATTGGTTTAATACCAACCATTAAACGACATCTTCATCTTAATTTTTGTTATTCTTATTGAGAAGAACCCTGAAATAAGTGTGGCCATATGCCGGTTACTTTTTCACGATATGCTTTAACAGATGTGTACAGATGTGTATTAGCATTTATTGAATATTTTACATAGTACCTGTATGTATGGAACGCTTCAACTGTCTTATAATGACAATCTCTGTTATGTTTTGTACATTCTTTATTATGTTATGTACATTCTATATTACTTTCTTTATTATGATATGTTTATTCTTTATTTTGTTAAGCATAATATTTATTATGTTGTTTACATTCTTCATTGTGCTATGTATATTATCTATCATGTTTCTCTGTTTTTATATTCTGTGCTGCTGTAGTTTCATTAATATACCTGACTAGGTTTCGTATTTACAAGACTGTTTTCATTATTAAATGAACACCCCTCGTATTATCTATTATGTTGTGTACATTCTTTATTATGTTGTGTACGTTCTGCATTATGTTAAACATATGCTTTATTATGTCGTGTTCGTTCTGCATTATGTTAATTAATGTTATATTATGTTGTGTACATTCTTTATTATGTTATGTACGTTCTTCATTATGTTAGTTTTTTTTAATTATGTAAAGTTTATGCTTTATTATGTTGTGTACAATCTTTATTACATTGTGTTCATTCTATGTTATGTTGTGTACCAGTTTTATTATATTGTGCAATTTATCAACTATATGATGTATATTCTTTACTATGTTATGTACATTTTGTGATATGTTATATACATTGTGTTAATGTTTTGTTAACAAGTTTATTCTGGCTACTGCTGACAGCCGATCTTGTGCATTTTTTGTAAGCAACGTTGAGTATACGAAATTCCGTTACGGCCATTTACATATTCGCCTATGCATGGAGGAATCTTAAACGCGAAAACACGAAATCGCGATGGTACGATGACGAAAACAGGATGATGAAAATACGATATAATTTCGCGTTTTCGTCATCGTACTTTCGCACTTTCGTCATAATGTTTTCGCATTTTAGTAATCGTACTTTCGCCTTCCGGTATGCATGCGCAGTGCCAAAAGTAAGTAATTTTGAAAATGATTATGCCTACAACGAACTATCTTCTATTAGTCTTAAATATTCTTAGACCTACAGACTTACAGAATAAGCAGATACCTATATTTTACGGCTTATTATGCATAGCGAGACAACTATAGTGTACGCAAATGATATATTCTGTCATATAAAATCTTCATTACTACATATCAATTGATGAATGTTTATTTATTTAAAACAATCAATTTAATACTTTTTAAACTATCTCTCTCTCTCTCTCAACATTGATTGCCAATATAGGGACTGCTCTGCCATACATTCAATTATTATTATTTTCAGCTAAATATACATGTATGATTGATATATCTATTTTAATATCAATAGTTGATGACTAGTTGTATTATATTCTGTGTATAGATATGTAACTTTATGTTATTTATCTCTGTTATCTATATGCTTATTAAATATCGGTATACCTTTCGTTGACATTTATTTAAAATGGATAGAATAGCCACACCGGTAAAGCCCCCAAAAATGAAATAATCTGAAATGCGAAATCAAGAAAGCGATAAAAAAACAACAAAAAAAACGCGAAAGTACGGTGACGAAACCACGATGACGAAAACGCGATATTATATTGCACTTTCTTCATCGTGTTTTTGCATTTTCGCGTTTTCGTCATCGTACTTTTGCGTTTTCATCATCTTTTTTTTCCTATATTCGTCATCGTACTTTTCATGACTTCGTGATTTCGCGTTTCAGATTATATCCTTTATAGACGATGGCCCCAAAGGAATTCCGTATGTGTAGGGTCTGGCCCCGTGTTCTTATAATAAAGTACGATCTCAGGCTTAAATTACTCGCATTCATACGAATAAATTACGCTACAATATTATACATGCTCTCTCTCTCTCTCTGCTATACATAATAGATTTACACAATAGCTTATATAATTTCCAAGTTCCCACATTATTGATTATTCTATCATAGGGATGAAGTAAGAAACTGATAAAATTATGATAATTTATTCTATAAGGATACTCTCTCTCTCTCTCTTGTAAAGTAATTATAATTATATATTCTTGAATAAGGGTATTTGGCATTTTGATCACTCAAAACTGTATCATTTATAAATTGACTTTCTGCTGAACAAAATTTTCAAGCAATTCCGAACATCCGATCTGCTGTCATCGCTATCAAGTTCCCAGTTCCCGCGATTTTCTTGCTCCAAAGAATCGAATGACGTATACTCTAACGTAGCTTGCCGTTTTTATTTTTCCAAAAAATTTCCTAAGAAAAACTTTCAAGGAAATAAAACACATACACAATAAGTGAACACAACATAATGAAGCATGTTCATAACATAATAAAGTATGTACGTAACATCATGAAGAATGTAAACAACAAAATAAAAAAGATATAATGAAGTGTGTACATATGTTAATAAAAATGTACATAACATAATGTAAAACATACACAACATAATAAAGAATGTACGCAACGTAATAAAGAGTGCACAACAAAATAAAAATATACATAACATAGGGTAAAATAGACACGACACAAAAAAAATGTACGTTATACCCCTGTTACACTTATACTCGTCCTCAGTACGACCTAAAAGTTCTAGCGAAACGGGCTTGAACGGCGTGAAAACGAAGTGGTCGTAGTAACAACGTATTGATATCTGTTTACGATCGTTATAGACGAGTTTGGACGACTTTGGTCGAGATGGCCTCTCCAAAGTTTTGAACAGACTCAAAATTTCTGAAAAGGTACACCGTTCTGAAATAAAACGTAGTGCTATCGTATCGAAAACGAGATGGTCGTATTGCGAACGTAACAGTCGTACTGCAAACGGACTAAGGACGTTCTGGGACGTAGTGCGATCGACTTGCTGTTAGAAGTGCGATCTCGCAACGATCTTGCTAGTTTCTAACTCGTTTATCTCATCCAGAGACCGACCTATCTAGATTGCATAACGTTTTTAGTGCGTCCTTACTTCGTCTTTTTTGATAAAAGCAAAACAGATAGTTCCTTACACGATTCTACACAGTCCTAAGCGTTTGCAGTACGTCCTTAGTACGCTCTATCCGTGTCAAGTACGAATTGTTGCGTTTGTATCCAGTCCTTTCAACGACCATTCCGTTTGCAGTGCGATCAAAACAGGAGGGTATAAATACGGATCGTCCTCTCATAGGATCATAGAAAAGTCACGCATTTACCATGGATGACGTTGCTGAAGCGTCAAACTAGAATGAGGGCTTCCTGAAAAGTGCCGAGTTTTTATAGGTCGGACCAGAACTTGCACTCAGTTACGATCTGAACGTACTGAGGACGGGACAAGGACGTAGTGAGATCGAGTTGAACGGTCTGCAAACGAGGTAGTCGAGTTAAGGACGGGAGTGGACGTTACGGGAACGAACTAGAACTAGTAACGAAACGGACGCGAACTAGCTGTAGTCGGACTAGAACTGTTTGAATACGTTGTATATGGTCGTTTTATCCCGTTCTGAACGGTCTGCTGACGGTCTGAGGATGGAATTGTCGAGTCAACAACGGTGTGTGAACTAGTTGATTGTATTCTAGCCATATTTTGGCTAACGAATAAAGAGGCACAAAATATAAAAATATACATAAATAAGGTAAAATAGACACACATAAAAAAGAATGTACGCAACGTAATAAAGAGTGCACAACATAATAATGTATATAACATAACTTACTACAAAATAAAATTAAAGTAAGAATGTAAGAAAGTACATAACATAATAACAATTGCACCTACAAGAACAAAGATGGTCAACATAAGACAGTTCTTGCGCAATAACTAGTGTTATGTCCTCTTTTGTGACGCTTTTAACCGAATTGGTCCCATATTTGACCACCACCATTCGTCAACATCAAATAGGACTAAGACCACAATTACCTGCCCTTGTATCCGGATGTGCCTACACAGAAAATAGTGACCCTATTTAATGCTGAATTTAGGTGAGTTTTTGACTGAAAGACATGCAATAAAGGATTAAATTCTATAGAACACAGTTAAAATAGTCATAAAATGCCCAATTTGGAGGCCTTATTGCACAACAACCTTAAAAGTTGAGCATTACTGAGAGGGGAATTTTTGAGAAAATTGGTGTGAAATGGCCGACCGGTGCACTAAATTCATACGTATGTTATTTAACCTTAAATAGGTCAAAAAGTAGTCGGGTGACCCCATGTTTAAAATGTACAGAATTATTTCTCTTGAATAGATCTATCTAATGAGGGTAAGTTTGGATGTCAATTTCCCTTACAGAAATTGTCATTTGCATATATGCTTATATAGAACATATAGTAAAATTAATTGTGGTCTTAGTCCATCACGCGCGCACTTTAACTTTTCCGGTGTCGAGTCAAAATATCACCTGTTAAAAACAAAAAATAAATATAATATATAATAACATTTGACATAATATAATATATGATGCGCATAATCTAAATAAATGATGTTCATCATATAATAAAGGCCCACATAATATAATAAGTTGCCTACATATATAAAACTGTAACGACATGGTGTTATAAAATATGTCAAGATATTATAATCCACAAAAATCTCCCTCATGACTAGGTTCACAGGTATGATTAAGTACAAGTTTCTTCTGCCCTTCAAGGGGATTCATTTTAATGCGTTGAAAACAGTCTTTAAAATTCAATACGATATATTTTAATATCGTACATGATTGAAAAAAGGATTTATTTAATTGTTGACCAAAGCTGACATATCCTACCTTTTTATATCTATAATAAATGTAGCAAAGTTAGCCTGGCATGAAATGCCTGAGCGAGTTGATTTTTTTACTACAACTTTTTTAAGTGGTGATGTACCAAACATGAATGCTATAAACCATACCAAAAACCACTCAGATTCTGCAGGTGTACAACGATGTTCACAGGTGACATATAAAGCGCTGCTCAAATTAATTATGATTTGCGTAAGCGTATTCATTTGTAGATGAGAGAGAGAGAGAGATTTTATGCGAGTGACAGCAAATATTGAATAGCTCAACCCACTTATATCCTCGGCTATACTATCATTATTATCATTTTTCTTCATTTATTCGCACACTATTTATTTATATCAATATTTTTCACATTGCCCGATTGAAATACCTCGGTTTACAAACATACACATGTATTGTAAATATTATTGTATTATCTCCCCTATTGAGGCTGAAAAGAAATAAAGTATATTTAATATCTGACATTTCAAACTGACAGCAGCTTCCCACCTACAGAGGTGTTTCAGTTCGGGGTGAAAGTCCTCAGGTTTTTCGAAAGGAATGACCTCTTGTTGTAAGATGGTCATATTAATAGATTCTTTTTGATTTTCACACAAGACCACTTTGAGACATGTACTTAGTTCAATCATAGTTTATTTTTAAAATTATACACAACAATATTAATGAATCAGGCCACAAGTTATGACAAGTACTGGAATGCTGACGGTGAGCTTCTTACTTCTGATCTGAACCCTTTGATTGTCAGTTTCTTGCGAGGGATGGGAGTATAGCCTGGTAATCACCAGGAATGATGATTTATATAATAAAACTACCAGCCTGATAAAACAGGTTTTTTTTTAAAAAAAAAACAAAAAAAACGTGTTAAATTGCAAACAAACAAGGGACAAAGTCTTTGGTGCACTTAATGTTGACCTGCTGTAATGCATTTAATAAATGACATGCAAAACCACTCACCATGCAGGTATTTTACTGTGGCAAATTTTACAGAAGAGTCGTTAAAAGGATAGGCACTATTATTTCTTCGTATGTCTTATCCCTCTATTTCGTTGCATATTAAAATGTGTTACTTTTTTAACCACTTCTGAAATTAACTTATCATGGGGATTGAACCATCATCTTTCAGCTGAGCAGGGCACATTAATATTGGACAGTGAAGAAAATAAATCCCTACCTACCTATCCATTTTTTTTCAGCAATGTTTTTTGAACCACACATATTTAGTTTTTTTGTTTTGTTTGTTTTGCCTTACTACATTAACTATTCCAAACGTTCATTCAACGGTTGCATTTTAATAAGATAAACATTACGCATTTCTTATCCCGGCCCACTCATCATGTAATAAACAAACAACCATGTATTGTTACAAGCACAATACAGTAGACACAATGTCCATTGCCCAGACCGACGTGAAGCGAAAGAATTCCTTTTTGTATTGGTTTGTCAATGTTTATTGATTGTTTACCCAGATATATTTGTAGATGGCCAACTCCACATAAGTTCAAGAAACGTGAGTACATTAGTTAAACTTGCAAAGTTCATATATATGGCAAATAAAAAACGAGAAAATATTATTTTAGCTAAATAAAATAATATTATATGCCTAATTACATTAGGTATATCTCTCTTTCCAAAATCCAAACAGTTCAATACTTTATATAAACATGCATTATTTTCATTGGCCTTCTTTCACCCGTGTTGATTATACAGGTCCTTGATATCTCACTATTTGTTTGATTGGTTATTAAGGGCGTATGTTATAGTTTGCTACATTTTCTGTATAGACAAAGGTAAGGCATGTTAAATGTTTATATGTTTATGCTATATTAGAGATTACTGAATATAGACAATATGAAGGGCACTCCAATTTTAAAGTTATTACTTATTTATTTAGCATTTTAGGATATGAAGAGAATCAAACAATGGCAAACAACACCTCATAAAAAAGTTTAAACTTTATTTATTTACATCAGTTACGTAACGAATCCTCACTTATATAAATACTATCGATCGGGTTAAAGGAAATTTAAAATTTTTTTTTCCCAAAAGGAAATTAAATATATATCAATTTTCTCATAGCATCTCCCCCTTTTCAAGAAAAAGTGCAATATGTTACAGTTTTAAACATTACAAAACTTCTATAAGATCAGTTGGTTTCAAATTTTGCATAATGACTTGAAATGAAATCACAAACACTAACAAGAAATAATGTAACGTATCAGTAAGTTTTATTTTGAGTTTTCTGCCCTTGGATATGGCCTAATAGTGCTAAAATATCACATTCAGTAGAAGATAACTAAAATGTAGGACGGTGACCCCCATTTTTTTTTTCAAAAATGTTTCTTTTATGATTCTCTATAATCATGCATTTTTGTTTTTAAGTCTATTGAATATTTTAAACATATAGAAAAAGTATTGTTTAAAAAAGGTGTGTACCACTGTTTTTTATGTAACCCCATATCCGCTATATCTTATGGTAGTAAATATATCTATGTAATTTCCCATGCTCTTCTTATTTCTGTATGATTGTTTGAGTGTGTTACCGCCTATGTATGTATGTATGTATGTATGGCGATGAACATTATATTTGCCAAACAAAGAATTAATTTTAATTGGATCAGTTAGTAATGACCTACATGTATATACAAACATCTACTGACTAATAACTTATTAAATATAATCAATTCCATGCGAAACAATCTAAAACAAACACAAAACATAAAATTAGGGGGTTTTCAAGAAATTTACATTAAAATCGGACAATTTATCGGTATCTTCTTGAAGAATATACTTAAAAGAATACATTCGATGGTCATATTGTAGACATAATCAAAGTAATAACCTGCTGAAGCCTGTAGAAAGTGGCGAGGTTGTGTTTATGTTGGTACATCACTAAACTGTTCGGCCGAGTTTCAGGTCGAAGTCGCTGATAATTGAAAAGTTTACCCGAATATAAATAGCTAAGATATTCTAATATTCCGTGCAATATTTAATATTAAGCAACTCATCTTTGAAAAGTGACCATTAGTCTGTTTCTTTCCCTTCCGTCCAGCGTTTGCTAGTGTTTATGGCAGAGAATGACCGGTGCGAACGCAGAGAGCCTGCCGATATAGCGTTTTCCGCAGAGAGCCCGCCGATATGGTTATGCACCGTGTAGTAACTGCCTACTATAGCACCTTGAAATACAACTAGAGGTAGCAGAATGGGCGTATGAACCGTATGAATCAAGGTCCATCCCATGTTCACTCAATTCTGCCACATAAATCTGTTATCAGACTTATGCAAGACTAATGCCAAGAAACCAGAGACGAAATGTTGGGATATTTTCTTCAACAGGCCATGTTTTGTATATTGAAGGCGAAGGTAGACATCATCATATGTTTTATAATTAAAGAATATTTTGCCTTTTTAACCCTGTTTTACGGTGCTGATGACAGAGAGTCTCGTATCGGGAGGATCTCTAACAGCAACAGTCAGGTAAAACAGTCCTATCTCTCATAAACCACTTTGTAAACATAGAAACGCCTTGGATAAGCTGATAGCAAACGCGTTTCCCTTGGCGTTTATGCAGTCTGAAAATGCTATCACATGCGTATAAAACTTGGCCTATTTTGTATAAATAGAGAATAGGTTACAACTGTTTATTATCAAAAGGAATAACATGACGTCAAATAAATATTTGACATGGCATACAATGAATAATTTTATGCAGTATAAATAAAGCTGAATGATAACATAAAATAATTGAAACCGGCATTTCTTCTCATGTTAATGTAAAACACGCACAATGATAGTCTATGGAGCATATGAGAAGAAATATATGATTTAGAATCCTCTATGATTGAAACAACTCGTTTCCTTAAACAGTGTCAAGAAAAAATCCAAAGTTGACATTCAATTCTTCCCAAATTAATGGAAATGTATATATCTATCAACTGCGAAATACAATTATTTGACCATGACAATGTAACAATTTTCTTGTCAATTTTTCAGCGATTAGAATTAGAAGTAAAAGGGCATTATCCTGAATATGTCGGGTGGTGACAGTTTGAATACCACGTAAGTATATACTGATGTTTTACCATTATGGTTATGACCGACAACATAAGATAAATATACAGGTACAGACGGTCCTCTCTGACCTGAATAGGATCAAACCAATATACATATAAAATACAGGAATGTGATGGCTGCCTCAAAATATTAATGTTTAATGATCTTAAGCCTCAAATACTAGACAACACAGTCATAGTTCTGATGTCCTGTGTAAATTTTATTTATCTCAGGGAGAACACATTTGAGCGACATTTAGAAATAATCTAAATATAGAATACAATGTTGTAAATAAAGGCGCATGTCGGCTGTACAAAGTTACGGTGCGGTTTATGCGTTTGAATGCACCATAGTGTCAGTTACTTGTGGTAACAGATGTGTTAACCATTTACTTACATATGTGTTAACCATTTACTTACATATGTGTTAACCATTTACTTACATATGTGTTAACCATTTACTTACAGATGTGTTAACCATTTACTTACATATGTGTTAACCATTTACTTACATATGTGTTAACCATTTACTTATCACATATGTGTTAACCATTTACTTACATGTGTTAACCATTTACTTACAGATGTGTTAACCATTTACTTAAAAAATGTGTTAACCATTTACTTACAGATGTGTTAACCATTTACTTACAGATGTGTTAACCATTTACTTACAGATGTGTTAACCATTTACTTACAGATGTGTTAACCATTTACTTACATATGTGTTAACCATTTACTTACAGTGTGTTAACCATTTACTTACAGATGTGTTAACCATTTACTTAATATGTGTTAACCATTTACTTACAGATGTGTTAACCATTTACTTACATATGTGTTAACCATTTACTTAAATATGTGTTAACCATTTACTTACAGATGTGTTAACCATTTACTTACATATGTGTTAACCATTTACTTACATATGTGTTAACCATTTACTTACATATGTGTTAACCATTTACTTACATATGTGTTAACCATTTACTTAAAAAATGTGTTACCATTTACCATGTACATTTAACGTGCGATTATCTGAGGTACGACATTCTGAGCATCGTGATAAATCCAAGGTAATTCAAAACTGACAGTGCGGTGAAACAGGAAGACACAGGGAACTAATCTCGATTATCCGAGCCTTGCGATTATCCGAACAAAACGACCGCCCCCAACCCCCTCCCCAGCCAATCTGCCCTTTTGCAGTTTAACTTATTTACAAATTATTGACGTATGTAAAGAGTATGTGCGTAAAATGAAGAAAGAATAATATTTTTGTAACAATTAAGCTGTTCGCTGTACGTAATGCTCGGCATTTCTAAGAAAAGTGCTTTAAAACTATTCATCACTAAGCGCAGTAGGTATCCAAATAATCCAGGGAATGTTGTAAGGCGTACAAAACACAAACTATATAAAATAGTTTGGCTTCCATTGTTATAAAGAGTTATCTGATTTCTTTACCAACTGTTTAAAACCTTGTAAATCAACGAATACGTGAAAATGCAGTGTTTTATACAGATGGAAAATTAATAATTTAATACACCCTTTAAATGTTGGCAATTCATTATATTTCTGTATTTGGTTATCTGTTGAAATTTCTTTTAATATGGAGTGTTTGCATAAAAAAATATAATTATATTAACATAGCAATTAACTCAATAGCTTGATGACTTCGATAGGACAGGCATTCATTCATCCATCTATGAATGAATGAATGAATCCATTTATTCATTCATTACATATGTAATACATATATAATCACATTACATAATATACACATATTAATAATAAATAAATAAATAAATTAATTAATTAATTATTAATTAAATAATTCATTCATTCATTCATTCATTCATTCATTCATTCATTCATTCATTCAATGAATTCCCATGAATATCGCAGGATGTTCTATAGATACCATTCAACCCAATGTGTACTATAATTTCAACATTAAAGTTTATTGGCGTTTGACTTTTTTTCCTTGACATACTATTCTCACACAAACAATACCTAAACACGACAAAAAAGTGGGAAAAATGACATCATACTAAGATCTCTCACTGGTCAGTTAAGAAGGTTTATTTTTAATTCACAATTCACAATGTTGAGCAAAATAAAGCGACAATTTTCATTTAATACATTGTTTAATTACTAAGAAAAAGATGAACACATTGCCTACATATACATTGATTTCTGATTAAGTATCATGTGGCTGATTATGAATGAAACAAATGTTTAGACTAAGAGAGAGAGAGAGAGAGAGAGAGAGAGAGAGACTTGTATCTATAATATCGCTAAGCATTATGATGTCATCAACAGTATGTCAAGAGAGTGTTAAGGTTGATAAGGAATGTGCAAAACAAAATTAACAACACTACATGTATACACCACTGAAAACTGTCTAAACATGTAGTCGTTCCAATTATATCCACGTTTACATTTTAATTAAATATTCTGTTTTAATGAGGCTTACAGTTAGTGACTTATAGCTAGTAAAATTATTTCAGCGTTCTCTTCTTATTTTTGCTTATAATAATTTTATTTAAAACTGAAGTTGTGGAAGACAATTCTACACAATCTATGGAAATATATTTTTGTATTTACCGCTTCAAACAGCTGAAATACAAAAACTGATAAATAATTAACCTCATAAATTTGTATCAGGAAGCAATATTTTAATAATCATTGACAGAAACGAACAAGGTATAAAAAGTCCAGATTGCTTATTATATTATAGATAAATAAACAAGGAGCCATTTAAAAGTCAAATTCAAAATATTTTGTACCCAGGTTACAATATTGCCATTTAATCACATCAAGGACAAGGATTTAAGATAATTAGCTCTAATGTACTTTGCCAAGATGAAAATAAACAGGTGTGATGTGTGAGAAGAAGCCTTGATTCAGCCGCAAGAATGATTAGATTTACTGGCAAACGTAGGAGCATCTCTAAGTCTTAAAGCAATAACAATCATTGATTCAACTAATCTTTCTTTATAAAAAAAGAAAGAAAACATCTCGAAAGATGCTTTCAAATATCATAGTTCATTTTGAGATTTCATTTTGGTCCCGGTGTAACCTTTCCAAGCTCACGCCATTTCAAGTTCCCCACCGATAATTTTTCACGTCTCACTCCCCAGTAAATTTAAGTCGTTTGAAAACTAAACGCCATCAAACTCCAGAGCATCTGATGTTGTTTGGGAAGGTTGGCTTGAGTTCGGGATCACCTGAAATCGGTAGCTCATAGAAACGTTTTCTAAACCCCCTTTCTTTTTATGTTTTCTTTCTTAAACAATATCACCAGGGAAATTGAAATCGTGTTTCAATTTTTCCCGAGTAAATTTGAAAACATTTCTAGATTCCCGGAAGGGTTTGAAAATGGGGAAAGAATTTCACAACGTTTACACTATGCCCCTCCAGGTAATATAAAAATGTTTTCAAACTTCCTTTTGTAACATCGAAACATTTTTAGATATCCGGGTAGGCCACTTGATAATAGGTGAGAGGAATCTCAAAACTGTTTCAATATGTCCTACCAGGAAATATTAAAAAAAATGCTAAACTCCTGGGGTGGGGTTGGGGATTTGAAAAAGTGTTCATATTCCCGAGAGGGAGTTTGAAAGGGGGGGGGGCACTGGAAATTGCTATAGGTATGTAATTGTTGTTTTTGTCGAACTTGTGTATTTTTATAAGCTATCTTAATCATTAAAGATTATCTTTTCTGAAACCAGTTTGGTGAAATTGACCATTTCAATCACTTTCTATGTACTAATCACATTCGGCTATTGTCGAGAATTCACATTTTTGCAGAACTTTTGTAAGTGATCATTAAATCAAATTCTAAGTAATACAGGGAAAACACTGGGTTATCAAACTTCAGTGTTATCGCGTGATACCTCTTCGTTAAAGAGGAATACAATTGTTATATTTTAAGCTAAAACTTTAGATGCCTAAGAATGTTCTTAACATTTACTTTTAAGAATTGTATGATATGCGACATTTACAAATAAGCACGTGTGAACAGTATAGACAAATATACTGGAGAGTCAGTGAAAATGACTTTTGGAACATTTCATAATACTTTTAAGATTTAGACAAAGACTTATAAATAAAATGGTGGGAATATTAAATTGGAAAAGTTAATATGTACATGTATATCGCTCAGTCGTTCAAACTCCAGAACTATTTTGTATCCAGTCATATCACTCCTCGACGTTCCGATTTGCGGCGGAATACATCCAGACAAAATGTTCTAAACTGGGCATTACAAAAGGAATAGATGATCGGATTTATAGCACTGGAGAGGAGATACGATCTTAGGAAAACGTAATATGCCATGAGTCCAGGCGTTGAAAGCTGATGCACAAAGTCCTTGTACGTTTGTCTTATTATAGCAATGGTGTAAAACGGAAGGAAGCTTATGATGTAGGCTATAGTGATCAAGAACAACATTAAAGTCGACCTTCCTATCCGAAGTTTCATATTCAAACAGTTTGCAGCGTTCAGTTTTTTAAAGGAGTCACGTAATGACTTCTTACTTTTGTCCTTTTTATGAGTTCGTCTTTCCGACTTACTCGTATCATCTGACGTCACACTTACGTCATTTCTACTATTCCCGTTAACCAGACAAGTAGAGGTCAGTTCATTATTGACCTCAACCTGCAGCTGTTTCATCTCCAATGGTTGATTTTCAGCTTGAACTTCAAGGGTTTTAGCTTTGATATTTTTCTTTATTTCCGAGGAATCTGAATCTTGCAACAAAGTTTCTTCTTTTTCGTCTTTTGGTACGGAGGGTGGCTCCAACTGTATTTTGGCTGCCAACTTTGCCTTCCGCTCCATTCGCATTTTTCTATGTTTGTAAATCTGTAAGCCAACGAAGTAATACAGCACAGACAGTGTTGTAAAAATAACCACTGTACTGGCCATTAGTACGATGAAAAAGATATAAGGAATTGCCGATGTGTCAAATTTATTTTCAATTTGGCACATTTTCCCTTCCACTTTTCCCAAATGCACAGTCCGTGTTCCATAAATTATTATCGCGGGCCATGTTAATAGCAAAGTAAAAACAATGCACGTGATACATATGTGTTTTGATGTTCTTGCACTGAACTGAGAGTTATGTGGACGACAAATTCGCTTGAAGCGGTCCACCGCTATGACAACCAGCAAGGCGGCTGATGAACTGTTCATGGTGTAGGTGGAAAACCTCGATACCTTACACAGCCACGGTATATCTAGCGTTTTTGAGAAATTCATCATAAATATCTCCATCGGTAGGGTTGTTACACAGTTTATAAAATCTAACCCGGTCAAAAACAAGATAAACACACGTGATGTACTTTTTCTCCATTTGAAAAAGTATACATACAACACCAAGACATTGCCAGGTGTGCCGATAAGCATCAAAAAAGATGTATACACTATTGCTGGAAGATGCATCACCAGCTCCACATTGTTAATTCGATCTAATTCCCCTTGTGCATCAAACTGTTCAGTTACATTTGCTACGGATGTATCGTTCTCCATTGCTTATGATAATTTGAACAACTACGTTTTATCAAAACAATCCCGTTAACTCAGATAATCCATAATCACTTGATATAAACATGTATGGTAGTTCCGTGAATATACGAAAAACAACTGACTACTTTCAGTAAACTTGCTTTTAATTTATATGATTTACTTGAAATGAAATTGCCATCGCAAAGTAGTGTCAGGAAAATATTTCCTTCGTATTTTTAGTTGACTAGTAAACTTGTTATCCAATAAATTAAAGTACCAGATCAACACACTCCAGAAGAATAGTAATTTTTCCAACTTTTATATTCCTCTTAAAATGAACACTATTTTTTCCGTCTAACATATTTAGGTTTGCATTCTTCTCGGAGAGAATTCAAGACGCATCATCCTTGAGTTCATCCAATAAAACAAGTAGCAACTACTGAGAGTTTTCTGATCCCGCCTGCCAGTTGCTGTGCGCTCTCTTACAGTCAGTCTCAGAATATCTAATCTGTAACACAAGGTGCTCTAGGAGATATCCGCTTCCTCAGAACCGTCTTTCTGCGATGTCTATCGAGGGATCGGGAACATCTAAAATATATACATTAGATTTATAGAATTAACAGGATGCTACGTGCACTGCGCAAATTTTCTCTTCAAGCAGACTAATCTATGTTTGATCTTTTTCAAGTTACATGAAACAAGTTTTATATGTTAATCATTCAGACAACTATTTCCTCTTGCATAAAACCCTAACATTTTAACTATCTCATAGCAGGATGTTTTAGAATAGTGAAGTTTAGACTAGCTCTAAGACATGACATGGAAACGTATACACCGTGTTTATAATGCGTCATGAAATTATTCAATATGGTCAGATATTATTTTTTTTTATTTCTCAAAAAAGTAAGATGAAACTGCATTTTTAATTATTTGTTCTTAGTACCATAAGAATTAATCGTTTAGAATACCTTTTTGTTGTTTTGACAAACCAATAGTTTTGTAAATTAAAATAACAAATACAAAAATGTATAAATGCTAAATCCTAAAACATGTGGAATTCATGCATGTAACTAGATTTCAGTAAATATTAATTAGTATTGTAATGTATAATTTTGTTCCAATTTTTCTTTTAGCTATTCAAAGGTAAAATACTCTTCAAAATATTACATATTAAATAACTATAATATTTCAAACAGAAGTTGTTAATAGTTTCAGCTCGCATAATTTCAATGAAGTAAACATTTAGTAATGAAAAAGGTCTATGGCAGTGATTTATTAAAAAAAATGTATATATCTTAATTCCATAACTACTATGATTCCCGCTATGCCGATAAACATGCGTCTTATAAACTTAAGGATGATGATGATGATGATGATGATGATGATGATAATGGGGAAGGTGATGATGATGATGATGATATTGATGATGAAGATGATGATGATGATTGTGAAGGTGATGAAGATGATTGTGAAGGTGATGATGATGATGATGATTGTGAAGGTGATGATGATGAAGATGATGATGATGATGATGATGATGGTGAAGGTGATGATGATGATGATGATGATGAAGATGATGATGGTGAAGGTGATGATGATGATGATGATGATGATGAAGATGATGATTTGAATATATTAAAATAATAATAACCATTATAACCTATCAGTATGCATATAACAAGTTTATCATCAGCATGAAACAAGTATTTTGATCATTTCCAGTCAGGCAATTTACTCGTGATGCAAGGCATATAATCACATCAAAACCATGGATTTTCCTGAAACGTTTTAAATATTATAGTTACAAATACACAGGCTCTGGCAGCCACGGCACTGAACACCTTTGTTATTCTAATCAGTGTTGATCCAACGGTGAGAGAATGTGTAAACAATTTGGAAGAAACAAGGTAATTAGAGTCGATAGATATTTACTGACAGTGTGGCACGCGTTACCTGCTACCGACAGTGTGGCATACGTTACGTTGGGGTGCCTTATGTCAAATAGTGTTACAAGTCAGTTCAAGAGAGTGTCTACTGTGAATTAAGGAATAAATGTTATAAGCATCAACAAAGTTTTTTATTTTTAATAGAGGAGAGGTTGTTCATGCAGAAAAGTGCGAGTTATGCCGGATATGAGATAATATACCGGAAGTATGATAGGGCCGCATTATAAAGTCATATAGTGCGTAACCAGTTAGGTTATGACAAACGCGAAGGGTTAGTGAAATAAAGACAAAAAGACTAAATTACACAGTTGAAGCCATTGGCATTACCAACAATCTTAAAATGGGTTATGCACTCCGCACTGAGAAATACAACTGATTGCAAACGTGAATAAATGAAACCGGAGAGCAGAGATACAAATAAATGAAACCGGAGAGCAGATACAAATAAGGAAAAGCTTCACGCCATCATCATCAAATTATTTTTAGACAAGTTATGTCAAGCTTTCAAAACTGTTTAAAATTTTTGATTTACAGGTATATTTTCCAGAGGGACAACAATTCACTTTTTACAACAAACCACGCCCTTGTCCAGGAAAACTTGACTTTTATAACGACGACGTTCTAAACATTTGAACAGCCGCTATATTGTAATGGTTATGTTATTACAATAACAATATGGCGGATGTACAGACATTTACGATATTCAAGTTTTTTCCTTGACAAGGACATTTTTCCCGAATGTTGGTAAAAATGTATCTAATTGCTTAGAATTTACTAATGTGTTTTTGCAGATGTAAGGAAATCTCTTGTACATTATAAGGGACAGGACAATATATGCCACGGTTTCTTCACGACACATTACACGCAATGTTCAAATCAACTTCATCAATAGCTGTGTTCTAACATCACTAGAATCCTATCTCCTGCAGTTATGACTTGTCCTAAATAGCTACATGGTGCGCGAAGAACGCATATACTAGTATATGAAGGATACCACTGTAGTGTTTTATTGTAAATAAATTGCCGTTGGTTGGTGCGCTTAGTGTAACAGCAAACTCTTTCATTCATTGCTGCATTTCAACAATCTCACATGGTGTGTTCAAAAACGATAAGCTCTGGAATTAACGCAAATGGAGATATCGGTTTTTAAGATCGCTCATGAATACTATATCGATAAAAGATTATATTTACTTGCTCTGTTACGACATAGAATACGTGACTGAAAATAAGTGACATTTATATGGCATCTCTTTTTATAGAGGAGTCCGGAAGCTGTAAAGAAAATTAGGCAAAAGTGCTCTCTTGAACAAGGGAACCGGGATATATGTATGAATAAAGTCACCGTTTTACTGCGTTTATATACTGAACGAATGGATGGATTTTGTGAATGCGAAGATGTAAAAAATGCGAACCCCTTCGCCAGGATCCTGCTTTGTCTTCGTGTATCTAAGTTCAGTTGATGAAGTAATAAATCAGTATTTCAAAGAGCTCTCCTAAACGTCACATTGCTCACTGATGATTACCAGTGAATTTATATCAATAAATGATTTATTGAGGAAAGCAGGACAAAAAACTAAACCACGATTTTAATATTTTTCTGAATATCATGCGATTAATCATGTAACAGCAGACCAAATGATTCAGTTAGGTGGTATATAAGGAACTTAAGGTGACGTTTGACGAATTAAACTATACAGTTACGGCTTCTGTTTGATAGATTGCCTGAACCAAGAACACAGCCTGTCGTATATTCATTTTAGATAACAGCATTTTCACCATGATTGATGAATCCATGAAGTCCTGTATATTGAAATCTGAGTAGCATAGGATAATAAAGTAGATGTCAATGAAATTATCTACCCGAATATGTGTATATTTTTTTCCTTGTGTATCTTTTCCTCCAATTTCAGTGTTCCTACATTCTAGGCTCATTACCAGAGTTTAGCCTATTCATAAATTCATAACAAAGCTATATATAGACTCATTACCAGAGTGTAGCCTATTCATAAATTCACAACAAAGCTATATATAGACTCATTACCAGAGTGTAGCCTATTCATAAATTCATAACAAAGCTATATATAGACTCATTACCAGAGTGTAGCCTATTCATAAATTCATAACAAAGCTATATATAGACTCATTACCAGAGTGTAGCCTATTCATAAATTCATAACAAAGCTATATATAGACTCATTTCCAGAGTGTAGCCTATTCATAAATTCATAACAAAGCTATATATAGACTCATTACCAGAGTGTAGCCTTTACATAATTTCATAAGAAAGCTATATATAGACTCATTACCAGAGTTTAGCCTATTCATAAATTCATAACAAAGCTATATATAGACTCATTTCCAGAGTGTAGCCTATTTATAATTTCATAACAAAGCTATATATAGACTAATTACCAGTGTGTAGCCTATTCATAAATTCATAACAAAGCTATATATAGACTAATTACCAGTGTGTAGCCTATTCATAAATTCATAACAAAGCTATATATAGACTCATTACCAGTGTGTAGCCTATTCATAAATTCATAACAAAGCTATATATAGACTCATTACCAGAGTGTAGCCTATTCATAAATTCATAACAAAGCTATATATAGACTCATTACCAGAGTGTAGCCTATTCATAAATTCATAACAAAGCTATATATAGACTCATTTCCAGAGTGTAGCCTATTCATAAATTCATCACAAAGCTATATATAGACTCATTTCCAGAGTGTAGCCTATTTATAATTTCATAACAAAGCTATATTTAGACTCATTTCCAGAGTGTAGCCTATTCATAATTTCATAACAAAGCTATATATAGACTCATTTTCAGAGTGTAGCCCATTCATAAATTCATAACAAAGCTATATATAGACTCATTTCCAGAGTGTAGCCTATTCATAAATTCATAACAAAGCTGTATATAGACTCATTTCCAGAGTGTAGCCTATTCATAAATTCATAACAAAGCTATATATAGACTCATTACCAGAGTGTAGCCTATTCATAATTTCATAACAAAGCTATATCAACGATTTTCTCTCAGAACTTAGTATTTCATTTATTTAATTTTCAAATCGGACTGAAATGCTGATAACTGGACTTAATTCACATAGACCATGATTGTTCCTTAGAAGTCTGGCTTAAAGCCAGTATGTGTAAGATTAAGGTCAATATATTCCAACGATCGTCAGAATTTCTGTCTTTGTATTATTGCTTCCTGCGTCATAAATATCGGAATTATTCTATAAATGATATCATCTTGTCAGAGAAAACATAGTTACTTTTTGCCATTAGTCAGTATGATATTACTTACTTTTTTTTCCGTCCTTGTAATAAATATAATAAAATAAAAGGACCAAGTAAGATCTCATGATGAAAAAGGCTGCAGTTTTTTCCCCCGTAAAATCTTAATATTACAAGTTATATATGTGGGTGTACATTTTATAGCAAATATACGAAATATTGATATAAGAAAAAACAAACACTTAATGTTGTTATCATCATGAAATAAATCATAAATGCAATTTTAATTTTCTCCACCTAATATGACGCCACGGAAGTGATGAACTGACCTTTGTACGATGTATTCATCTTACTTGCGAAGTAAGCAGACAGTAAACAAGTCAGCTGCCGGGAAGATGCAAGAGGAACGAACTGCCGCTGTATGTTTATTTTAAGCGTTCTATGATAACTTATCTGTAGTCTCGGAGCTGTCAAATAAAAATCACAAGATCTGTGTTAGCTGCTGCTGATAGGTTTGTACATGATTGACGGCGACACTACGTGACCTGGGTGTTACTGACATATAAATGGCCATTGGCTTATGTCACTTTATTGAGCGATATGAAATTAATTCAATATTAATAGATTCGGTTATAAGTTATACCGGTGTGCGGATTGATATGCCAAAACTATTTACATAATACTTATGTATTTTAGATGTGGACAAATCGGGTGCATTTTTCCATGTTCCTCAGATAATCTGTTTGCTCATGTGTAAATATATATATTGTAATTTGAGCCGATAAACCTGTTAACGCTTTTCTTTTATTCATATCTTTTGGGCAGATAAAATATCAAAAGCCATATATCTTGAGCATATGAAGTACTTAAATCAGAACCACAGACACACCAGCAAAACACATAAACTCCTTCTTCTTGAATGATAGGGTCAGTTCAGCGATGCAAACTTACATTACTAAGCATTCTTATCCGTTCGAGGTGGCAGCCCCTTGAATACAGTAAAGTGTATAAGATGCGATAGTCCGTTATACCTCTCTTTGTAGTTACATCTGTGTAGGGTGTATAAAATATACAAAATTTCGATGTGTTGTTTAAAAGTTATAATTCAACACACATATCATATGAAATATATAATTATACAGTATTCTGTATAAAATCAAAATTATATTCGAGATCAAACACGTAAAGATTGTCCTCACAGACTTCTGCACAGGACTGAGGTTAAAACTAGTATCCCCTTTTTATAAATCAAAACAAGATAACAGAATAAACAGATATGTCAACCACGCAACAGTAGCCAGGATTACCGGAAAGCCATACAACTGACAAAGTGGATTAAGAAAACCTATCACACCGTTAAATGACCAAAGGTACAATCAATTAGGTAAAGCTATTAAAGTTGTCAGGCATTGAAATTGAAATGAACAAATTAGTCATGACACGTGCCGGATTTTCAAGTTATGAAAATGATTTACACTAGATACTATAATTATTTAAGACACACAAAATCAGAGATATACGATGAAACTTAATAAAGATAATTTGTATGAACACTTGTAATGATTTATACAAATGACACAGTCTGCATAACAACCCTTTAGTAAACATTTCAACTCTCTTTGAATGAAATATAAGCTAACTAACATAACAAAGAGAGAGAGAGAGAGATTAGGAAAATATAAAGCTGAAGCGCAAATTATTCGGCTAAATTGTATTGTTTCCTGCTGGCAAATCAGTGGCGTTTAAAAAGTTTGAGTCATGAGATGGGAAAAAAAGATATATTCTAAATAGCTTCGGATGTTTTATAGAATTGGCAGGAAACGATTCATCTTGCTAAGAAATGCTTTACAATTGACACCAATGAGCAAAACATGTTATTGTTGAATTAAAACGCACACTTCGAGGGAAAAACAACAACACAATCTTCCTAACAATATTCACACGATATCGTATACGCATGTGGTAATTGTTTTTTATTCGTTATTTGTTTGTTCATTCAAAGAGCTAATGTTCATAAAATCACAAATGAACGATACAGGTCATTTCATTGTATTCCGAATAAGATCTGAGTAATTACTCGCTATATAAATGAATTATTCTAATTAAGCTGATTAGATAAGTTTTCCCCAGATAGTTTTGCTTTGTGTCGTCGAACTCCCGGCTAGGCGTATTTGTTTATATGTACATATAGGTGTGTATGTTTGGGAAATTGACGATTGTTCTTAGTTAATCTAAATCTTTAATGATGACCTGATAGATGATAATGATCTGAAAATATATAAGATATATCCCTTTCAATAATACATGCCAGTCATGTCGACTACATATATGGAATCCCTGCATAAAAACGAGATGACCCCAGGTCAGTGGACACGTGAACAGTGTTAAGCGCCAAATCATTAAACAAACTGGTCAGTGCGTAATCCTGATATTCTTTTATACTGGTAGATAATATTGAACTACTTCTAAGATTTTATTAATTAATACGCAAAAACTAAATCTAACTAAACACTGAATTTAATCAAAGAAGTATATTGTATTAATATCTTAATAGACACTTTGGGAATAAAATAAAAACAATCAACATGTGATTCCGTTTTCATTTTTTGGCTGTGGTTCTTTCCCAACTTCATTTATATTTTCCTTTTGTACTTTAATGCACGTGTAATTTCTGGGGATGGGAAGAACTCTGCCCGTAGACAGTCACACAGCGGCTGACGGGCATCACCGTTCTATAATAATAGCAATTACTTGTCTTCCAAGTTTTTTTAAAGTGTTACAATAGTAGATAATTATGTGTTCATGAAATCAAAATAGTTCAATAATTCATAAAATAGCGAATTTTCTATTCATACAGATTTTCTGTAGGTGGTTTGTTACCGATCAGTTTATATGTTATTCAATAAAATGTATTAAGACTTCCTATTGATTTACAGACTAACATCGTCAAACGATATTGACAGCATCTCTGTAGACAATGCTATAGTTCCCCTGTGTACTCGTAAGCTTTTAATGTCGGGCCGCTGTTAAGTATTGTTTTTTTGTTATAACCATGCTGTCTCCTTTCTTATTTGTCTCACATTTATGTTAATGTTGACTATATTTAAATACATGACAAAAACAACGTTCGTTTTCGTCAGATAATATTACAGTATCTAATGGCTCGATAACGTTTTTACGTACACAAGGAAGTAAACGGGATCGAATAACAATCAACTTAATACAGTGGCTGGAATCCATGTTCTTTCATCAATGGTAGCTTCCATAACAGTTAAGCAGTAATGGATAAAATTCAGTTATGACAACATTAAACTGTAGGAGAAGGAGGCCAAATGGATCAACCAAAGTATTCATCAGATTCAATCATCATACATTGTCTTCTTTTTTGTGCAAAATCATAGTCGTTCATGAAGCCAACTAATGGTTTCTGGATATGTTTACGACAGGATTATCTCCAAAGTCTGGAGAGCTACAGTTTCTACTCGAAATTTCCACTGCGTGACAAACTGTAAGACTCTGCATCATAATGTACCTGAATATTTATGTTTGTCTGTTGATGGGTTTTATGCCCCACCAACCCACCAATAGTTATTCGAAGACTGTCTGAGTCAGACATAGTGCTGTCCCCTTAAGACAGGTGGCATGATACCACATCCAGTCTCATTATCCTGACATGGTGCCAGCCGGTCCTAGAAATAACTCCTACTTTTGCTGAGTGGCCAGCAGTGTACCGCTTCATCGTGGACGATAATTTATGTTTACAATGAGACAGGATAACCCTAATATATACTAACACAGTGTTTTCTAGTTAAAAACGATAAATAATTAAATATTAAGGTGTAGCAAATTTTTCCTAAAAAGATTCTCATCAGTTGAACAAATTACCACTTAACAACTTTCGCTTCTTAAAAACACATTAACACTTCAACAGCGTAAAAGCTTGGTGCATTTTCCGCTGATGAAGACAGGAACATAAGTTTACTCTTTTATCTTTGATAAACATCTCACAGGATAACCTTGGCAGAAGCCGTATACCTGGATAGATCAATCTTATACGATAACTCCAATACCTTCATCTGTATATATATATATACATGGTACTAGGGGAGTATCCGTCCTCACCAGAGAGAGGATTTACGAAAATGTGTGATGCTACTGATTGTTACTGCATCAATACTTGCAAACGGTTGTAAATAAATAAAGTTAATTTTTACAAAAGACAATATGTACCCTCGTACATCTAACATATTAGACAATATGTACCCTCGTACATCCCTCATTACAGACAATATGTACTCTTGTACATCCCAAATTATAGTCAATATGTACCCTCGTATCTATATCAGTTAGTTGTAAATATAAAATATATTGGTAACATATATGATGCTGTACGGCAATGTTAGGTTTTCATGTTCACACTGTCACCGTCTAGGTTTAATTGATGTTATCAGTTGTATTCCTGTCGAGGACACGTCTACAAACAAGATGTATACAGATACTGGCAAGATTCACGAGGAGCGAACATTAATTTAGTAAGGTTTCTGTGTTAAGGGTACTGTGCTGTTTAATGAGATTTTCACGAGTTACATAAATTGCTGCCCACATGTCTCTCATGGTCAACGGTTATAGGTGATACGTGGTAACTTGATAATTGCATAAAATAGGAAGAGTTCTATCATTCAAAATAACGTCCGACATTTGTTAGTACAGTTGCTAGACATTGCATCACACAGAGCTATGCTTAACAATGGCGACCATTGAATAATACTAGTCGCTGTATTGTTAAGAAATAAATGGAATAACAAATTAACATTAACTTGTCAGACACATTGGTTTGATTGAATTAGCTTGTATTTTTGCACAAGTAAATGGAGTGGCTATTCAAATGATATTGTTCTGAATGATCAGTAGTGATCTTCATGGTGCACATGAATTGTGGTGTGAAAGTAAGTACCAGGGTTGACACAACCTTTTAAAAGTATAACGATCATGTGTTTCTTTTTTATGTAAGTTGCTACTCTGTAGTTAAAAAAATTGTTCACAGATGATCGGTAGAAATTTAAAAAAAACTTTTTTCCTTCGTTAATGATGCGGAAGTGTTTGTTTTTTGACAAATAAAATCGGAAAGAGTTTTTCACATTGCACAGGAAAACGCTATTTTCGTAAACGCAGCTTCGACGAAATCGGTTAAACTTAGAATACGATATCCCCGAAGGACACATTCCGCTACACTGCGTCTTCACAGGTTCAGGGTAGCGATTTCGTAAGTTCATCCTATAAATTGGAGCATACTGGAAAGTGAATGAATCTTAATATAGGTTTTATCAGTCTAAATACTTGACTGTGATGTGGAAACCATTAAAATTTGTACGATCACGGATGGTGCATTGGGTGACATTGCGTTTGTAGTGGAAATTGATAAACGCGATACACACATATAGTTAAAAATCAAATTGTTAGTCAATGACCATCTGTGATCCGGCTGCTTGATTGTGATTAATTTGAAGTAATGTTATGTTTGCATGTCAGTCATGAATTAGTTTAATTCTCAATGTCAATATGTGATCAGTTCTTACAGATAAGCTATCATTCATGTATGTGTTAGTATATAAACAGGGTACAAAGTACAAAATGAAATACTTAAAAATATATCATTTTTTCTGTTGTTAAAAGAAATCTTATTTTCACTTTTCGGATATATATGTCAGATACCGGTCTAGCTTTGCATTTTATTTTCAGTCGCCCATATAATTTGAGTTGATTTTTAAGAGATTTAAGCAGCTGTTAAGTCAGTTTTGTGGTTCTGGACTGTTCCATAAATAAACTCTCGAGACTTAGATAGTAGTTTGATCTGAACTACTATATGCCCTTGTTACACTCTAACGTATGAGAGGAACGTAGGAATTACGTATGAAAATAATCGAAGAAATGCTGAAAGGCACAATTTCAGAGCAAATGAACCCAATCTTTCCTTGTTGAACCAACGAGTAGCGTATGAACAGCATATGTGTAATGCATAATATAAAATGTCCAAACATTGGATACCTGATGGATATAAAATGCCCATACATTGGATACCTGATGGATATAAAATGCCCGTACATTGGATACCTGAATGATATAAAATCTCCTTACATTGGATACCTGAATGATATAAAAACTCCTTACATTGGATACCTGAATGATATAAAAACTCCTTACATTGGATACCTGAATGATACAAAATGCACGTACATTGGATACCTGAATGATATAAAATCTCCATACATTGGATACCTGAATGATATAAAATCTCCATACATTGGATACCTGAATGATATAAAATCTCCATACATTGGATACCTGAATGATATAAAAACTCCTTACATTGGATACCTGAATGATATAAAAGGTCCATACATTGGATATTTGAATGATATAAAATATCGATACATTGGGTATCTGAATGATATAAAATGTTCATACATTGGATATCTGAATGATATAAAATGCACATATATTGGATACCCTAAATAAAATAAAATGTCCATACATTGGATATCTGAATGATATAAAATGTCCATACATTGGGTATCTGAATGATATAAAATGCACATATATTGGATACCTAAATAAAATAAAATGTCCATACATTGGATATCTGAATGATATAAAATGTCCATACATTGGGTATCTGAATGATATAAAATGTCCATACATTGGATATCTGAATGATATAAAATGTCCATACATTGGGTATCTGAATGATATAAAATGCACATATATTGGATACCTAAATAAAATAAAATGTCCATATATTGGGTATCTGAATGATATAAAATGCCCATACATTGGATATTTGAATGATGTAAAATGCACATATATTGGATACCTAAATTAAATAAAATGCCCATACATTGGATATCTGAATGATATAAAATGCCCATTCATTGGATATCTGAATAACGTAAAATGTCCATACATTGGATACCTGAAGAACACATGTATAAAATGCCCATACATTGGATATCTGAATGATATAAAATGCCCATTCATTGGATATCTGCATGATATAAATTGCAAATACATTGGATATTATATAAAATGCCCATAGATTGGATATCTGAATAACGTAAAATGTCCATACATTGGATACCTGAATAACACATGTATAAAATGCCCATACATTGGATACCTGAATAACACATGTATAAAATGCCCATACATGGATAAATCCATACATTGGATACCTGAATGATATAAAATCTCCATACATTGGATACCTGAATGATATAAAATCTCCATACATTGGATACCCCATACATTGGATACCTGAATGATATAAAATCTCCATACATTGGATACGCTATCAGTGAATAAGAAAGATTGTTTTATAAGCAAATAACGTCAGATCAATACACAGGCAGCAACACGGATGGATCAACTCTGACTCCTGGCGGGGAAGTACTCTATTAAACCAGTATAAGTATTTGGAATTCTGATTTCGTAGGTAAATTTTAGGTGACTTTATCAAAATGAAAAATAAATCATAAAACCATCACCCTAAATAAATAAAAAAAATAAAAAAAAATATCAAGATGTTCGATACATTTTATTTTCTTGCAAAGGTGAATTTACTTTACGCCCTAAACAATTTGCGGAAATGATGGCTAAACGCGTCGTTCTTAGCTATGAGGAGTTTATCTTGTAAAATGTCAACCATACAGTTTTTACTTTACTATCATACCACTTCCTGGTACGGCGCGGGCACTATTTCTACTGTGTAGAAAAAACGTATACGTCTATATAGACTCAATGGTATACCAATCATAAATAAATATAGTTCATTAAATTATGTTTCTTAATTACTAATTAGTGCATATTTATAATTAATATATCGATAAACAGAGAGAGATAGAGACGCACTACCATTAAATGTATTTTGCAAATATGCCGTTATCCTCTGATAATAATATCCACAATAATAACGGGTAATAAAATATTTCTTTCTTCCCTGGAAATGTTGCAGGTAAGAGCTATATTTTATGACAGCCACTTTTTTACTTCAAAATTGTACGTTCTAATGATAGCATTTGAGAATAATTAAAGCAGGAAGGGGAATGCAACAGGCGTCTATAATTTAAAATTGATGTCGATTAACTTCCAAATAACATTTCTGCATGATCAAGTTTATTTCTCCATATATTCCACCAGATTTCTTGTCTCTTGCACATGTTTCATATTCGTTTCTAGTAATTAACGATCATTAACTGTGCCGACCCACGATGTGAGTCTTACATATATTCATGATCACAGGTATATTCAATCAAAATGAATTTAAAGCAGCTCGTTCACAGGTGATCAGTGGAAATAAATATATAAATATTTTTTGTTGCTATGAAATTATAAAAAAAAATATTGGAGTTTATCTTTTAACCAACAGTTTTCAACATAAACTATATTTGACCCCTGAACTTCATCTTCGTAGTAATACTACGTAAAGTTAAAAATGACATGCCAGGCTTAAGTCAATCGACTTGGAATTGGGGTTTTCAAATGACTGATTTGCGTTACGCAGTCTATTTTTCTACTCTCTCTCATTTATGTTGGTGAAGACTTTATCTGCTGACAAATAAACTCGGCAAGTGTTGGTCACAATGTACACTATTTTCGTAAATGCCCATTTCAGGAAAATCGGTTTAAGATAAAATAGATTTCCCCGAAGCAGGTGCTTACGGTACTTCGAAACACGTTCCGCAACATTTCGTCTTCACCAGCTCCGGGTAGCGAATTCGTAAGATCAGCCAGTGATGTGAGAGCATGCGCGAATATTGAATATGATCAGTCATTTTACGGCTCACAAAAATAGAAATTCTAAATATAGCTGTTGATTTTTTAATTCTAAAAACAACTTTAATGCCGTCCGTGACGCTGTTGCATATGTTGGAAAAAAAACTCCCATTTTTCTTACAATTATAGAATATTGCATCAGGTGACCCATGCGTCTGTAGAAAGGTATTGATAGGCGTAATACACAGATAGTTAAAAATAAAATTCTTAGTCAACGACCATGAGATAAATCCTTTAAATCAATTCGACCTTATATTATAGTTTAGATAAAAGAGAAAATCCAGACATAATTACATGTTTATAAAGAAATGTTTTATTTAAAAAAAATCTTATTAATTGTATGGAAGAGAGACAGAGGGACAATGTGCTTATTGAAACAATTTGTGTTCATCCTTTTTTGTTACGACCATGGTAACGCAAACATCATTACGGCATCGTTTGAAAATTTAAATAAATGCCACTTAAGTGCATTTAAAACATGTTCTCTTAGCGGTATTGGCACTTTGTTTTATACCGTGGTTACGAACGTACCCAAAAGTTGCCCGGCGTCCACGTTTCATCCGTAGAAAACCTTAATCAGAACGTTAGGGAACCCAACAGAACATGGCGGACCGGGAAGGAACGTACTGGCATCCGCGACCGGTAGACCGCGGGCAGCAACGTGGCTCAGTCCTTTTCCCCTCCACGGCTCGTTACGGATATACCGTGATAGACCATGAGAAAATTTGGACTTAACGTAACTTGTATACAGAAGTAAAAATCACCAAAGTACCATGGCGCACTACGTTTCGAAAAAAAAACGGGGTTGCCGTGGCCACCGGGAACATAGTGTAAACACAGCATTACGTAACAAGCTGTGTGTAATACACTGGTAAAAAGAAAAGCGGTTATTGAATTGGATGCTTGTCGATGATAATGACAAAATATGTATTTCAATTTTTAATGTTGTATGCATGTAACTTATGTATAATAAATTCACCATTGCGGAAAACATGTTTTACAAAACTATTTCTTTTTTGTTCAATGTCGATTATTATAGCTCTTTGCTTTGATGAATTATCTACCCCTTTAATCATATAATACATCAAGCAAAAGCTTCTCTGTAACAGGCTCTATAAGAATACTCCCTAACTCTACTCAGGTCTTATGTTTCAAACAAGATCAAATACCTAGTAGAGATTGAATTTGGGTGAAATGGACCTTCTTTACTAAACAACTTCTACAGGAACGGTAACCATTCATTTAATTAACTAGGAACATATTAGGGAAATGAGTAATTAAGGGGACATATTTTCTTAATCTAAGAGGAATTTTCTAATTCCTAGATCATAAGACTAATTTGCTGTTTCCTCTTATTTTAATGATACAGAGAAATCCAATTCGTCTCTTGAAGTGATCAGATAATGAACATGGTTTGTATGATAGGTACATATACCCGGTGATATAAGTGTCTGTGTAGTAGCTGTGCAGGGAACTGATTGACTGATTCTAACTTATATTCATTAACTGCAAAGAATCAAGACGTATGCTGGATAGTGTTTTCTGATTTGATAGGTAATGTCTGTATAACGTCTGGGTAGGGTCTCGGTAATGTCTCGAAAATGGCGGATAATGTCTGAGTAATGTCTAGATGATATCAGGATAATATCAAGATAATACCCGAGTAATGTCTGGATGATATCAGGATAATATCTGGCTGATATCAGGATAATGTATGAGTGATATCAGGATAATGTCCGGTGATGTCTGGATGGTATCAGGATAATGTCTGAGAATGTCTGGATGATATCAGGATAATGTCCGAGTAATGTCTGGAGATATCAGGATAATGTCCGAGTAATGTCTGGATAATATCAGGATAATGTCCGAGTAATGTCTGGATGATATCAGGATAATGTCCGAGTAATGTCTAGATGATATCAGGATAATGTCTGAATGATATTAGGATACTTTCTGAGTAATGGCTGCATGATATCAGGATAATTTCCAAAAAATATCTGGATGATATCAAGATAATGTCCATGTAATGTCTGAAGAATATGTCAGGATAATGTCTGAGTAATGTTTTTAAGATGTCAGGATAATGTCTGAGTAATGTTTTTAAGATGTCAGGATAATGTCTGAGTAATGTTTTGAAGATGTCAGGATAATGTCTGAGTAATGTTTGAGATGTCAGGATAATGTCTGAGTAATGTTTGGAAGATGTCAGGATAATGTCTGAGTAATGTTTGGAATATGTCAGGATAATGTCTGAGTAATGTTTGGAAGATGTCAGGATAATGTCTGAGTAATGTTTGGAAGATGTCAGGATAATGTCTGAGTAATGTTTGGAAGATGTCAGGATAATGTCTGAGTAATGTTTGGAAGATGTCAGGACAATGTCTGAGTAATGTTTGGTTGAAATCAGGATAATGTCTGAGTAATGTTTGGAAGATGTCAGGACAATGTCTGAGTAAGTTTGAAAGATGTCAGGATAATGTCTGAGTAATGTTTGAAAGATGTCAGGATAATGTCTGAGTAATGTTTGGTTGATATCAGGACAATGTCTGAGTAATGTTTGGGTGAAATCAGGATAATGTCCGAGTAATGTTTTGGTGAAATCAGGATAATGTCTGGGTAATATCTGTTTAGTATCGAGATAACATCTGAACAAATGGCTAGGTAATGCCTGGACAATGTCTGGATAGTTGCTGTGCCTCTGTGCTAATGTTGAATACTATTCTTACCTAATGTTTTACGCATTATAATTAAGATATAAACTGAAATGTACCGTCCCCGGTGGCCAAGTGGTTAGAGCGTCCGCCTAGGGAGCCGGAGGTCATGGGTTCGGTCCCCGGCCGCGACATACCAAAGTCGTTAAATATGGTATTGTTATAGCTCACTTGCTTGGTGCTCAGCATATATGGGTAGTTGCGGGACTGGTTAGCCTGGTGTCAGGATAATATGACTGAGTGTGGTATCATGCCAAGTGTCTACGACGGGATACTGCAGTGTGGCAACACTATATCTGTCTCAAGTAGACATCGTCTCCAAATGACTAGAATACTGTCGGTGGGACGTTAAACCCAACAAACAAACATAAACTGAAATGTAAAAATGAAACATTGCTGGTGCTCGAACCAACAGCGTCCATTACTTTCATTAATTTAATCAACAATAAAATCACATTTTTTTATGATATGGTACAATCTCTCAATGCGTTTCATTTTGTAAAGGAGGACGCTGATAAGCAAGCAAATACATTTCTTTAATATCTATACTACAATGTACTTTAACGAAATTGTCGTTTCTTTCATGATTTTATTTGGCTGATCCATTATCAACGTTTAGTTCTAATTCATTATCCCATTATCGACTCATTTCCCAGATTAAAGTCGCCATAAAATATAAGATGTATGCTGGAACAATCTGGAATTATATATACGTCAACAAACAGCTTTAATCGGCCTAAAGGGCCAGTTGTTCTACGCTTGTCTGTTTGTGTACTTTGGGCCTTCTTTTGTCTTTACTTAGCTGGATGTCTCTATATGGTTGAATTAAAGTCGAAATGACGGTCAATCTAAAACAACAACAACAACACAAAACATTCAACTCATTCAAAAATATGTTTCTTTTCAAGAATAAAATAAACGATATGCTGGCTGCTGATAAACGTTTGAAGTGCCGAATGTGGACACTGTAAGTTTCTCGGACGTTTGTATAAAGGCCAGCAGGGAAATCATCACTCTGGCTAATGTTTAACAGTGGCTATAAAAGTCTGACAAATTCATTTAAGATTGGAGAGTTTCTGGAGAATTGTTCGATCTAAATACTGGAGACAAGGTCTGTCATTCTCGGACATAGAGAATCTGATATAGAGCACGTTTTCAAAAATAAACGTAAACGGATAATATAGCGGTATTATCTCGAGTATGAATATATTTTCTTCTATTATGCTTCTTCTTCTTCTTCTTCTTCTTCTTCTATTGTAATGACTAGCAACCAGTTTCTGATTATTATGGCCATATTTAGACCTTGGGGTGAAGGATAACCCACGAGTGGGCTCCTTTTTTGCTGAAGAGACAGCATAGGAAGAGACAGTGGTTGGATACAAGGGAATCCGAGCGCGGTTCCCTAGCTAATTTTGCGAATAAACCTCTTGGTTCTTTTAAGTAAATTGGTAAATTAAATTGAAATTAATAATTTTGCATCATTGCATTCTTGTAAACCGCATTTGCAGAGTAAAATGTTCATATTTTGATTGTTATTTTATTCCGTTTTTGATGAATGTTAGAAATTAAACTGAAAATTAAATAAAAGTGAAGAATATAATATCGTCTACACAGTCGTATGTCATTAGTGTTCGTGCTTGAAAAAGGAAGTGTTTACTCATTAAAATCAATAAATCAATTACCCATGTATGTTATTTGCGACATCTCTTGTGTGACTCTATATGTTACACATAAAAAAAAGAAAAAAACACGATCCAACAGATACATAATATTGAACGAGACACGAATAAATAAAAAGTATGGTTTTAATGCATTCTTTTTTGTTCATATATATTAATATTTCGTGAAACTCTCGATCTAAAATGTAATAAACACGCACACACACACACACACACACACACACGGGTGACTTCCATGGCGGTCTCTTAACGGGATATTATCGTGACATGTCCCTTGTAAATGGGACATAACAAAGAGGATATAAAACATCACGCAACTATAATATTATACACAGTTTAGTTTTCGTTAAGCTTTTTATGTCTCAACAATTCAGACTACATCTATAATTCCGCAAGTCAGACCTACGCAGACTTACTCATTGTGTCCATAAAAAATGTTGACATGTCCTTCCTGTTTTCATTGCACGATTGCTCTTGAGAGACCAGAAAGCTGACTGTATGATTTAATTAAAACATTCTACTTATTTTGTTTACGTTTAAAGAACTTAGGTTAAAAGCAGATGCTTAATGGCTTAATGGCTATTCGCACTTAAGAAAATGTATTTTATCCTAAGTGTAGTTATCTAATATATTAATGATAAAACCTTATGTACGTAATGATTAATAACACAAATCATGCTCATTATCTGATTACTTCTTGAACCTGGGTTGTACAATCATTACAATTATCGTTAGAGGCAACAGGGACCTAGCCTTGTGATCCAGGAATTAGAATTCTCCTTTAAACCACGAAATCATTAATGCATCAATCATTTTACAGGTTGTTCGGTTAAATCCATCTTCAGTTTCACTGCAGTTTCTAAATACACGCGGTAAATATTGGCACTTATTCTTAATTTCAACACGTCCGTATAGCCTTCATGTCATGATATGGAAGCTGGTAAATAATACAAGCAAGTATAAAGTAAGTTTACCGTTGCCTTGAAGCAGCTCGTTCACAGATGGTCATTGACTAGGAATTATTAACTATATGTGTGTACTACGTGTATCAATATCAAACTACAGACACATGGTCACCCAATACAACCATCCGTAAGTGTAAAAATATGGGTTGTTTCCCCATCACAGGGAATCACGTCACGGACGGTATTGAAACTATAATTAGAATTATAAACCTAAATTTAGATATTGTTTTTTTTTTCTTCTATTTGCCGTCACTTGGCTGATCACATCCAATCTTCGCGCCTACACAAATTTAATGGACTAAATTTACGATATGCTACCCTGAACTGGTAAAGGCGCCATGTTGCGGAATTTGTAGCTTAGTAACGCACACATCTGCTTCGGGGATACCGTATTCTATATTTACCGATTTCGCTGAAGTTACGTTTACGGAAATAGCGTTTCCCCGTGCAATGTGACCTACACTTATTTGTCAGGAAAGAAAGACTCCACCAACATTAACGAGGGAAAGTAGAAAAAAATGTTTACCGATCATCTGTGAACGAGGTGCTTTACTGTTGAATGACCTTACCAGTTTCATATTTGATAGGGTAATATACTGCAGTAACGTTTATATGTACCACTAATATGACACACAACTGATATTAATTATCTGGAAATTGGACCAAGGACAAAAAGTATTTTTTTCTACTGCCATGTAGTGATTCAACAGTAAATGTAAACACAAATCATTTGTATCCATTGTTTAAACTAGGACTAGGAGTCGATCTTACGAGACGATGGTAACATGTCCCACAAAATGTGCGTGTTCGACCTAGTTAAGTTCCTGGTCATCAACAAAACATCAATGTCTTGTAGACATGACATATAAATATATTGTAAACCATAGACATTTATTGATAATACATCGGTGAATATCAGGACTGACTATATTTTTTTCTGGAGCAACTGGTCTCACTAACTTATTTATCATGGTCCAATTACTTGGCTATTGATCCGGTAAACATTGTAATATTGCGAGCCATGATCATCGTTCAATGATGAGATAGACACATGTTTCTTGTCAAAATGACGCAGGCAATCACCATCATAACATAATATTTATCATGTGCCTTTACTTTATCAGAGGGACCGGTTATACATTGATACCATTTGCACATTGTGCTCAGCTGTAATGCAAATGAATAAAAAATGAAAGGTTTAATGATACCTTATTGTTGTCAGCACTGGAACAAAAGACATCTCATGTTAAAACAGTATGACATTTTTGGAACTTCTTTACAGTTGTGCTCAGCTGTAACTGCAAATGAATAAAAAATGAAAATATTAGAATGAATATCTTTCTATAAATCGTTTGAATGTATTTAGTTTTCTCTAACAGTAATAAGGTTCAGTAATTTGTCTGTATGTCTAATTCAGTTTATATACCGCTTTGTTATATTAGACTATCGTGATGCAAGAATGAGTGCGATCTATTTCAGAATACAGATGTAGTATTTATTTCCTGTTATACTAGGAATCCAAACGTTTTAAAGTAATTGAAACAATTTAAGTAATTAAAATTCCTAAATACCTTGTTATATAAAGTACTTCCAACATTATGTTAGACAAATCAGAAGCTATTTACAATCATAAGTAGATACCAGAAAATCAGTTTTATTTCTGAAAACATTCACGTGTGACGCACTCTTGAAACAGAAACAGACTTTTAGCTGATCTTATAAACATCGATATTGGCAAGACCGGCAGAACATTCACGCTTGAATATATATTTTGAATTGTTTTGTTGTTGCAGTGGTATAAAAATGCTACAAATAACAGGACTTAAACCATTGACGGATCTAAATAGAATAGTCAATGGCAAAACAGTGCCATACTAATAATAAGTCAGAAGAAATAAAGATACTGTTGCTTGGTATATTCACAACTTTGTTTTCATTCATCCGCCATATTGATTGCTGTGATTGTTTTGTATGTTTTAAAATACTTATTTGCATTATCCATACAAATACGTCAGCTAGAGGATCGTATTTTCTCTGGGAACTGGCCCCGAGGTTATAAACATTTTTAGTGCTCAACTCGGGTTTGTGCTCAAAGTTTAATTGTTCTGGTCAGTTAAGTTTTTCAAATTGTGCCTATTTTCTCTGTTTCACAGTTAGCCCCTACTACAATTTACATAATTTCACTATCAAAGTTACTCAATTTATTTTGATATATATAAAATAAGCAAACCAAGTTTCAGTCTCAAAATGAGTTGAACTGGAAAAAGTTTTGTAACCTCGGGGCCTGGTCAATACTGATGCTTCTGTCTGATCACGTGACTCACATGGAAAGTACTCTCCTTGAAACGAGCCGCTATACGTGCCGTCCCGTGTACTCGTATCGTATTAACACTTGTGTTAAATAGAAATATACGGCAATTGGGTAATTGAACTTGAAGGAATCATACATTCCTTCCAAATGATTTAATTGAAAGCATATACTATCACCTTCAATACTACAAACAATAAACAACATTTACATTAAGAAATATCCAATGGTTATTGCCAATAAGTGCCGGGTTTACTTGAAAATCAAGGGCAACGTTCGGCGAAGGCCAAGTGATGTATATTTTATGCATTTGAAATGTTATCGGGAGACGAAAAACACGATGAGTCACGCTTTTATTTAACATCATGGCTCTCGCATTTTATTTAATTAAAATCAACATATTTTAATCACACCATTTTGATACATGTAGTAATTAATTATTACTTCAATTTTCAGCATCATGTTAAGCATTGTTACATGTAGTAATTAATTATTACTTCAATTTTCAGCATCATGTTAAGCATTGTTACATGTAGTAATTAATTATTACTTCAATTTTCAGCATCATGTTAAGCATTGTTACATGTAGTAGTTAATTATTACTTCAATTTTCAAATTTAAAATTTTTTTCCATCATGTTAAGCATTGTTACATGTAGTAATTAATTATGACTTCATTTTCAGCATCATGTTAACAGTGTTACATGACCTCCACATACTATCGTAACATCTGTGTACATTTTTTGGTGAAATCTGGTTTAGATATACAATCAAATGAATTGTAAATGTCGTCAAGAAATGTTCTTTATCCATACGTATTGCAATTTTCATTGCTATAAATTATTATTTCTGTTTTTGTAATACACATTTTATGAATTATCTATCAGTTTAAAATAAAAACTATGATGTATATGATGACCTTTTTGTACTGCTAAATAAAGAGGGCCACCAGAAAAGTAAATTAAGTACTTAAATTTACGTAAATTACTTTTTTTACAATATATGAACGATTATCTATTGCATGCTACATTCTGCTTGTATAAACAAACATTAATACATATTTCTAAGCTCAAAATTGCAACTTCATACATATAAAAAAAAGAAATACACGATTTTTTTTTCAATTATAAACGGTGAAGGGAACATTTCTATCTTGGGAGTACTTCCAGGCTTTTATGTCTACGCCATTCAGAATGCGTCGGTCTGTTATTGCCAGTTAATGGACCAATCTCATTGACAAGACACTTGTACTAGGTACTTGTCTGTAGTTGTAAACGTCTGAACTAAAATCACAAGGCCATTGTGGGACTTAGAATTGGACATATGTTTGCTGTTTTGCTGTGGCGTCTAGGGTTGGAATATTGGTTATCGTGTTAGTTTTAATACCATTACTTTACTATTATTGTGTTAGTTTTAATACCATTACTTTACTATTATTGTGTTAGTTTTAATACCATTACTTTACTATTATCGTGTTAGTTTTAATACCATTACTTTACTATTATCGTGTTAGTTTTAATACCATTACTTTACTTTTATTGTGTTAGTTTTAATACCATTACTTTACTATTATCGTGTTAGTTTTAATACCATTACTTTACTATTATCGTGTTAATTTTAATACTATTACTTTACTATTATTGTGTTAGTTTTAATACCATTACTTTACTATTATCGTGTTAATTTTAATACCATTACTTTACTATTATCGTGTTAATTTTAATACCATTACTTTACTATTATTGTGTTAGTTTTAATACCATTACTTTACTATTATCGGGTTAGTTTTAATACCATTACTTTACTATTATCGTGTAGTTTTAATACCATTACTTTACTATTATCGGATTTTGTTTTGTACTTTAAGGATCAGATGTAACATTCAGGGTTAATAGGTTCTCAACTAAAGTCCTTTCACACAATTCCAGTAGTCTTCTGATTCAAACCACTGATAAGCAAATAAATATTGTTTCTGATATCAACAAATCCTGTATATACACAGTATTCATAATAACATGGATGGTGATTTTTTTTCTTTTTGCGTACAGTATGCAAATTACATAAATGTATGTGCCCTGTAGGATAAATAAAATGTAAGGTGTAACGGAAACCTTTGATCAAAGGCTTCTGCTCTGGAACTTATAATGCCATATAATGTATAGTACTAAAGTCTTACTTAATTAAAGACATGAATTAGTAAAAAATGAATAGATGAACCCTGTTAGATATAATACTCTTTTGTTTCAGAATATATACGAACGATACTTTGTAAAGAAACTCAAATTATGTTTTACTCACGATACCTCAGTTTAACTACATGTAAATAATTTTTTAATCACGATAGTTTAACTATGTTTGCATGCTGAAGCGGACCTTCAGAAGTTCTAAATTACCTTTTTTGTGTAACGTTTAAAGTCATTACTTTCAACTTCTAACGTTCTTTACTGAAAGTACACGAAAGATTTCTACTAAGCATGCATCACTGCTAGTCACCTTCGTATGCATTACATCCTAGTTTAGCTCGCTTCCCTAAACAGTTAATACACATTGTTTTGTTCAGTTAATACACATTGTTTTGTTCAGTTAATACACATTGTTTTGTTCAGTTAATACACATTGTTTTGTTCAGTTAATAAAGCTAGGTTGTATATTTCCATTATCTTTAACCAGTTGATCTATAAATTGTATGATTTATTCTAATGAAACATTTCCTAAAAGTTATAAAACAGAATCGATGTTTATGTTTCAGTGATCAAAGAGTACATACAGCAGCTGTGTTTCGATCACTCTCTGTGGTAAGTCCAGCTATGGGCGGGGCTGCATTTAAAGAATACAGTCGCCATTGTCTGAATGGTACAAACAATGGCGTCAGTTTCTGTGAATGTTTGTGAACACAACCTTGATAAGGGTTCTAAAATAGATAGAAAAGTTAGGCGTTATTTTTCAACGAAGCGTTTGATATAGATATATTTAGACGAGAGCCCAGGATGAAAGAACCGGGGGATGTAAGATTTTTAGTTTTGTGTGACGTCAGTATCTCACAACTGTACTGTATGCTTTCCACACAACCGATATCTGTGATTAAGACCGAAGTACCCCTCAGCTGAAAGATTGAACATGACGCTACAACACATATATGCTAAAAAATCAGCAAAAGTGTTGACAATTTAATTTAAAGAATTGCAGGAAACAACAATCGTCTGTGACATAAAACACCCCTATGCTGATTCCTATTTTGATCACTTCCTGCGCATTCCCATACGGACGAATATATTTGTTTTGATACGTGATATTTTCCCTGATCAAAAAAATATATATCTTGAATAAATTGACAGTGTAGTTTTTTCAATGTAGTTCAATCGTAATGCATATATACAACAGAGATATGCTATCATTAAAACAACAACCATATTATCTTTCCATTATATGTTCTAAACACAATCTTGACAATTATCAAATTATGTAAATTCTTACTCTATGGTCACGTGGTTGTTTACGCCTTGACTGCGTCGAGGGGGAAACATGACGAGCGATTTGAAATTTTCTATTCGGGAAATTTTCCGATAAATGAAACACGTGCAAATAATCCTTCTTATCTGGAAGTAACATGTCTAGCACATTACCAAGACAGTAATGAAAAGGAGGATATTACAACACCATGTACGGTTTATTTATTCGGCTTATTGTTCAAGTAAAACATGAATATGGGGATTTAGTTAGAAATCAGATCAAATTATCATGCAGTATGACATTATTGGAAACTGTTTCACAGCATATCTGAATGATCTCATTATCACAGCTAATACATGTGTATCTTGAATTGAAACACACACACACATACACAATTACTGAGAGAGAGAGAGAGAGAGAGAGAGAAATTTATTATTATATTAAAACAATATTTCTACTTCCAATATAGGCATTGGATTGCCTATCCTTTTTCACTTAATATTTATGCAAACAAGCTTATTTCAAGGTCAAAAAGACTGAATTTTTTAATCGAATTTTAAATTTTGAAATCGCAGAAAAAATATCTGGAAACAAAACCGAAATATTTGTCCAAAGTTAGCTATGTTTGCAATTCTACTCGCCGGATATTATCGTATGATTAAGTCTAACAGAATATGGCACATTCCAGCAGAACCTGATGCAGTTGGCACCACTGGACCGGTGCAGGTTCGGTCGATGCACAGTTCTGGCGACATTTCTGACATTCATTGCACATTCTTGGTTATAATAAGAAAATTTAAATACACAATTTTAACTAGAACCAGAAGTTGCTTTTGCAAATAATAAATAAACAGTGAATGATTCAATGAATAAATCAGATACTTGAAAAAAAGTTGTTGGTGCTTTTTTTGTGATTTGTGTTTGTGCGTGTGTGGTAAGACTTAACAATATCAGTGTATTTACTCGTACATATAAGGCACATTAAAACTCATAATTAAAATTCATAATTAAAATAACCAATTTAGCTTCACTTTCCAACATTCAATTAGGCTTCATTTCAGGTTAAGTCACATACCTGTGTGGCTATGCCAATGTCAGCAATATGATAATATATTCACGCAAACTGAAATCTATTTCTAATTATGGTTAGGGCATAACTAATAATGCATGGTTTCTGGATAACATTTGATGTAGTCAAGCAGCTGGCCGTGTTATGTATCCGGCGGGAATTGTTACGTAAACTTGTTTTCGTTTTGCAAGTATTAATATTAGTAAGCGACACCTAAAGAAACATCTGTTACAACTTAGCAAGTTGGTTTGCATAACTTCATTTACATGTTTAAGCAGGAAATTGTGACCAGGGAATTATATATGTACGAGGGTGTATGTATGTACGAGGGTATGTATTTGCGAGTGCGTGTGTATGTGTGAGTGTGCGTGTACAAGAGTGTGTAAGAAAACTTCCTAACTATACTTTCTAGGCATTTTACAAATATGCTTTTTTCCGGAAATCAGTCTTGTATGTGCAAAAATAATTTGAAAAATATATCTGATGATGTTTTCTCACGCCAAGTTGTAGTCAACGTCACAATAGTTTACTTAGAATACCTATATGCCTTAAAATTAAAAAATAAAAAGTGCTGTACATGGTTTTGATGATAATAATGTTGCTGTTGGTTTTATGTAAACAGTGATGAACAGTTGTATAGATGTGTGTGCGTGCGCGCTAATGTGTTGGTACATGTATAATTGTATATATAAGTATGAATGTTTGTATATGTAAGCATGTTTGAATTTATTTATTTATGCTTCTTAATAGCCAAACATTTTATGCCATTTTTCATTTCAATGACATCTCATTTTCTTTGTGAAAATGATTTTTGCAAACGTTTGAGGAAAAGAGTGCACTGGTGAATTTAAAGCATAAACAGTGTAAAAAGTTATACTGTCTCTAATGCTTCTACACCGTACGTTAGATGGTGATATGAATAAAGATTAGAGCGATGTTTCCTGGTTATACATTCAGAATACTAAGCCCGTGTTAAGTGTACACTGGTTGAACTTCTCTGCTTGAACTTGCGCCAACATTAGCATAAGTGGGAGCCGTGAAAAACAACTGTAATAAGTTTCAGTGAACCAATCTCGACGTAGATGAAATCATAACAGTGTTTGGATTGTATTGTGCAATCATGAATATACGGTGCTAATGTACAGGAAATGACAACGGAAATATTAATTTGATTATATGTTTATCTTAGGATGGGGATAGGGATACAGGTTCAGATAATAATGAACAACATGTCTGATAATGATATTTATTGGTATCATATTATGTATTTATCCCAAAGATAGAGGAAAATAAAATTTGAAATGTATCGTCTGAGCAATTTCCAAAAATCTTCTCTTTTTTTTCGGAAATTGGTTTTGTATTTGCGCATTATGGTGGAATCATACCTTTAAAATGAGGTCGTTTTCGACGCCAAAACCGACGTTTTTTTGTGAGATTAAGGGTGTGCGCAAACAAGTCGTCGTCTCTTCCCTGTTTCGATTTAAAAAGAAATATTTTTTTTTTGTAAACTTAAAGAGGATGAATTTGCCTTTCCGAGAATGTAAATTTCGTACGTTAATTTTTATTCAGTTTCCCATAATTCGGATTTAATCTGGAAAATTAGCATGGGAAAAATATACTTTAATTTTAATTTTTATTCTTAAGGAAAAATTAACTGATTGATTTTATTAAAAAAATGAATTGTTAAGTGCATCCCTTAAATAAAGTAATTATGAAATTTAAAGAAAATCTGTGGGCCGTTTTATTTTCCATAAATTATAAATGTTTCACTACTGTCGCGCTTTGAGGCGCTTATTGGCGACGTCAAACTGACGTTTTGCGACTGTTGTAGCCTACTCAAACAATTAATGTTTTGTTTTAGAGTTAAAAAAATAGTAAAAAAAAATTAAATAAATACCTTCATAAATTTTAAATAAAAGTTATATTTGAGAATTTGAAAGAATTTAAATTTAAAATAAAAATTTATATTGAAATGCTTTAATGCGTGTTATTTTCATGAGGCATGTATCAAAGATATACATAACAAAACATAGTTCATTTGTTCAATATTACTACGAGTATTAAAACTTCTATCATATTACCATTTTATTGATATCAAGGAAAACGATGACAGTAATAGTGACAATAATATTGATGGACATAACAATTTTGTTTCATGTTTTATAAAAATTATCAATTTATAATGACAAGATCACAATAATAATAATAAAATTCAAAAAAATATCAAATAAAACTGCTTTGATAAAGGTAAAATTAACATAGTTAAACATTGATAACCAATATCTATTTCACAAAGCAAACAACATCTGTATAGCTATTGATATGGTCAATGTGCGCAGCGGGACAATCATGGTTATTATTACGAT
>CM037787.1:29042161-29092161 GCA_021229015.1 Solen grandis | reverse complement strand
ATACTTAAATTATTATTTGAATTGTATTACTCGTTGTTGTTTTGTTTAAATGCCATTTTAGACAAACATTTCACGCGACGGCATATGCCGTTAAGAAAAGAGCGTGTTTCTACTGCTTTATGTTATAAAGGTAGGTAAAATATCTACGTACAATGTACACGAATTCCTCCCTTTAGACTTAATTAATACCGCTTACAAGCGAATGTTGCAAAGGGTGAGCAACAACAGCGAACATGAATATTCTGAAGGAAGTATTTTATGTTCATCAGAATTGAAGCTACGCTGTATAAAAACTGAACAGCAAATGTTTAAGTTCGTCAATGAAAAAAACTATAGTATAAAAGTAGTTCACAGCTGGAAAGGAATGTCAGGTAAAATATGTCTGACTCGACTGAGTTTCAAACTAATTTTGGAGTTCAAAGCGCGCTGGGGGCAAATATTGTTCATGGCCTTCCCAGGTGCAGTGAACTGATACAACCCAGGAACCGTCGAGAGGGGCATGTGTAAGAATTTCTTTTATCAGTTGACGGGGAAGAGAAATCCACGAGGACATTGAAAGTGGCCCTAGATTGAATTCATTGCATCCTGCGTTTTACATCAATTTCGAACATCCTCAGTGTTTCGATTAGTATAACTTCGAATTGAGGTTCCACGTGAATTTTTACAACTCTCGTTAGCGTTTCTGTAATTTTACATTTTGCACAAAAATCAGTTCTCAATTATTTCGTTGATAATATTGTTACCTTAGCTAATTGGAAAATCAGGGTTTCATTAGAATTAAACATAAAGGAAATCATTTCGTAATTTGATACCGTGAAATTTGCTGAAGGTAAACGTAGTGTTTGTATAATCTGTTCTTGGATTATCTGCAAAACGAGCCAGCCTTGCCACCTACGCTATCAGTTTATTTTACGAGTCCGGTTAATTAACATCACATCTATTAGCAGAAGCTCCAGAGATGATCAAAATAACGAAAATATTGTTAGCTGACTCAGACACGGCAGAACCAGGGAGGCCATTACTTGAGTACGAGCTGTCTACTTAACATACCACACTATCTGAACACGCGTTTGCTTTTGCTTGATCAATTAAGTGTTCTAACAGATTCGTGAGCGTGTCTGTTTAATTACCGGATTCTGACATATACTCGGCCATAGATTATTTCAACTGAATTATTCTAGGAAATTATTCTGACATACACTGGTCATTAATATAAGTATTTAGAAAATCGATCAAAACTTTTGGTAATCAATTCTACGATGGCCCTCGTATTTAGAAAACAAAATTATGGAGACGAGTTACCTACCTATTTAGAGCATGCTAAACAAGACACTTAACATTTTACAGTATACTCGTATGAATCTGACTTGGATTTTCCTATAATCGCTGTGTACTATCACTTTGCTTCACCTCTGTTGATTTGAGTACAAGTCTAGTCACTTGATTTGCTTTTACCTTAGATGGTCATATGGCTTACCTGCTTACCAGCCGTATGTCGGTGGTCTTACCCGGGTACCTCAATCACATGAGGTCTTTCTCTGCATGCAGCTGGGTGTCACTTTATCACTGAAATCTCGTTGCGGTAACGGTAAACTCCGTGTACCACGTGCTTCAGTAAATCAGTAAACTCAAAATATCGACTTGAAACACACGACACTGCTCGTATACTTGTAAAACTTACACATGAGACGAAATATATCAATAAAAAATCATGCTTTATTTTGTTCTTATATTAATTTACTTAAATTTATTTATAGAGAAAATATCAAGGTGTGTATATTGTTGTTGTTGTATTGCGGTTTACCGTCGCTGCGACAGTATTTCAATCATATAGCGACGTCCAGCTAATTACAGGTGGAGGAACCCCGAGTACACAGAGGTACCCGGGTAGAACCACCGACCTACCGCAAGCCAGCTGGAAGGCTTCCTCACATGAAAAATCCGGTAGCGGTGAGGGGCTGAGAGATTTGTAGTCCACTACTATAACCGCTCAGCCACGGCGGCCCCGGTGTGTATATTGACAATGTACTATGATTATATACTGATTAATATTTATTAACTATAAAAGAAGTCATATTGACCAATTTATGGTACAGCATTCGAAATATTGTAACTTGTCGCACAACGAATACGGTCCACCTCGGGAGCGGGAGGTCGTGGGTTCGAACCCCGACCGCGACATACCGAAGTCGTAAAAAATGGTACTGTTATAGCTCCCTTGCTTGGCGCAGGATAATCTGACTGGGGGTGGTATCATGCCACATGTCTATGGCGTGATACTGCAGTATGACAGCACTATATCTGTCTCAAGTAGACATCGTCTCCAAATGACTGAATTACTGTCGGTGGGACGTTAAACCCAACAAACAAACAACGAATACGCAACTTATCGCTAATATTTGGTATCGCCAGTTAGTGCCTTCTAGTCTGGCTTGGACTCAGGATAAAATAGAATGTTTCGTAATATTTACATATACATATTGGCACCCGGGGAGGACCACCGAGATACGTATATTTTGTATGTCTTAAAGTATTTAAAATCGCAGGCCGGAGCGTGGCGAAGGCGAAATTTATGATCCAAAATATGCAGCAACTTACACTGAAGAAGTCTAGCATTCATTTGAGTTAAGGTACATTATAATAGAAAACTTTACATGATTCATATAAACATTAAAGTTGTAAAATTATTGCCTGTGAATTGCACAGAGTTCTTAGAATGGCGATTCTTAGTTGGTATCGCCAGTTAGTGCCTTCTAGTCTGGCTTGGACTCAGGATAAAATAGAATGTTTCGTAATATTTACATATACATATTGGCACCCGGGGAGGACCACCGAGATACGTATATTTTGTATGTCTTAAAAGTATTTAAAATCGCAGGCCGGAGCGTGGCGAAGGCGAAATTTATGATCCAAAATATGCAGCAACTTACACTGAAGAAGTCTAGCATTCATTTGAGTTAAGGTACATTATAATAGAAAACTTTACATGATTCATATAAACATTAAAGTTGTAAAATTATTGCCTGTGAATTGCACAGAGTTCTTAGAATAAACTTGGTATATATTTTTACTTTAAGAAAAATATTTCCTTTATTTACGAAACCCCAATGCTCAGAACAATTCCAGGTTATTTGCCCTGCTGTTATTACAGGAATAAATTCCATATATTTTATTTAGCAAGGAACTGTATTCATGGTTTATGTCTGCTTACAATGAAGTATATACTAACAGACAGCTGCAATTTCAGGCCAATTCTCTGGTGAACTATTTTAATATGCGGCCAGGGTAAATACATAAGTTTACAATTCATATAATAATTTGAATAACTAAATCATGCTTCTGTTAAACCGAGCATCAATATATCCATGCATCCACTTTTTGTATTCCATTTTTAAGGTTCTAGTATAGCATTTTTTGTTTCGGCATTCTTAGTATTATTTTTCTTACCCGTGTTTATGACGTCAAAGATCAATACACCTTTTACAAAGTACGATTCCAAAATCATTAAATCAGTGTAATAGAGACTACCATAGATATATATCACGCGACTCTTTCCTTCTTGGGGCCTCCGTGGCCGAGAGGGTAAAATCGCTGATTTTAACACTCACTCAGCCTCTCACCGCAAGGGTTCGAATCCCGAGCCTTCCAGCTGGCTTGCGATAGGTCGGTGCTTCTACTCAGATGTCTCCGTGCATTAGGGGGTCTCCCCCCCCCCTGTAATTAGCTGGACGTCGCTATATGACTGAAATACTGTCGAGGCGATGGTAAACTCAAATAGTCAAGTCTTTCCTTGTTACTAATATCCCTCTACATACAATATAGTGGATACAATATATACAATATTTGAAACTAATACCTACTAAAGTTTGAGCAGTGTACAAAACAGTGAAATTCGACCTCATTTATCAATTACCTCTCCCGGTGACTGGATGGTTAGAGCGTTCGTCCTATAATCGGGAGGTCGTGGGTTCGATCACCGGCCGCGACAAACCAAATCATATAAAAAGGAATTGGTGTCTCTCCCTAAAGCATTGCACATAGACTTACTAGGGAGCTATGACTTTCAATGCTAGTTTACCGATGTTTTCTATTGCCAAGCGATTAAACGTTAATGAAGGGATCTTTTGCAGTAAAACCTAGTTTGGTGTCATGTAATACTTGAAAACGTAGGCACGTCTCCTTGTTAAACTTAAATTCCATTTCTTAATGTCGTATGTATATGTTTATATGGGTTAAGTCAATGCATTTAAATATTTTGTTTTTGTTTAACAAGTGTTGTTAGGGAATTCGTATTGTTCTTATTTTGGAGATATGTATGATCGCCAATAATAAAACTGAGATTTCTTTTTATTTATATAAAATTTCCCAAAAAAAAAAAAAATATAAACACCTCAGTCTAACAACTTTTTTACCCGGCTGACCCAATTAGTATACCTTGCTAAATAGTCATCAACAGCTAATTTATATAATCGATTCAAAATTATATTTTCCGACTCAACAATTTTGCTCCAATAATTTGAAAAATAATTGAAAAAAATCGTCTAGTGAAATATAAATTTCTGATTTCTTTTTCTTCTTTCTAAAGTGTTTCCAAAAAGCCCTTGGATTACTAAATCTTAGTTTTTCGATTTCTTCTAGAGTTTTCTCTACTTGCATCGATTTACAATGATTAAAAACTCGCAATGATTCATGCTTCTTGCTTTAACCACGGTCTACTGGCGTGGGACCCCCCAATTATACAAAGTAAAAATATAAAACACATTGTATAACAATATTTCAAATTCCAGTAAAAAAATATTGATTTCATAAAATAGGAAAAGGAATGTAACTCTACGTTCAAAATCTATAGGAAAACTGACATGGTCGTATTATGAACTTCGTATTTGACACAATTTTCAGCCGATTTCAAATATGTCGGGCTTGTTCAACGCAGAAACAATAGGGCTATTTTCTATTTTCTATCTTAGATAAACTACAAAGACAATTTGAGTCGCGAAACTCAATTGAAACTGTACTCGGACACGATGTGACCGAAGCAATGCATATCACAGCCAATGCGCTTTTCAACGGTAACTTCACAGAAATACGTTATTTCAAACAAATACCTATATTTAACATTAGATTATGTATTTATTTAATTCTCACAAGTTATGCTTTTTTCCAGAAGTCGCTAGTATCGATGCATTCTACCCTCATTCCACTGTTGCATTTTGTTCTGACCGGCGGCTACCATATTGAATAGGTTATCGATTTTTGTGATAATTACAATGTGACATTGGGGAACCAGCGATTATGGAAGCAAATATAAAATAACACACTTCATTGTTTTATTTATGTAAGCTACATGTAGTACTTTTTCACCCAACTGGAATCGAATCTTCCCAACGGAGGTGCTGAGTTGTAAGAGTTTTCTAGCAAGGTTACCGTCGAAGTTACTTCGGTGTGCACGGTAAATTTAGCTGATTTCTACTAATGAAATTCCAACCAGCCAATGATGGTTCAAATATCTCCGAATGAATTGCAGTTGGCTTGCTTGTGCATATACTTTTTATTATAGTTTATTTAACACGTTATCTCAAGCATCAATTGCTAACACATTTCAAGTCAGTTTCGACTTCCAGAATTCAATCGTATTGAAATAAACATGAACATTAAACACCACAAAATGATAAGACAGAAAACAAACTTTGAAAAATCTCCCTGTTCAAATATTACCGATTAAAAGTGTCGTTTAATACAAGTACTCACAGGATAATGTGACAGGCAGTATCAGCCTGCCTGATATTGCATTGTTGTTGTTGTATTGGGGTTTTCCGTCGCTGCGATAGTATTTCAATCATATAGCGACGTCCAGCTAATTACAGGTGGAGGAAGACCCCGAGTACACAGAGGTATTCGGGTAGAACCACCGACCTACCGCAAGCGATATTGCATTGAAGCAGCACTATCTTTCTTTCCGTAGATCAACATTCAGAAAACCAACCAAACATCCACAGTGTGTCCAGACAATCAACTAGCAACCCTACAGGTTTACACTGCATACATGAGTATAATTTTGCTACTGTATAAAACCTCCAAGCGTTTAAGAGGTCAGTTTCGATATGAAATATACACATACCATGATTGTTCTGAATTCATCTTAACTATTCCAAGTGTTGCCGCTTCAAAACTGAAGTTAAATCATTATTTATATTTGGTAATATTACCAAGATCTTTTAAGATAAAATGAAAATTTCCTATTTTTTATTTCCTTTACACCCAGGGGAATATCTGAAGTTGGTGGAATCAAATTACCAAAGTAAACTATACAGATAATACTATCGACCTCAATCCTATAGATGGACTTACCGAGATAAACCATATAGATGTTCACTTAGGTACTGAACAAAAACAATGAAAGAAAATGAATGAATTGTAGATACAATTATTTTTGTTTGATGACAGTGAATGAAAATGAATGAATTGTAGATACAATTATTTTTGTTTGATGACAGTGAATGAAAGTAAATGACGATATACATCATTTACCACAATCATAAAATATGTCAATGAAAATAAAATCGAAAAAGGTCTGATGTTTTTTAATCAAATCAAATCTAGAAGGAAATAAAAATACATTTTACTATAGAAGTTTATTTTATCCACCCTTGATTTTCAGATATGTCATTTTCTGTTTTGTCTTTTTTTTTTGCCAAATTTGTAATATCTGAACATGCTTAGATTCAAAGTAGACCGTTTTGAACATGTACAAGCTCTTGGAGAGGACTTCATATAATTTATGACCTCCCAGTTCAATCCTTTTCTCAAAAAGTACACCATGGTTCAGTTTATTTATATGTGTACTAGAGAAGTCCCGCATGATCGCGGGAATGTTATTAAATAATTGGGCTTCTTCTGGATAGATTTCCCCTAGTCCTACCTCAGAATAAGGACCATGGGTTTCAGTGGCCAAAAGAACAATGTGCTTGGCTGTGAAACCGAGGGTTGTGGATTCGATTCAAACCAAGGTAGGCTACGGTCTCCGTGATGAATGATCTGCCTTTTTTTCCTTTTCTTTTTTTTTTCCTTCTTTTATTTTTTTTTTTGATGGTCATTCGTTTTCCACGACTGTCCTTAGTGGGTGGTGGGGATGCTTACTAACCCGGGAAAAAGTTCAACTTAATTGGTTGAATGGCCAACTGTTAGCCCTTGATGGTACGAAAATATGTTGAACAATTCAATTCATTCCAAATTCAAATAAAAATAAATAAGGTAGTCCAAGTTAAACATACAAAAAAGATAAATTGAAAAATGTTCATCTGAATGTCACATGACTATTTTCTATTTCAAAAAGCAAGATAATTTTTGTATCTTGGAAAATAATGGAAGTATTAATGAAAACTTTCAATTACTGTGAACAATAAATAGTATTATTGCAACCTGCATAACAGAAATAAAGAAAATCTAGAGGAAAGACAAACTAAAATCAGATCACAAATTTAAGACTTCTTGTGCAACAACAAAAAAATCTCTGTTTGTTATCTGTAAATGAATGGATTATGGCAATATAAGCCAATGTTGCCCGATAGGCTGATTCTATTGTCTTAAATTAAGGAACATTCTGTACCAAATGTCTTAAGTACGAATGACGTCAGCAGTCATTAGGAGTATCTTCCCCTCAATACGTCATCAGAGCGTTCGTATAAACGCCACACAATATGAACAAATGGATGACTCTTAAACATAAATTACATGTAAGAGTTGTGTAGTTACAATACAATACAATACAATACAATACCATTCGGTGTTTCCCAGAAATGTTTCTATATTTTTTCTATTTATTTATCCAGTTTCGGTGGATTCACCATAAATTCTCGTAATCTGTGCTATTTTATTATCTATTTTTAATACAAATAAGGTTACTAAAGAACCGTGATAATCTATTTACATAGTGTTATCTCGTAATGGCGCCAATTCCGAAAAAAAAAAAATAATGAACAAAAAATCAGCTGTTTTTTTTCAGCAATGTAGTGTAGAACATATGGAATATGCTTAAATTACAAAAGTTAAATTATTCAAAATCAAGCAAAAAAAAGGTTTAAATTTTTTCGAAAAATATCTATTGAACACAAATATTCATTTATCACATTTCATGTTAAGATTCAGGTCAAGAAATCATAAAAGGAACTTAGTTAAATGTTCCTTTAGGAGAAAGACACTGCAACAATTGCAACAATAATCAGATAAGATGCATTTCATCATTTATTTATCTGCGAAAACTTAAAACAGGAAAGAAAGTAAATTAAACCATAATACGCCCAAAGCCCATAAGTATTCTGACTAAGTGAAAACAACCAATAAAATATAATTCACAAATCTTCCTTAATTTTTCAAATAATTATTAAAAGGGCGTTATGAAATCGATATCATTTTATAACTTTATGTGAGATATATTCAATGCTTTAAAACACGAAATATCTTTAATGGTATGGGTGTGTATATACGTGTGTGCTATATTTATATGGTAAATGTAAATTGGAAATATGTAAATTGATGTGTACATTATTTAGAGAATTGATGTGTACATTATTTAGAGAATTGATGTGTACATTATTTAGAGAATTGATGTGTACATTATTTAGAGAATTGATGTGTACATTATTTAGAGAATTGATTTGTACATTATTTGGAGAATTGATGTGTACATTATTTAGAGAATTGATTGTGTACATTATTTAGAGAATTGATTTGTACATTATTTAGAGAATTGATGTGTACATTATTTAGAGAATTGATGTGTACATTATTTAGAGAATTGATGTGTACATTATTTAGAGAATTGATGTGACTTATTTAGAGAATTGTGTGTACATTATTAGAGAATTGATTTGTACATTATTTAGAGAATTGATTTTTGTACATTATTTAGAGAATTGATGTGTACATTATTCAGAGAATTGATGTGTACATTATTTAGAGAATTGATGTGTACATTATTTAGAGAATTGATGTGTACATTATTTAGAGAATTGATGTGTACATTATTTAGAGAATTGATGTGTACATTATTTAGAGAATTGATGTGTACATTATTTAGAGAATTGTGTGTACATTATTTAGAGAATTGATGTGTACATTATTTAGAGAATTGATTTGTACATATTTAGAGAATTGATGTGTACATTATTTAGAGAATTGATGTGTACATTATTTAGAGAATTGTGTGTACATTATTTAGAGAATTGTGTGTACATTATTTAGAGAATTGATGTGTACATTATTTAGAGAATTGTGTGTACATTATTTAGAGAATTGATTTGTACATTATTTAGAGAATTGATGTGTACATTATTTAGAGAATTGATGTTACATTATTTAAAAATTGATGTGTACATTATTTAGAAATTGATGTGTACATTATTTAGAATATTGATGTATACATATAATTAGAGAATTGATGTGTACATTATTTAGAGAATTGTGTGTACATTATTTAGAGAATTGATGTGTACATTATTCAGAGAATTGATGTGTACATTATTTAGAGAATTGTGTGTACATTATTTAGAGAATTTGTACATAAGGGCGTATGGGTATATGTAAGCCTATTTGATATTATTTACCTATACATGTTCAAATTACATAAGAATACCATGACTGATATTTAAAGGTACAATCATCATATAAGTAGGTGTATTTATCATCTATGGTTAATATAATCACATGCAGTATCAACATTAATTGAAATAATTGTGTGTGCATATATAGATATTATAGGTGCATGAAAACATAAAATAACTAAACGGTTTTCTAACTAAAAGGTTATAGCTCTCCTGCTAAATATGCAAATTAATAAATGAATGTATGAGTGTGTGTCTCTCTGTGTGTGAGAGAGAGGGGGAGAGAGAGGGACTCGTTCTCTCTAGTACATGTCTACATCTATGTTTCCTCTCTTTTTACATGGTACATGTGATGAGTGAATAACGCGATTTTGACTGGACTAGACATCGACATGCTTAACTTGTCACCAGAGTTGTAAATTGAAGCTTTATGATGATCAAATATGTAACCTTACAGAGAACAAAAGAAAATAACATGACATTTAAACTTGTTCAACACTTTTAACTTAAAAGTATTCAACAATAATCATATCGTATAGCTGGTTATTTATGTCAGTTATTTATTCCATTAATCCACAGAGTGTTACCAAAGCCGTGAAAATGCATATTAACAGCGGTATCGCTTGAAGAAGCGGTCATTCAGCTGATGAATAATCTGGTGACGCGTGATTAAGGCCAATGAAGGAAACAAATCTTAATTTCTATGTTTATGTTTACAGAAAGAAGAGAAAAGTCTATCGCTTATTGTGCCATGCATTTTAATTCTAGCCCAGTAAATGCGTATCGATTTTCGAAGCGATACGCTCAAAAACATTATCTTCCATTTTATACAGCTTGGCATTGCTTTTGATACCTTAATGTTTTTGTACCTCATACGTTTTGAACCAATGGGATAGTTAAAGAGACAATGTGAGGTTTTAATTTCATGTTAGCATTAGCATTTCACTCTTCCGTGGAAAGTAAATAACTGATTTTTTTTTGTTATCAGTCGTTTGAGCCAGGACAAACACATTAAAACATTAATGTTTTTGTTTGCAAATCATGAAGAAGGTTATACTGGATAGAATGTAGAACACACAAGGGTCAACACAATCTTATCAAATGATTTTAAAATGTACAAGTAAATTGAAAAGTTGATAATAGTTGGCCTATATTGTGCATGCTAGATATATTATTATTATTATTACACCACATTTATATAGCGCCTTTTTTCATATATGTTATACGTTCAAAAGTGCTTTACAATCTGTTTAAACACAAAAAAGAAAATAGGAGATGTAAAATACATGCAATGAAACCATCCACTGAAACTAAATACACCTAAAATAAGGTAAGAATATCATGCGTAGAGTGTTTTAAAATATAAGTAACAACAGTGTCATAATATCAAATAGTATTAAAGTAAAGTAAAGGCTCCCTGATAAAATTTAAGAAGCAAACTGGGAAAATATCATTAAATAAACGTGTAGAAAACCAACATTAAAATGTTTAAAATTCACAGTTATTAAAAGTACAGTAATCGAGTAATTTTCCATTTTAATGATCGCTATAGAATCGAACAAAGAAGTATGTTTTTAAGAGTTTCTTAAATGAGACGAAACTGCTGGACTGGCGTATTAATACCGGCAACGAGTTCCAGAGTTTTGGAGCACTAAGAGTAAAGCATCTGTCCCCATATTTCGCTGTTTTGGTTCTAGGTTGGACTAGTGTCACTGAAACGTCTTGAGATCTAAGTACACGGCCGGGTCTGTAAATTTCTAACATTAATTGAATATACTCCGGTGATTGACCATGTAGTGCCTTGAACGTAAGAGTTAATATCTTAAACTGTATTCTGGCTTCTACAGGCAACCAATGCAGCTCTTTAAGGATGGGGGTTATGACTGAAACGTGGGGTTTTTGTAATAATCCTAGCCGCTGTGTCTTTTGGAGAGTGTTTTTTTGGTAATCCATATAACAGAAAATTACAGTAGTCCAATCGAGATGTAACAAGACTGTTAACAAGCGATTTTGTTGCGTCAGTGGTAAGATACTGTCTGATGTGGCTAATTCGGCGAAGTTGAGCATAACAAGATCGACACACTGAGTTTACGTGATCTTCTAAGTCTAATCTAGAGTCTAAAAAAGCTCCCAGATTTCTAACAACAGTAGCCGGTTGTATTTTAGATGCTCCATTGGTTATTGAAATATCACCAACAAGCTTTTCATTGTGTTTAGAAGAGAAAAGAATTACTTCAGTCTTATTGGTGTTGAGTTTAAGCATGTTTTGATGCATCCATGAAACTATGTCTGCCAGGCAGGCCTCGACACGCTGAATAGCTTCTGCAACATTAACTTGATCAGTAGGTTTGAAAGCTATGTAAAGTTGAGAATCGTCTGCGTAAAAATGATGAAGTAGACCGTGGTTTCTGCAGATGGCTCCAACTGGTTTTGTATACATAATGTAATTTTTCGGACCTAAAACTGAGCCCCGCGGAACACTGTAATTCATCAAAACTGCTTCTGACAACAGGCCGTCAATACAAACTGTTTGGTACCGGTCACCTAAGTAAGACGTCATCCACTGAAGTGGTTTTCCCTCAATTCCAAAGTCATGTTTCAAACGATTCAAGAGTAAACTATGGTCGATGGTATCAAACGCAGCTGAGAGGTCAAGTAGGACAAGTATGGCGACTTTATTTTGATCTAAGGATTGCATCATGTCATTTTGGACTTTAATTAATGCTGTTTCTGTAGAATGGAACTTCCTATAGGCAGATTGATGTTGTTCATGTAGATTGTTCAGTGATAAATGACGCTCTAGTTGTGAGTCTACTGCTTTTTCTAAAACTTTTGAAACAAATGGTAAATTTGAAACTGGTCTATAGTTTTTTAGTTCATTTTGGTCAAGGCCGGGTTTTTTGAGTAGTGGTCGTATTCGTGAACATTTAAACAATTTGGAACATACGCTGATTCTAATGATGTGTTAATGATTTTAGTCAATATCGGTGAAAGTTCATCGATGCAAGATTTCAACAGCCATGTGGGTATTGGATCAAGTTCACATGATTTGTTTGGTGATTTCACGATTATTTGCTTGATATCCTGTTCAGACAATGAAGAGAAAGCAGTCAGATTAGAAATTAAACATGGCCGAGATGGTTCTACAGCTTCTGGAACGCTCGTTGTTGAGATGTCTGCCCTTATATCATTACTAATGCCCTTGATTTTGTCAATGAAAAAATCACTAAAGTCCTGCGCTAATTCCTTCGATGATGTCGTAGAAGGTAAAACCGCTTCAGTTGTCGAGCCAAGAAGATGATTTGTTATTTTGAAAAGACATTTCTGATCTCGTCCTGAAGATTTTATTTTGTCCGTATAATAAGCAATTCTGGCTTGTTTTAGCAATTTATTTACCAGAGCACATTGTTCACGGTATATCTGATGATCTATTATAAGTTTTGACTGTCGTCATTTACGCTCTAGCTTTCGGCGATGGTGTTTGGCATCGTGAAGTTCTTCTGTGTACCAGTCACGTCCGGGCCTCAAAACTATAGTCTTAGTACGTAATGGAGCATGTTTTTCTAGGAGAGAAGATAATTCATTTATGTATGTATTTACTAACTCATCAGCATCTGAAGACCATGACTGAGAATTTTGTAGACCAGATGATACAGTGTCCTCCTTAAAAGATTGTATATTAATAGTACTAACTTTCCTAAAAGAAACGGTTTTTCTTATAGGTGCTGGCTTAAATATCTTTGCTGTAAATGTCACAGCGTAATGATCACGAGAAACCTTCCCGGTTGAGTCTGATAGTCCGGGATCGGAAACATCAATTTGAGAAACGATGTCTTCTGAATCCCTGGTAATTACTATATCAAGCGTATGTCCTCCTACATGTGTAGGTTGGTTTACGTGCTGCCTCATACCACAAGACTTGAGGGTACTACTAAACTGCAAGGTGTCACGATTATTTGGGACGTCTAAGTGAAAATTTAAGTCGCCAACTATAATGACACTTTTATCATCAGTAGCGTATCTTGAGAGGAACGCTGGCCATTCTTGTTCTAAAAACTCATTTGTCTTAAAACCATTTGCTTTTGATGGAGGCGGTCTGTATATGACTGCAAAACGTACTGAGTAATTTTTTAACTTTAGTTTGCAGTCTAGATATTTTCAAAAGTAGAAAACTCATGATCAGCACTTGAAGAAATCAAATGGATATCAATAGGTGATTTGAATATAAGAGCAATTCCACCTCCACGTCTACCATCACGTGACACATGTTTGATGCAATAACCAGTGGGAACCAATTCAGCCATGCAGGATTTGTCAATTTTGCTTCCGAGCCATGTTTCAGTAACAGCAACAATGTCAAAATCATTTGATAGTATGAAATCACAAAGTGAAATAGTCTTGTTCTTGACTGATCTTGGATTTATACAACAGACAGAAAGAAAATTCTGTGATTTGGTTAATTTAGGCAATTCATATTTTATACTAATTAAATTCCTAGATACTGTCTTAGGCTTCTTGTGGAAAGAAGTAACTGACTTGTTTGAAATATTTGTGGTGGGAATCAACTGAGGCAATGTTCGTATGTTTTCAAGATTAACTCTATTGTTAGTGTCCCAAACACGCCATACTGTATATACAAAACGGTGCTTATGTGTACAATTCTAAAATTCAATGTTGTAATCTCGAGATAATATTTAGATAATAAATAACGATCTTTTTTTAAATACCCACTTTCCGAGCATTCGATTCTCAACTTTGAAAACCGAAGAACCGCTCAATTTTGTAAAAATGATCGAACGATTGAACATAACTCTACAACACAGGTATGCTGAGGATAAGCAAAGTGTTGAAAAATCATTTTTATGTCAAGTATGAATATCTACGGGACACAATAATTGTTTGTGACATGACAGAACAAAAGAACTAATTACTCTATGATATTTCATGTGCGCATTTACTATTTACTATGATAGAATGATAGAATCGAACACTTTTGGGTTAAAAGCATGAAACTTGACACAAATATAAAATATACCCTACAAATTATCTTAAGATACGGACCCATGTCAGCAGCACCCTCAGGTAACCATGGCGACCAAAAGAATTTATTTCTGCTTGATATTGCGTAATAGTCACTCCCAGTACGCATTTACAATGCGGAGGAATATAGTTTGTTTTGATGCGAAGGGGCTCGTAACTAATGTTGGATAATAAATATAATACTGCACCGTCCTTTATTATGCAGGTTTTGGTCATTTATGGTGTTACAATAACTCATGGAGGCGACTGAGGTGGAAAGCTTGAAGTCCGATACAAATCCATGTAGCATACTTATAATCACATCAAGCTATCGACCTCCAGGGGTTATTGTAACACTATATAATGACCAAAGCCTGTATATTTACTGCCCAAAAATTGGTAACGAGCCCCGTTGCCTGTAAAACTGACCTTCACAGTAATAACGCAGTTGGTACTTGATAAAAGATCTAGGCAAATGACCGGTTTGACTGAGACTGATTAATTTCCGGGATGTTCATCGTAAGTTTCCGTGAGTTATTACGAACCAACCATTTGTTTTTTAAGTAGTATGGTTTGCAATGCTTCATACTTTGAATAAGCCCGTGTGACCTAGAGGCAGATTTTCAATAAAAAGTGGAAAGTTCTATTTTTTGTAAATTCATGTCATTTTTTTCACTTATTAGTTTTTTTATTCATTATTTGCTGAGTGAGAGGATGAACAAATAGTTTGTTGAATTACTAGAGTATTTTTCATGCATTGTCATCTTTTAACGATAAATGCAGTCGATTATTGGGTAACCCATCTAAAGTATTCAACTATTTCGATCAAATCGTGCTATATATGTGTGATTTGCATGTATAACATTATTAAACATGGTGGTCAAATCATTAAAAATGTGAAAAAATTAAAGATCTGAGCTATATTCGAACCCATAACCTTCAGTTCGGAAGTCAAGCACATTATCATTGGGACAAGCAAGGCTATGATACGTATATGCTTCTACGTAATACCTATACGTGTTGTGCCTTACTTTAAGTCCATATGTTTGACTTTGGAAACCGACAATTGCCGAAGAAAGGTAACTGAAAATTTACAACTTTAATTATGTATCCTTTCTTATACTTCAAATGTAGGTCTGATGAATAAAAAAAAAACAACCGAACAATAATTAGAAATAATGAATCCATCGCTATTTTTTTCTGCAATTTAGAAGAAAATAATTTGCCAATCATTCACATTATAATTCAATGAAGAAACTTAAAGTATATTAGCGTCGAGTTATGAGTCAAGATAAAAACTGTAAATTGTTTGAATCACTCGAGTATCATCTCTATCTATGCTGGCGACACCTTGTGGAAAAACGTTACAAAAACGTTCATATACACTTTGTACTTTGATATCTTTGTGTAAAGGAAGAAGCCCTATTTACGAAGCGGTTAGTATGTTACAATTACAAGAACAGATTATCCGAGGGAGTAAAAACAGTCTGGTATTCTACTCAGTATCTGTCTATGATACAATGAAGATATAAGACAGAAACCATGAACAAATATCATGATAAAATGGTCTAAGTAAGCTAAATACTAGCCAGCCAATATATGAAGAGTTTGCTAACTAGACTGAGCTTAAGATACAATCGTGCAAACTGTCTGTATATATACGTATAGTTTGATAACAATGTCCCGTGTCACAGGTCAAACTTAACAATATCACAAGTTTTTGTTTCGTACTTGTATGTATATAATTGTTTTCCTTTCCGATAAAGTATGAACAATGAGCATGTCTAGATATGGAAACATAAGAAAAAGATTAAATCGAATTAATAAAAAATAACACATGGACAGAGGACATTACTTGATATTAAAATACCAACAATCAATTGGGTCAATTGCAAGCAATGTAGTACACCAACGAATTCTCAGGATGTAAACATTAGCAGTAACCTTTCTGATATATAACCCTAACCCAATATTGTAAAAAGGTCAGAAAATTTTTTTGGAAAATAGAGGAAAGTTCTTTGAGAAATCAGCATTTCAGCATTTTTCAAAATTGCATTAACTAAAATTAGAAGAAGAAATCAGTATTACAAGTGAACAGTATATCAAATATTTTACATATACCTTAACACATTCTCTACAGCTATGAGCTTTACCAGATTGTAACAGTGCTACTGTACAGTAACCTCATGCAGCAGGGATATACTATACAATATGATTTAACTTATATATAGCTTTTGATCTTGTCAAACACGTTCACCCTCCACTACTATAAGACGACACACACCGCTCTTAAGGTCAACCGAAATCTACGCAATGACAACACACACCCTGCAATCCAAACTCCACACAGTAGTTACCCCCCCCCCCCCCTTCTTACAGTTGTAGATAATCACTGCCACCGCAAGTAAAAATTAACAAAATTTAGCTAAATTTTCTTTTTTCCATTTTTTTTTTAATTTACTCTGAGTGTCATTTCCCTAAGTATGTTTTCTTTAATAAACATCAAATATCGCCTCGTGGTAAAAAAACAAAACAAAAAAACAACAACAAAAAAAACCATTAAAAAAATATTTTTGTTGTTGTGACAGCAGACGGAGACGCCACCATCATGATACTAAAATATAAAGTGTATTTATTATTATTTAGCATGCCGTGCGTACTAACTTCAGGATTTATACAAGAAAGCGTGTAAAGTAGATCAGTCACGTTGCATGGATTGAATTGCAAATTTACGTAAGTATTGTTAATGTCCACACCTACACACATGTAACTATTTTAAGAATGATGTTAATACAATGAACTTACATACATACATGTGTTATTCAGTAGTAAATTATAGAGAAACTGATATTCAATTACCTTTCCCACTTTGCTGTATTAAAATAATATGTAGTAATAATTTGTAGTTTACAGAAAATTTCTTTAAAGAATAGAAAATGATTATTTTATGTCAAATTGTTCTCCACAGTTGCAGGTTAAATAGATGATAAACAACATACAAGATATAAAGGATCTAATATGAATTGTTATATCATATCAAATACTTCTGAACGAGCCTTCATAAAGATAAAGAAAAAGTGAATTTAATAAGAAACCAGGACACGATACTTTGATAATTATGATATATATTACATCTATTTTAAACATATACCACAGTATATTTTTGTTTTTCATTTTCAGCACAAAATAACTTAAGGCTACTAAAACTAATATTTAAGCTTTAATCAAGTTGATTGCGATGACGTTTGTAAGAAACAATTAACCTTGAAAAATCTAAAGCACCTAAATGTTTCTTTAATCATGAACATTTCCGTCCAGTTATGTCTGGTATGTCCTTTAGATTCTTTATTGCATGACCGCGGCGGTTTTATTTTGGTTTCGCCCAGTTGTGAAAATAACTAATATTGGCCGCGTAAGTAGTGTATTGGCCGACAGAGTGGTGTATTGACCGTGTAGAGTGGTGTATTGGCCGAGTAGAGTGGTGTATTGGCCGTGTAGAGTGGTGTATTGGCCGAGTAGAGTGGTGTATTGGCTGTGTAGAGTGGTCTAATGGCCGAGTAGAGTGATGTATTGGCCGTGTAGAGTGGTGTAATGACCGAGTAGAGTGATGTATTGGCCGAGTAGAGTGGTGTATTGGCCGTGTAGAGTGATGTGTTGGCCGTGTAGAGTGGTGTATTAGCCGTGTAAAGTGGTGTATTGGCCGAGTAGAGTGATGTATTGGCCGTGTAGAGTGGTGTATTGGCGGAGTAGAGTGGTGTAATGACCGAGTAGAGTGATGTATTGGCTGTGTAGAGTGGTGTATTGGCTGAGTAGAGTGATGTATTGGCCGTGTAGAGTGATGTGTTGGCCGTGTAGAGTGGTGTATTAGCCGTGTAAAGTGGTGTATTGGCCGAGTAGAGTGATGTATTGGCCGTGTAGAGTGGTGGTGTATTGGCGGAGTAGAGTGGTGTAATGACCGAGTAGAGTGATGTATTGGCTGTGTAGAGTGGTGTATTGGCTGAGTAGAGTGTTGTATTGGCCGTGTAGAGTAGTGTATTGGCTGAGTAGAGTGGTGTAATGACCGAGTAGAGTGAGATGTAGTTGGGTTATTGTTAGAGTGGTGTATTGGTGAAATAGAGTGATGTATGGCCGTGTGGTAGGAGGGTATGCCGTAGGTGTTTGGCCGTGTAGAGTGGTGTAATGACCGAGTAGAGTGATGTATTGACCGTGTAGAGTGGTGTATTGGCCGTGTAGAGTGGTGTATTGGCCGTGTAGAGTAGTGTATTGGCTGAGTAGAGTGGTGTAATGACCGAGTAGAGTGGTGTAATGACCGAGTAGAGTGGTGTTTTGGCCGTGTAGAGGGGTTTATTGGCCGTGTAGAGTGATGCATTGGTCGTGTAGAGTGGTGTATTGGTGGCCGTGTAAAGTGGTGTATTGGCCGTGTAGAGTGGTGTATTGGCCGAGTAGAGTGGTGTAATGACCGAGTAGAGTGGTGTTTTGGCCGTGAAGAGTGGTGTTTTGGCCGTGGAGAGTGGTGTATTGGCCGTGTAGAGTGATGTATGTCGTTAGAGTGGTATTTTGGGCTAGTAGAGTGATGTATTGGCCGTGTAGAGTGGTGTATTGGCCGTGTAGAGTGGTGTATTGGCCGTGTAGAGTGCAAAACATAAAACATTCTGCATTTAATAGTCATCTTATGCCCGTTTGAGCAGGATTTTATAGTGTGATATCCTACAAAACATCGGGATGAAACTATTGAAATGTCTGTAATCGCTTGTGTAGACGAAATTCTGCAAAATAGGAGCAGCCTTGTCAGAACTTACTCCATTTCAGATTATTAATGTGGCGTGGTTACATATTCACGGAGAACCGCCACGGAAGAGCTACGGTCTAATCGCTCACGGATGACTACGGAAATGTCCAATTCCGTAGTCCGCTTCGGTTCCCATACGGATGCACAACGGTGTGAGAACGGAGTTCGACGGATCTACCGCCAAAATGTAGGTAAAAGCCCCGGGAGCGATACGGATTGTTACGGTTCAACATGGTTTAATACGGAGCGACACGAATCAGGACGATTTTACCACGGATACTCTACGGTTTGCTACGGTATAAGTACGGGTTAGTACGAATAAGAACGGTCCGATACGGAGTAGTACGAATCGCCACAGATCGATACGGACCTACCACGATTTAACATTCTCTAGTCCACCATCTTCTCTGTCTTCTTTTACCTGATTAAGTATTCATATATAATCATAAATGTAAATTATTGATCAATAATGTTTCTCTTCTATTAATAAAATCTGCTGTTTATCTTACAATTACACTTATTATCGTGAATGTTTATATTTTAAAAGTAAAGTGCTTGTTTATTATAGTATCACCCATATTGAAAGGGCCAGCCTCCAGGGCTTATGAGACCCCTCATTCTCTGTGCATCTTTCCTCCTGATTCCTATCCTTTATGCCAGGCACAAGGCAATCGGTAAACATTCATTTAACTAGCTGGCGGTTCACCAACAAGCCATATCAGAACAAGCTCCTGGCGGGGCTCGAACCTTCGACCTCCCGTTCCTTTGGCGGACGCCTGAACCACCAGGAAACGGAGACAGTTTTATGTGCTAGTATTATTTGATTTTTTTACCTGCATCTTTGGCATCATTGTTTGGATAGCTATTTCAAATAGTACGATATTAATATAATTATAATTACCTCTATGTATGTCATCAAGCAGCTCGAACACTGCCTTGGCATTTTGTGCCATATCAATTTCCAATTGCAGCCAATTTATTGCAAACACCATTTATTGACGATTTTTAAGTGTGCACTCAACGACAAAACGCAAATACGTTGTGTCTTGAGGGAGTATTTATAATACCCTTGTGGAAGAACAGGAAACTGAATTTATCCTACCAAACAGTAGTGGTCCGTACAATTCCATACTGTGTCGTGTTGCAACGTAGTAAACCGTGAAAGGTCGTTGCTGCAACGTAGTAAACCGTGAAAGATCATTGCTGCAACGTAGTAAACTGTAAAAGACAGTGCGAATCCTTGCCTTTCCGTAGTACAACGTATAGAGATTGTGGTTTTCCGTGACAAATCTGTATTAATCCGTATCATAACTGTAGCTAATACGTAGTGTAACCGTACTAATACGTAGTGTAACCGTACTAATACGTAGTTCTACGTATCAAACCGTGGAAATCCTTGACAATTTTGGGCCTACGAATAAGTACGGACTGATACGGTTTTCATACGGACCAGAACGTATCAGTACGGTCTAATACGGACTTGTAAGGATACGCTACGTTTGTTTGATCCGTAGCGATCTTTTGTACATGTTCAAAAATTGTCAAGGATCGCTATGGATATACAAGGACTATTACGAATGACTACGGTTACAATAGGAAGAGCTACTGACCAGTACGGGTAGTTACGGACGATGCCGGAACGAATCCGTAGCACTTCCGTGGCGGTCTTTCGGGAATATGTGACCAGGGTATAATAGATGACGTCAACAGATGAAGTCACAAGGTTACATTTTTTTTTTGTTAATCAGGAGGGGCTCCACACGGGGTTATACAAATATTGTAAAACAAACTTCAGTCATATATTTAATGCAATAAAACAGTTACAGTCTGATATCCGTTTGGTATTACTTAGAATAATGATAAACGTTAATACATAGCGATTCCAAGTCCTTATTCTTCTTGAATATCAAAGAGCCCTCTAGAAATTTCTATATACGAACATTCTAAAATACATATTGATTGACTGATTGATTGATTTTTTAGTTTAAATACCGTTGTATTTTAGTCATATAGCGACGTCCAGCTAATTACAGGTGGAGGAAGGCCCCGAGTACACGGAGACATCCGGGTAAAACCACCGACCTACCGCAAGCAAGCTGGAAGGCTTCCTCACATGAAAATCCGAATGACCCTGCCGGGATTCGAACCCACGCGGTGAAGGACTGAATGAGTGTTAAATCAGCGACTTTACCCTCTCGGCCACGGAGGCCCCTAAAATACATGTAGATATTCATATAAGTTGAATGATTTTCCTAAGGAGTGGTGAATTACACAGCAATGGCTAGAAGTCATTTTTTTAATTCTTCCAGTTTTAAACTTGTATTATTCGTGCTAGGGATTTGTTAACTTGCAAGTGACTGTCAATGATGCTTGAAATTCCGGCAATGGCGTGAATTGATAAATATTTGGCAGCCGGATAACATAACACAGGAAATTAATACACCATAGAAGCTTAACGAATGTGATATCTTGACAAATGGCGCAATCATGGATATATACATGTATTTAGATAGAACGTTGCCATAAATCTTTTGAGTATTTGTAACAAAAATACATATTAAATGCTTTAGGGAGTTTACACATTAACAGATATGATTAATGTGACGTTAAGTCTATGAGACTGGGTGTTTTCTTTTTGAGTAATCATGTAATTACCGAATCGAAAGCTTTACATTTTACAGCAGATCGTTAACAGATGGACATTGACTAAGAACTTGATTTTAAACTTCCTGTATGTATGCCTCTATCAATACCCACGTACAGACGCATGGTCACATATTGGACATTCCGTGATTGTTAAAGTTTCCCCATCACATGCTATAGCGTTGCAAACAGTATAAAACGTATACAATGTATTTAGAATGTTGAAACCTGTCTTTCTATATCCGTGTGCCGTCACAATCAATCATCACACAAGCGCTTTTTTCACAGGCTAATCATTTTGATAACTCGTAATCATAGAATGCAGGTAGAAATAGGTAAATGGAATCGAATCGCACTAAATGAAAGATTTTGTCCACATTGCGTCAATAAATTAGGGGACGAATTCCATTATTTTTGAATGAATAATTTAAGAAAAAACCCTTTTTAAACCTTTTAAAAAAAAAAATTAAAAAACAATTTTGACTAAGATAAGGTAATATTATACTCTAATGATTAATTGGAAGATATTCTGACAACATGTTTAAATTGATGTTTTGTTGTTGTTGTTTTCTTTAAATGGCAATTGTGAAACAATGACTCTCCATCTGTTCAACTGAATTATTTATATATTAGAATATATATTTACAAAATGTATTAGTGAAATCATCTCAATTATTGTGTTACTACTTCTATTTCTTCTAGAGCCTCTTTATATGTTGTACTTATTATAACCTCTCTTATCCATTACTGTAAAATGGAATGAGTGAAATAAAGGAATGAATTGAAATTGAATTGAAATTGAAATTGATAACACCTAGAAATTCACTACACGGGGATTGTGAAGACGGCATGCAAGTGCCTAGGAATTAACACTTAACCGGAATTTCCCGAGTCGTGTTTACGAAAAATAGCGTTTTCCCGTGCAATGTGACATATGTACTTGTCAAGTTAATCTGTCAGGAAACAAAGACTTCACCATCTCACCAACATTGACGAGGGAGAGTACATTTTTTTTTATTTCTATCGAACAACTATGAACGAGCTGCTTTAGAGGACTGTTTTTTTTATATAATACTTTTTATAATAATAAGGTGTCGTTCTTATGATGTTGATATAGTACGGTCAGACGTTATGGTCCTTGAAATATCACAAATGCAAACATTTACATCTACTATTGGTATTTAATAAACTACTTGATTGAACCCAGAGGATAGACTCTCAGCCCTATTCTATTATGGTTGATATAGGGCCATCGGGACAAGATGACGATTTTATTCAACAGCAGGTGAGAAAAATAGGGTCATCTTGTCCATATTGATGTCACAATATGGTATAAAACGTCACAATCCACATAAGCCATCAATCTTAGAGACAAATCAATAGCAATCACATAATGTCTACATGAAATTGTACATTATGATAATTGTTACATACTTAATCGTACTGTCATATAATGTTTGAATGACATCATCCAAGGTTAGAAACGAAATGAATTCAAATATGGTATGTATTATGTTGCACTATTTATATGCGTTAACACACATATAAATCTAAATTTCATTTTTATTGATCAATTTTATGCTACTTATATCGTTTCATGCAAAATTTTGATATTCTTTTTTAAATTACATTATTTCGCATTTACTTCCTATTGATTTCTTTCCTGTATATTCTAAATAGTTCCATATAATTCCTTTATATTTATATACCATATAATTCCTTTATATTATATTTTGTGCATTCATATGCTACATTTGGACTGATTCTACTCGCATGGTAAAACGTTCGTTTGTATGGCATCAAATGAATATTTTATTGCTTAATTGAATTCTTGGAAATGTTTACTTTTGAAACATCTCTCTTGTGTTGGTGGGGGATTACGAGAAGTTACGCTTTTATAAAGGATGGCTGCGCTTTTCCGTAAGTCTGATTGGAACATCGACTAGCCTTGCAGCCACGCTACATGAGTGTTACAATGCAACAAAAGCGGTTTTGTGTCTGCATTTTAACTACACGGGTCCTATTATCTTTATTTAAGAGTTATCCAATTTATATTTCGAGTTTTTATACAAACGCTTGGAAGGAAGACGCCGTAGTCTGACGGGCATATAAACCATGATGTTTTCGTATTCATACATGAAAAGCATGGCATATGATCCTGGGTTAAGCTCTTGACGTCATTCGTACCCGATTCAATGTTAATATTGCCACACCAATAACGGGCAATGGATTAAACAGCCCTAATTTAACCTGAGCATTTTGTTATCACCATATCTAATATATGAATTTTGACCTTGCACTCATATTAAATTCATTTTTCAAAAGTAAACTTTCTGATTATCCTCGGCATTCGGCGATATTGTTTACAGCATGCCGTTTAAACAGGTAAGGAGAGATTATCGGTATAGCGTATAGATCATGCTATATCCTTCAGTTATGTATATTTCCGCCTCAATATAGACGATTACAACATGTAAATTAAAAAAAATGAACATTAGAAATGCAATATACAACTACGATAGAAATGAGAGAGAGAGAGCAAACATCGACCACCTAGAAATAACATATTTACACTGTTAAAGTTGCTACAAAAAAGAGACCCAGATACTATGCCTCCATCGTCACGAAACATGGAGACACAGAATGTTAGGTAAATATAAGTAACATGATAAATGACATGACCATATGTAAGAACTATTACATACGTAAGCTCATTATAAATACGTATAAGTATATATGTATACATATGCGGTCGCATTGTATTTAGTTTGTCTAATAGAGCTCCTGGTTGGAATACACAGATCATTTTATTTTTGTCTTTGTCTCAAAATATCTAGATGCACGTGAAAAATATTAAAATTGCTTTTTGTGCTTACACGTGTACGTGTAGTTTTAGCTGTTCATGCAATACAATTAAACATAATGAAAAACAGAAGCAATTAACCAGGTGTAAAACTTTTATCAAAACTAATTGGATTTTATGTTATGACTTTCAGCCAAAAGAGGCAACCATGAGACTCGAACCAAGGATGTTTAGTTTTTCTCATAATGCGTATTACCTCTCGGCAAATTGCTCATCATATCAAAACTGCACTCTATACTGCATTAAGTATTAATACTGTATTATATAGGTCACGCATTTCAACGACATCATACGATTTCTTCCGAAGACGCGTACGACCACACACGAAAGATAGTGAGCGTCAGATCAATATTTATAAACAACAACTGTGTGTGTGTGTGTGTGTGTGTGTGTGTGTGTGTGTTTTATTCGTTTGTCGTTCCTGTAGAATGTGTTTAATTCTGCCATGCAGCTCGCAGTAAAACTATTATCATAATTGTTCACAGCATTTGAAAGTTTTCATTGATTGGTCCATTCTGATTTATATTTCATTGCTGCAACTATTATCCTTCCCCTTTGAAAATAAAAACACACACCTTTGAACATGAAACAGTAATGCGTCCTCTTTAACTTAATCTTCATTTTGTGTGTTAAACTCGTTTTAATTGATGTTTTTTAATTATTTATAGCCATTTTATGCCATCAAAGGCTAATAGATGGCCACTTTTTCCACGGATTCTGACAGTACTGAAACTTAAGCACACATCTCTGTAGTTAACTGAGTAAAGCGGTGGAGGACGAATGATCATCAGAAAAAAATGTAATTAATTCATCATGGAGACCTATCCAACTCAGGTCGGGATAGAACCCACAACCCTCGATTTATTTATGTGAAACCCATGGTCCCTATCCGGCAGTTGGGCAATGGGACATAACTCATATCTATTCAGTAAAATACATTCCCGCGATATATAAACTCAACAACTTTTCTAATTGGTCACCCTTTGATTTTGATATTTTTCAATACTGGTGAATATATTGATGGTAAACCATCACAATTGAGTTACCATGAACATAACCTTGAGGTATACATGGATTTTGCCAACAAAAACATCGTGAATTAAACCTATGATTTCTATTTTGTAATAAACAGTTCTTTAATTTAAATACATTAGATTTTCATACACTTATTTTCCTTGTGATATTTTGATGAAATTATCAGGTGACCAATTAGAAAAGTTGTTGGGTATATATATGAGCATTATTTCTCATAGATAGAATATATCGAATATTGCAACATAATGCAAGCCATATTCAAACTTGAAATCAAAAGATCCATAAAAATAAAATTAATATAAACATATATGAAATAGAACACATAGCAGTCGGCATGTTGATTGCCGACATGAGATGTGTATCGTTCTTAATTCACCATGCTGTGGAGCTTTATTTGTATACGTTTCATTTTTCAAGTTTATTTCATTTCTGACTGGTACAATACAGTATATTACGGAAAATGTGTTATTTAATAAATGACATGTGGGAATGAAATATATGAAACCTGAAGATGAACACACACACACACACACACACACACACACACACACTTCAAACGTTTCTTCACGCAATCCATTAAAAAAACGTAAAATAGATAAGCCTAACTTGAGCACGAAATTGTTGTCCATTTTACGTAATAAAAGAAGATTTAAAAGAAGCAAATTTAACATTTCATTTTTATCGTAGTCATTTCCACCAAGGTTGATTATGCTTATTGAAAATCACAGTAAGATGATATCTCTGACGCACATTTTTTTTTTAAAATCTGTTTCTTTACTTTCATCTCCATGTTTTAAAATTAGTCTGTATCGGGTTACATCAATAGAAATCTAATTAGTATCAAGGCTAGAATTACATTTCACTTTTACTTCTAGTATTTCCTTTTATCTTTTAGCTTAATTTGAATATGAATTTGTTGTCCACATTTTACCACAGAAAGAATCTTAATTGGTTTTGATTCCCAACCAAGATAATTGCTGCACAAGCTTCTAAAGTTGTTTTTATTTACACAGGCCAAAGGGCTGGAGAAAGAATTACAAACATATCGGATAGAACAAGGTGACCACCATTAATGTTGACTATCCTCCCATTAACCAAATTGTGTCATTTACATCATTTTAAATTTACTAAGCAATGTAAAATAATTAATTGCAATATATTCGTTTTCCCCTCACTTGGTGTGAAAAACAACCAGTTAAATGTTGAATGTTGAATGCACGTACTATGCTGTCAATGCAATATCTCCATTGCTTTTTTCTATATTCATGTATACATTTGTACATAAATAAATTATCATAAATAATATTCGTGGAAATAAAGATTCTGTATTGCATTATAAAATTATGCGTCTGTAACTTATATAAATAGAATACACATTTTAAATGCAGGAGTCATGATTTTCTTTGAAACTGCAATAGAAACGCATATCTTTGATCTTACATTTTCGGTATTGTGATGGCCTGTGATCCCATTTATTGTTTTAACGAATCAATTGAATTTACAAAGTCTATTTTAATTAAAACTATCGTTTCTGCCACAGATCAATTAACACGATTTTATTGTGAATTAACTATGACACATATACTTTGTTTGGGTGTATTGAATTTCCAGTCATTTAATAGCGTAGACATGTGTACACAGAGTGGGCCGCTTAAATCATCAGACGCACAGACCAGCCCAAACTCCACACAGTAGTTACATCCCCTTACAGTTGCAGATAACCACTGCCACCACAAGTAAAACTTACTAGCTATTTTTTTCTCCCCCCCAATATAAATATAATATATTACTGCTAGTGTCATTTCCCTAAGTATGTTTTCTTTAATAAACATCAAATATTGCCTCGTGGTAGAAAAAAAAATAATTAAAAAAAAAATATTTTTGTTGTGACAGCAGACGAAGACGCCATTTTGTAAGTTTGTCATCCTCACGTGACATTTGTGACGGCAGTGATCTTTTGCTTACAAGGGAGATCACTGTATGGAGTTGGAGACCAGCCTTGCTCGCAATGGACAATTACTAGTACAGCCCTCAACCTTTCTGTTTACAACAATATACACAGTTCAAACATGAAAAGCTACTGACACAACGGGTAGTGTGTTATAATAATTACATCATATAAATCAAAGGCATTCCAGTTCAGCAAACTTCTGGAAAATGATATAAACCTTCCCAAGATATTACAGATAGTCTACAAAGGAAGCAGACATATGGAACAGTATTCTAAGATATGAAAATAACAGTAAGATTAGCCAAATTTTATGTGAACGGGTTGTTAAACGCTTAAACTCTGATGCATGTTTTAACTGCTAAAACCTAAATCAATGCTTTCAATAACATTCACATGACAACGAGGAATCGTTCTTAAAATGAATATCTTCCAGTTTTAATTTCAACATAAAAATATAAACGATACTGTCAATTTAAGCATGATCTAAAATATAATGAAGTTCAGGGTAGTTTGTTCAGCATACACTTTCTAAGGTTATTATTTATTCAATGATTATGATTTGGGTTTGGTGTCACTTAAAATGACTTCTCACGTTAGCTGACAATATTCTGGATGCGAATTACCACATCGTGTTCATCTATTAATAAGAGAATCCAGACTGTACTCTTGTGATAAAGTGTAGTCTTTCAATTTATCCGCCATATTTCTTATAATGATATCAGGTTTATAATTATGTATTTAGTAAGATAGATGCAAACGGTAATACTTCTGAAACTTTGGCTACTTTCATTTATCGTTTGTAGAAGTACAGAGATATGCCGTTCATGCACAGTCAGTATTGCAAGGATTGTATTTGATTTACTTTAAATGTAAAATGGTTCTGTCATGACTAGTTCCATACAGATGCAGATATTTTCAATTTTGAGAGATATTGTTGATAGAAAACATGTTTCATAGAACTCATAAATGTAATTCCCATTACGTTTGCGTTTGCTAGTGATGTCTAACACGACTTGCGCCTCTCTCTGTAGAACGAAAGGAGTTACATTACGCAGTGACACACAGGCCGGAGTGCGTGAATACACCCTGCTGGCTAAAGTCGCTGACTTTAACACTCACTCAGCCCCTCACCGCGTGGGTTCGAATCCCGCAGGGTCATTCGGATTTTCATGTGAGGAAGCCTTCCAGCTGGCTTGTGGTAGGTCGGTGGTTCTACCCGGATGCCTCCGTGCATTCGGGGTCTTCCTCTACCTGTAATTAGCTGGACGTCGCTATATGACTGAAATACTGTCGAAGCGACGGTAAACTCAAATAGTCAAGTCAAGTCAGACACCCTTCTGGCATTAGCCCTGGTACAATAAGAACCTTCTATAAAAAAAGTTGAAAAGAGAGAGTTCTGACTTTTTAAAATTACTAAGTAACTATAATATCATCTTTTTGAGGGAAACATGGACGAATAAAAAATCACAAATTGATTTACAAGGATTTAGAATATATCATTCCTATAGAAAATTTTAAAACAAAAGAGCAAAACGCAACAGCGAAGGGTTAATTATATATATTAGAAATAATTTAAGTAAAGGTGTTAAATTAATTAAAAATGATGTAGATTGCATCATGTGGTTGAAAATAGACAAACACATTTTTCATTTGATTAATGATATTTATTTATTGTTTACATATGTAGCACCGGAGAACTCAACAGCACATGCTATTTATAATTTTGATATTTTTCAGAAAATAGAAAATGAAATTAGTTATTATCAAGATAGGGGTACAGCTTATGCATTTGGAGACTTTAATGCTCGGGTAGGTCGTAAATCGGATTTAATTAGAAATGACCACATACTCAGCATGATAGATGAATCGGAAATACATGTAGATATTTCCCTGCCTAGGAATACTTCAGACCTAAAAAGTAATAGATTTGGTGATCTTCTATTAGATATATGTAAATCTAGGGGATTACGAATTTGTAATGGAAGGAAGGCTTAATACTGAGAACAATACACATAAATCAACCTGTTATACACATAACGGTGAAAGCGTTGTGGATTATTTATTGGCCAATACAGACAAGTTTGATGGTATACAAAAATTTTGTGTCCAAGATTTTACACCGTTTTCAAATCATGCACCAATATCTTTTGATATAAAGACATTAACGCTTATTTCAATATCACAAAAAGAAAAGATTACCTATAAATGGAATCATCGGGACAAAAATGATAATTTTAAAAGATATTTCTCTAGAAATTAACACTCTATGTGACAATTTATACCAGCTAAAAAAAAAACAAGAAAGTCAGTAGAACTGACAGATGCTCCCCGAAGAACGTCATTGTTACAAATAAGGCCTTGGTCAATGGGTGGGAGGATATGTTGAAATCCCCATTTCTAAATCATATCTCTTCTCCTCATCAGATCAGATGTTTTACCAACTCTAATTTGGAGACTTAGTAACAGTTTACTATTTAATATGATAATATGTGTTACTCATCAGATCTTTCATTGATATTTTTTAAGTTTTTATACTACTGAAAATTAAGTCATACATTTCAATGTGTGCTCATATCAAAGAGGTTAACCAACACTCTTGACATATGACTGGATATTTGAAATAGTGTATAATGGCCTAAACAACAATTAGCTGACATGATAATGATTGACATTACTAGCATATTGAATTTTGTGGGGTTTTGTTTAAATGATATCTCCTGTTAAATTAGGCAAATGACATGAATATCATTCAACAACATGGTAGTGGGGAAAAAAAGGGACGATATGAGTATCTCTCTTGGTAATAAAGCTTCCCATAAAGTTTCATTGAATTCAAGCCATTAGTTCCTGAGAAATAGCCCGGACAAGAACCATGCAACATGAACTATGGGCCAAAAAGTCAAGGGGCCATAACTCTGTGAAAAATTGAGGAACCAGGTCACGCCGACAATATGCGTATCTACTCTTGGTGATAAAGCTTCCCATAAAGTTTTGTTGAATTCAAGCCATTAGTTCCTGAGAAATAGCCCGGACAAGAATCATGCAATATGTACTATAGGCCAAAAAGTCAAGGGGCCTTAACTCTTTGAAAAATTTAGGAATCGGGTCATGCTGACGAAATGCAAATCTCCTCCTGGTAATAAAGCTTCCCATAAAGTTTCGTTGAATTCAAGCCGTTTGTTCCTGAGAAATAGCCCAGACAAGAATCATGCAATATGTACTATAGGCCAAAAAGTCAATGGGCCATAACTCAGTGAAAAATTGAGGAACCAGGTCACGCCGACGATATGCGTATCTACTCTTGGTGATAAAGCTTCCCATAAAGTTTCGTTGAATTCAAGCCGTTAGTTCCTGAGAAATAGTCCGGACAAGGAAAGTGTGACGGACGAACGGACGGACGGACGGACGGACGAAGCGGCGACTATATGCGTCACCTTCGGTGAGCATAATGACTATAACCCAGATGATATGGTTGACATATTTATGGAATATTTGAATTCAAAAGGAAATCAGTATTTCAAAAAGGTCATCAAACCAAACAAAGAAGCATATTTTAACAGTGACCATGATACAAAGAAAAAATGGTTTAATAACACCTGCCTTAATAAATATAACATCTATTTACAATGCTTACATGCATACAATAGTAATAAAAACGCTGACACACGGGTAGAATTATTGAAAGCTAAAAAGCTATAAAAAGTAAAAAAAAAACCAGATCAAAAATTAAAGACATGAAAAATAAAAATCCAAAAAAAAATTTGGAAAATGTTTAGAAAAAAAACAACACACTTCGATATAAGTGAAAATGTAGAACTGGACACATTTTTTGAACATTTTAGAAAATTAAGCGGTGACAATAATTTACAGGAAGATCCAGATATTGAGCAACATGTTAATGACTTTGAATGTCTTAATAATAATTCATCAACTTTCGAGGAATTAGATTTACCCTTTACAAAAGAAGAAATTCGAAAAGCTGTTAAACTAGTGGGGTCGAATAAATCGTGTCCTTATGACAACATTATATATGTATACTTCAAGGAGGGGATAAACATGTTAGATACCCCCTTAGAGATATTATTTAATCACATTTTAAATAAACAGTGCTTTCCGAGCTCTTGGTCTAAAGGGGTTGTCATACCTGTTTACAAGAAAGGTGACTGTTCGGATCCAAATAATTATCGAGGGGTGACGTTAATAAGCTGTTTTGCTAAGTTATTTACAGTAGTTATAAATGAACGTCTTAAACGACGAGCTAAAGATGCGGATATTTTAACTGCTTGTCACTTCGGTTTTAAAGAAAATGATGCTGAAAGTGACAACGACTGTATTAACTGGTGTTCACAAGTTAGGAATATGTTACAGAACAGAACAGAACAGATATTTTATTTACAAGATTCAGGCTTTAACGATGTTTGGTTGTTCCCGGAATCAGTAAACATAAAAGTATTTATACCTGTTTTTAAAAAAGATTATTAAAAAAGTAGAGAATCACTTGTCTTATTTAGGGAATAAAATTAACTTTGAGATATCAATATATATTGAAAAAATAAAATGTATTAATTAAAAATATAATTGCTAAACTCAGATTATCATCGCATATGTTAAATATTGAATATGGAAGACATCTGAATATTGAAAGAATTGAAAGAAAATGTACTTTATGTAATAAAAACGATGTAAAGAATATTTTTTTATATGTTTTAAAAAACTTTTAAATTCTGATAATGAAAATGATCTTAAGAAATTACTTATTTTAAACATGCTTTTAGTTGAGACATAATACATTAAATGGTAATACTTAATTTTTACAGATTTGTAATGATTTTGAAAGATCTATATAATTATAATTTATTAGGATATGTAATCTACCGTTTGCACTCTCGCATTGCTTTGTCTTTGCACACTGTATATGTATTATTTATGTTATATGTAACGATGGACTGTATATGTTCAAGTTATATCAATAAAATTTCTGTTCTTCTTCTTCTTCTTCTTCTATAACAGTGGTGTTATTCCGATACCGTTTTATAGGTGCGAAGGGTGGAATTCAACTACAGAGAAAGTGATTCATGTCTTAGAGAGAGTTTATTTGGCCAGATTAGTCGGTTAGACCCAGATTTTCAGCGAATCGTGTGTTTGTTAACGGTATTGCAAGATATTATCAGTTCAGTATGCCGAACCGTATGCAACCGGTCGCCTACAGTCAGCTGTTGCCTTAGGACCATATAGCATGCTCTGCACGTGCACCTAATGCTGTACTTAGGATTACATGAATATCGTGATTTATGACACAGAGACAGATTCATAGATGACTGCATACGGTTTGGCATATTGAACGTACCAGGTGTCTTCAGCACCTCATTTTTCTGGATTATCTACCTTGTGGACACCCAGTAACTGGAACTTGCAAGGTGATCTGTTGACATGCTTATAGCCCAGCAATATGTAAATGTGCCTTGTTGACTGTCAAAGAAACTGTGCATTTACTATTACATTGCCAAATAAGTAATGATCTATTTTACAAGCCTATGGACACTTTTTTAAATACAGGAGCTGATTTGGTAATTTAATCCCTGCTCGGAGCAGAAAATCTCTTTCATCGGGGATAAGTTGCACATTGAACAACCCACGTCTTACTCCGTGGTGAACGTGCGCGGTCTTTGATAATCTCTTTTATACAGGATTTTCTCCTTTTTTACACCGATGATGTCTGTTGAGGTCGAGGAAAACCACGTAAAGCTCTTAGTACAAAGAGAGAGAGAGAGAGAGAGAGAGAGTAATTTTAGAACGTGTTCTTAGTTTGAGTTGTCTGGAAAATAATTAAAATAGCTCGTCATTTTATTTACGTTTTTTTTTCAGATGATGTAGCAATTAAGGTGATGATGATTTTATGTTAATAATATTAATAGTTGTTTAAAAAAATGCTTCAGACAAAATTTTTAACTTAGGATTCTGTTTTTAATTTTGACGTATTTGCAATCTCGAATAGCATGACATTATAAGTATTTGACAGCTAGATGGAATCGCAGGAGATTAATGTGTCATAGAAACCAAAATAACAGTAAAGATTTGACACTTGACGAAGATAGTGAATATATATTTGGAGAAATCGTGACTGAAAACATTAAGCACTGTTTGAAATAGTCTGTCGCACTGCCTTCATAGTTCATAGCTGACTGTTTACTCTGTAAGATACTGACCGATTGATGTGTAGCCTAAGTACGCAAACATTATATAGTTATTAATCAAGGCCGATACTGGGATCCATTTGGTACAAGGTAGATCGGTTGGTCATGGGGGGAGGGGGGTGGTCTTGTACAGCGGCCTTTGTCATTCCCCTATTCCCTTATCCCCGCTGGATCCGCGCCTATGGTGTAGCAGGTCATCGTTAATGTTATGTTTGAAATTATGTAGAGAACATTTTAAATTCCAAAAGGATTTGAAACAGAGATGTATATGTCATATTTCCAATCTTTGTAAAAAGTTTGTGAAAAGTAATTTTCGCATTTTTTTGTTGCTTTTGTTCTTTTTTTTTTTTTCTCTCTTTTGGAAATCATTTTTATTGTTATATATTTAACACTAAGGTAAGTACCTAATACATCATTTGTCTCCTATTCATTTATAAAAGAAGAAAAATATTTCCGACTACAGTATTCGAATTTAAGACCTTGCTGGCAATATATATATATATATATAATCTTTAAACGCGTACTGTCTGTGACATATATTTAGTACAATCTTCAAATTTGTAAAAATTATGAATGAATTTAATAATCAATAAGTGAGTAAAATGTTACCATGGTACATGAACCTTAACCTAAATACTTAAACAGCTAAAAAAACAAAACTTTTTTTCTTTCTAAATCTGATATCAGGAATAATATTACAGAAAAAAAGATAGAATGAAAAATAATAATTTAGCCCTTTAATGGATAAGTAGTGCATTTGAATTCCAGATCCTTAAAACCTTTGTAAACGGTGTATACATATATTAACGTATACAGCTTACATAAGCTATATGTTTATTGATATAAATCATAGCTTTAGTACCAGTCATACATGTAACAGTACACGTATTGAAGGTACCCATTAAGTTTCACTGAAATCTGACTGAGGGAACTTTACTAGGAATTCGCACGGGCAAAACAATATCAACGACAAACAAACAAACAAAAGAAAAACAAAGAGAGAGTGAATGGGGTGTGTGTCGTCGTCTGTAGGGTCTATGGGGGACCAGAATGGCCCTGAATGCAAAAGAAGATTTTTTTTAAGTGACATACTTTCATAAAATTTCTATTCCATATAATTAATCAAGATATTGACCCCATCTTGTTATAGCACTTATTACAAAAAAAAAAAAAAAAAAAAAAAGTTTGTTACAAAAATGTTTCAGTTTTAAACATGTACTTTTTGTTCCTTTTTCTGTATGAATATTGAATTGCAAGAAATGTGATTGTATGTCACATTAAAACCGGCTTCGAACACATTTGTCATAAAATATTACAAATTCGCTTGATTTCCGTTACACACTTGTAACACCTGTTACACTTGTGATGTGTTACAAACATAGCTTTTATAATCTAGCATAGAATCGACGTAACACTACCTAAATGCATATTCAGACAGATCAGCTTTGGAAATTATCTTCTACGACAAAATAAAACTAAATAAAAAAGAAAATAACATGAAACAACGTGTTTATAATATTTTCGTTCACCTATCAACGTGTTTTAAACGTGTGAATACAGTTGTCGTCAATGCAACTGGTTAGGGGTAATGGGTGAGGGGATTTGACGTACTTGCTGTGAGGATCTAAGTAAGATGCGAAGTTTGGTACCAAAGTTTTGGTACCGGATTGATAGTGAATTTTATCAGCTGCACAAAGGGTACGGCATTTGCTTCTCTTATAATGAAAAATAAGTGACACACTGAGGTCATAAGTGATCATGATTGGATCGTCTGAAGATAAAAACTGATACAATCTTATATCATCAATAAAATAATGTACAGAACTCCATAGTATCTCGTTTTTTACCGATCAACATGCTAACATTTCAGCACAACATGCTAACATTTCAGCACAACATGCTAACATTTCAGCAAGCACACCTTTTCTCTACTGGAAGAAAAATCCACATTGAATAAACTTAATGTAAAATGTGGCATATTTCACTCAAAGATGTGGGCAAGGCGACAGGCTGCGACCAAAAATGGTTGGCGACTGCTTCCGATTGACCGCGATATATCGGGACCGGTCACATACCACTCTGCTAACTCCCTGCAATCTGTATACGACTAAAGGAATTCGGAGTGAAATCACTTGCTCCAAGTGGAAGCGTAAACAAACGAAAACAACAACAACAACAACAAAAAAAGAAGAAAAAAAAAAGAACAGAAGATTTCTGTAGTATTTCATTTTTAAACGCGTCATAGGTGACCTGTTTCACATATATGCTACGCTTGCCTCGGTCTTCTATTGTCTGAATTGTATTAATATATAGTAATTTGCTAGCGGTCACTGAATATGCTACCAGTAATATAGATATAAGATATACATGTACCCAGATGTGATAAACCCGTGTGGCTTGACATCAAAAGTAAGAAAACCTGCTACAATAATGGATCAATATGGTTAAAGGAAGAGAGAAGAAGACTGGGCTACAATTCTTCAAAGACCTGTGCTCATACCCAACCAGAAATTGACTGCCTTGCGATCGTCGTACGACTAATAAAAAGCTACTGTCATCTATTTACAGATAGAATGGCTACCAGTCATTGTCGATCAGTCGCCAACCTGTCTCCGACCGTTTGCATATCGCTCTACTACAGCTCTGCGAATAAAATATTGGCAGAAAAGTCACAGAGCGGATGCAAGCATTTGTTTCAAAGTAGAAAACAAACACCATTCAACAGTATCATTTTTTTTTTAAATCTAAATATAAAATAATGCCTTTCATATCAAAGATAGTTGCGTAGTAAATTTAATCTTGAATCTGTACGATATTAAAACATACATATTTTGTTTCTAAACTTGATATAACCCTGTTGATCATGATCTATGCTATAGAGAAGGGCAGATTGTACACGTATTGAGAGAACTTGCAGCAAAATTATAATCTATGTTAAAAGCGAAATTGGCCTCCAGGTTTTTGTTGTTGTGTATTATTTGTTGGGTCCCCTTTTCATACATTAAACAAAAATACTTGTTTTGTGAATGTTAATCGGATCCTTTTATGGGGGTGGTTTTTATATAGGGAATATTTTAGATGGTCTGTATATCGGATCCTAATATGGTGATTGTTTGTTTGTTTGTTTATTTGTTCTGATCCTATTATGGAGGTGATCTATATATACGGGATGTATTACAAGGTCACTATATCGGGCCCTGTTATGGAGGTAGACTTATTACTGACCTTATATCCAGATCTTGATCATGTCATGTGACTTGGTGTTGTATTGCTGATTCAGCATCCAACTGCAGACCATCACAATCACGTGCTTACATTGTTATATATGGTATTGCGGTCTATTTGCGGTAAACGAAATCAAATTGCATTAGAAAAATATATGAATAAGCCTACAAACATGCAAACATTGCACAACTGCAATTGATTATTTTGTGACACTAGACAAACCCTAGACAGTTCAGCCGAAACAATATGTGCACATTCAGCATTGTAATAACAATACATATATTTCCTATTTATTTACGATGTCAGTCTAGCTCACGATATACCAATGTAAACGCTGTTTATATACAGAGTAAGTCTTTCCGATTTTGGAAGTCAAACTACTGAACAAAATAGGCCTATTTTTTCCATGAAGTGTAGCCAAATATTATTTGCTAAAATATCTATTGCTCACAGAGTGTAAAATAATGCCCGTGATGATGACTTAATTTATATAAATTGCTAATATTTTTTCAATCTACATGTATTTTTATTCTTAATAATATCACAAATCACCGTCCCCGGTGGCCGAGTGATTAGACAGCCCGCCTCGGGGGCGGGAGGTCGTAGGTTCGATCCCCGGCCGCAACATACCAAAGTCGTAATAAATGGTACTGTTATAGCTCCCTTGCTCGGCGCTCAGCATATAAGAGTAGTTGCAGGACTGGTTGGCCCGGTGTCATGATAATGTGACTGGGGGCATGTCTACGCGTGATACTGCAGTGTGGCAGCACTATATCTGTCTCAAGAAGACGTCGTATTCAAATGACTGAAATACTGTCGGTGGGGCGTTAAACCCAACAAACAAACAATATCGAAAATTCAGGTTAGACAATGCCATACATTTTGTTAATATATTTAAAAGAGCAGTTGAATGCCAATTTTATGAAAAAATGTATGGTTAAAGGAAATAAATTCCTTTAAACTTTGTTTGAATCTACTTTGAATAATCTGGAAATATAGTATGAAGTAGAATAAATTCTAGCCTGTTGTCTGTACTGCATGATCTTACAACCAAATAAATACGATAAAGCCAGAATTCAAAATGCTTCTAAACCAACAATAACATTATAATATATATTATAAAAAAAATAACATCCGGAATAAATAGAACTGGCATTGAGGATGAAAAAGACTCTACAAATAGACATTTTGAAATGATTAGTGGTTTTTATTTTCTATAATAAAGATGGCACTATCTCGGTACAAAATTGAAACAAAGAAAAATATTAATTACTAATTTTATGTCAGATGAATTTTTATGTCATCTATTATTCTTAATTTCTTACGTTCTTCATGTTTCAATGATAATAAAAGACAGCAATGCCATTTAATTTAGATATCATCTTTAGTCCATTTGCATCAAACCGATTCCTTAAAAATACAGACTGAGAATGGTTTTAAGAGACATTTTTGTAACATAAAAAAGATGTTATTACTTTTTTTTTAATTAATGATAAACAATGTTCATTTTAGCATTTTCTTTGGGAATAAGCTCATTTTGTCGAAATGTATTACATAAAACGCAGGCATTAAGCAGATTAAATTCAAAATCAGGTTTATATTTCTTTGTTTGATTAAGTAATATATTGTGACGATGCGTCGCCACAGGTATAAATACAATCTCTGACTACTGCGTCAGGGAGTCGACTCTTTGGCTCAGTGGTTAGAACATTGGACTTGCACGCGGGCGTACCAGGTTCGATCCTGGCCGGATCGAGTTTGTTACAATATGATTTCTTTTCCACCTGAAATAACGTATTGGATTAAGTGTGTAATAGGAAAACAAATCCAACAGTCTGGATCCTATTTAAATTCAAATAAAAGAAAAGGTATCTCCAGTAACGTCGGAATCCTGATATTGTAGTTGAGTATTTTATCATTTTTTTTTATTATTTATTTTCATTATTTGTAATTAATCTCACTACTGTAACCATTCTATGTTGAACGAAGCGAAGATAAATCACAGTCAGTGATTTAAAGATAAAATGTAATAATACCATAAATGTTATGCAATATCAGATTTTTAAAGCAGACATAAAAACCCATACCTAAAATATTACGTCGAATTGAATTATATTAAAAGTGCAAAGCGTGAAAAAATCAAATATTGTATAAACCTGAGTCAGGAATGAGAGCGTGCAATACAAGTATGAACACAACAATAAAACGTTTTGAGTTTTAATACAGACACTTCATTTGTACCGAGTTATAAACTACATAAATCTGGAAAACAAAAATAAATAAATAAAAAATAAGCAACAAAACCAATCGAAAGTTATAAACTATACTATTGTACTATTAATTGTATTAATGATATAAATCAATTCAAATCAATAATGAACAGGCAACTTGAAAACATTAATTAAACTGCAATGTAAGTTTCTACTGAATGGGATCGGAAACATAGGCGTGCCTTAAATCATCTGTTTTGTAGTTTAACTATAAGCATCAAATGACATATTGAAGTACAAAACAATTCTGTTTTGTCTTTCATATCCATTATCTATCTGATTTAAAATGTACGTGTGTGTGAGTATGTTATGTTTTAAACGATAAAAGCAATAACCCCACTAATATTTAGATAGCAAGTTTCATGTGGTAAAATGTGAGGGAGTCATATACAGGCCAGTATTAGAACAGTATAAAACCATATATAATCCCAATGTTAGAACAGTATAAAACCATATATAATCCCAATGTTAGAACAGTATAAAACCATATATAATCCCAATGTTAGGACAGTATAAAACCATATATAATCCCAATGTTAGAACAGTATAAAACCATATATAATCCCAATGTTAGAACAGTATAAAACCATATATAATCCCAATGTTAGAACAGTATAAAACCATATATAATCCCAATGTTAGAACAGTATAAAACCATATATAATCCCAATGTTAGAACAGTATAAAACCATATATAATCCCAATGTTAGAACAGTATAAAACCATATATAATCCCAATGTTAGAACAGTATAAAACCATATATAATCCCAATGTTAGAACAGTATAAAACCATATATAATCCCAATGTTAGGACAGTATAAAACCATATATAATCCCAATGTTAGAACAGTATAAAACCATATATAATCCCAATGTTAGAACAGTATAAAACCATATATAATCCCAATGTTAGAACAGTATAAAACCATATATAATCCCAATGTTAGAACAGTATAAAACCATATATAATCCCAATGTTAGAACAGTATAAAACCATATATAATCCCAATGTTAGAACAGTATAAAACCATATATAATCCCAATGTTAGGACAGTATAAAACCATATATAATCCCAATGTTAGACAGTATAAAACCATATATAATCCCAATGTTAGAACAGTATAAAACCATATATAATCCCAATGTTAGAACAGTATAAAACCATATATAATCCCAATGTTAGAACAGTATAAAACCATATATAATCCCAATGTTAGAACAGTATAAAACCATATATAATCCCAATGTTAGAACAGTATAAAACCATATATAATCCCAATGTTAGAACAGTATAAAACCATATATAATCCCAATGTTAGAACAGTATAAAACCATATATAATCCCAATGTTAGAACAGTATAAAACCATATATAATCCCAATGTTAGAACAGTATAAAACCATATATAATCCCAATGTTAGGACAGTATAAAACCATATATAATCCCAATGTTAGGACAGTAAAAAACCATATATAATCCCAATGTTAGGACAGTATAAAACCATATATAATCCCAATGTTAGGACAGTATAAAACCATATATAATCCCAATGTTAGGACAGTATAAAACCATATATAATCCCAATGTTAGAACAGTAAAAAACCATATATAATCCCAATGTTAGAACAGTAAAAAACCATATATAATCCCAATGTTAGGACAGTATAAAACCATATATAATCCCAATGTTAGGACAGTATAAAACCATATATAATCCCAATGTTAGGACAGTTTAAAACCATATATAATCCCAATGTTAGGACAGTATAAAACCATATATAATCCCAATGTTAGAACAGTATAAAACCATATATAATACCCAATGTTAGAACAGTATAAAACCATATATAATCCCAATGTTAGAACAGTATAAAACCATATATAATCCCAATGTTAGGACAGTATAAAACCATATATAATCCCAATGTTAGGACAGTATAAAACCATATATAATCCCAATGTTAGAACAGTATAAAACCATATATAATCCCAATGTTAGAACAGTATAAAACCATATATAATCCCAATGTTAGAACAGTATAAAACCATATATAATCCCAATGTTAGAACAGTATAAAACCATATATAATCCCAATGTTAGGACAGTATAAAACCATATATAATCCCAATGTTAGAACAGTATAAAACCATATATAATCCCAATGTTAGAACAGTATAAAACCATATATAATCCCAATGTTAGAACAGTATAAAACCATATATAATCCCAATGTTAGAACAGTATAAAACCATATATAATCCCAATGTTAGGACAGTATAAAACCATATATAATCCCAATGTTAGGACAGTATAAAACCATATATAATCCCAATGTTAGACAGTATAAAACCATATATAATCCCAATGTTAGAACAGTATAAAACCATATATAATCCCAATGTTAGGACAGTATAAAACCATATATAATCCCAATGTAGAACAGTATAAAACCATAATAAAAATATAATCCCAATGTTAGAACAGTATAAAACCATATATAATCCCAATGTTAGAACAGTGTGAAATCACTTTAAGATATCCCGAATATACGGACAGCATAAACTCATATAATAACAATTAACTCCAATATAAGAACAGCATGAACTCATATAATAACAATTAACTCCAATATTAGAACAGCATGAACTCATATAATAACAATTAACTCCAATATTAGAACAGCATAAACTCATATAATAACAATTAACTCCAATATTAGAACAGCATGAACTCATATAATAACAATTAACTCCAATATAAGAACAGCATGAACTCATATAATAACAATTAACTCCAATATAAGAACAGCATGAACTCATATAATAACAATTAACTCCAATATAAGAACAGCATGAACTCATATAATAACAATTAACTCCAATATTAGAACAGCATGAACTCATATAATAACAATTAACTCCAATATTAGAACAGCATAAACTCATATAATAACAATTAACTCCTATATTAGAACAGCATGAACTCATATAATAACAATTAACTCCAATATAAGAACAGCATGAACTCATATAATAACAATTAACTCCAATATTAGAACAGCATGAACTCATATAATAACAATTAACTCCTATATTAGAACAGCATAAACTCATATAATAACAATTAACTCCTATATTAGAACAGCATAAACTCATATAATAACAATTAACTCCAATATTAGAACAGCATAAACTCATATAATAACAATTAACTCCAATATTAGAACAGCATAAACTCATATAATAACAATTAACTCCAATATTAGAACAGCATGAACTCATATAATAACAATTAACTCCTATATTAGAACAGCATAAACTCATATAATAACAATTAACTCCAATATTAGAACAGCATAAACTCATAATAACAATTAACTCCAATATTAGAACAGCATGAACTCATATAATAACAATTAACTCCAATATAAACTCATATAATAAAGATAACACGACTTTAGGAAGGTGTAAAATCATAAAATTCAAAAAATGTCCCCCAATATAAGGACAATATAAAATTATATCAAGATAATCCCGATAGGAGAGTGTAAAATCATAATACTTAAAGATGACCCCGATAAATCACATAAAGATGACCCCGATAAATCACATAAAGATGACCCCGATGAATCACATAAAAATGATCCCGATGAATCAATAAAGATGACCCCTATGAATCACATAAAGATGACCCCGATGAATCACATAAAGATGACCATATAATAATATAATTCATGTACAATCTATTCCAATATGTATAGGACCACTCTTTCCAATATGATAAAATCACGATATAGATGTAAGTCTCACTATTGTGGATTCAAGACCACGCAGGAAAGCGTCAACAGTAGAAAAGATTAAATTATACTTTGAATTCTACATAACTACTCGTAATTGTCAATCTATAATTCAGAATCTAATAAAACGTTCACGAATAAAATGAAGGAATCGTGTGTATTTGTTAGTAGTTTTTTTATATTCTCGTTTTATTCGGCAAATGTGTAACTTTTTTTTTATCTGATTCCGATTGACACAAAGACTTCTTTCACTGTTTCCACAGGAGAGACACTGTGCATGTTTCAACTATAGATAGAAAACAAACTGACAGTCCTGCTATTCCCATAGGAATGAAATTAAGGTATTTTGTAGGGAACACTCCCGAAATGTTGAAGATATTGTTTATTAGGTTTATTTCATCTCAAGGCAATGTTAACATCATGTGACAACGAAAATCTTTGTGGAGTGAGTGTATTAAGTCTCGATTGAGTATTATGTTTATTTGAACAAAAAAAAAAAACCAAAAAAAAAACCCAACAAAAACTCATCGTGTGTTAATGTTTTTGGTGGAGGTACATGTCACAATGTATTCAATTCTTTCCATGCAATTGAAATATTCTGAAATGTTTATCTGCCGACACATACTCGGACCCGGATTGATAATGTTTTGTATCTCAAACATATAAAATGAAACATATACAACAAGAGACTATTTAACGTGTCATTTGTCCTACTGTTATATTTCACGTTATACCATGTATGTGTTATCAAATGTCCTCATCGGAACAAATACATTCTTGACTTGACTATTTGATTTTACCGTCGCTTCGATAGTATTTCAATGCACGGAGGAATCTGGGTAGAACCATCGACCTACCGCAAGCCAGCTGGAAAGGGGAACAAATACAGTGAAAATGAATATATACCAGATGGTAATAAAGCAGAAACGTATACACATCTAGATAACTGTTGTTCCCCGAGGTAAATGTGGTCAGCCCTTATGTAAATATCTAAACATAATTTCTTTTGATTGATATCATATTTAAACGCTTATCTGAAGGACACAAGTCATTTGTTATCTTACTATTCGCGAACAATTATTTAGTTATGTGTTTCATATAACATCAAAGCAAGATTTTCTTTTTGATGTCATTGGATATCTATTTTTTTATATTAATTAAACTTTGTGATACAATGATTGCAAAATTCATTATAAACATAGGCTTACTTTTGGCTTCAATTTCAAAAGCTATTAGTTGGATATGAAAAATAAAATATTGAGATCAATCTCGACCTCCTGATAAATGTTTGAATGCCATTTTCTGAACTTTTGGGCTGTTAAGTAATTAACATAACGTTTTTGCATTTTTGTCTATGTTTTTGATATTACCCCCTTTGGGTCTCGATTATTAACTAGCGATACAACTTTTCGGTTATACAGATGCCATTCGTTCCCCCTATTGTTTCGTATAGGAGGCTTAATTGGAGTTATTTGTTTCATCAGATGGCATAGTAATCATATCAGATGAAACAAAAACCAAATCTAAACAAACAAAAAAAAAAAAAAGCACGGAGTAACATTATTATAGCACTCAGTCATGCGACAGTGGATAAAAGTCGTGCTATCCAACTCAATGCTCAATGAATTGTTCCTGTCGTTAACTTATACATTTTGCACATTCCAAAGAATAGCTATACACCAATCCGTAGAACTTTGAAGGAGGCATTCAAAATGCAAATGAATCGTTAAAGAATTCTCTTATAACCACTGTTACTAAAGTATTTATTTATTACTAATAGACTGGTGAGAGATTAACTCGTCTAAGGTTACAGTATAAGTATGCAGCAGACGTTGTTGGACATTAGCATACCACTTCATAGTGTTAATGTGTGGGGTAAGACTTGATATCAGTAACACTGAATGAGTAAAGAACAGACTTAATGGTGCGTCTATATGTAATGCTGATGTAATCACACGGTGAAGATGTAAATGTAGGATGTCACGTGAACCAATGATAGGAACCAGTTGACAAGTACGTGAGATTCAATTACAAGGCCTGACAGTACGTGAGATTTAATTACAAAGCCTGACAGTGCGTATTTAAGTTGTTGTCCTCGAGGAAGGGTTAGTCTAGAGAGAGTATTCCTGATAAACAGAGAGAAAATATACTTTTATTGGTACAGGCTGATTGGTGACCTCCGTCGCGGAAACGAATATTCGCATGTTTATCTCCAGCAGTAACATACCGAAGCCGTTAAGATGGCGCTTAACGTGAAGAGGTAGTACTTGACCCCGTTTTCAGGATATCCATGAGTAGTTCTGGTATCATGTCATGACTTGTCTGACATCGTACTACGGTGAGGCATCACTCTTGTCAGTCCGATGTACCCCCAATACACCTAAATATCAAAATAAATTTACAATCATATTCATTAATATAAGAAAGATAAAGTAAGTCATTACACATGGCGTCAGAATGTCAGTTTGTCTATATTGTGTATAGAACTGTACTGGACTCTGTCATGTAAGTGACCCTCTGCATTACAGACTGGGATAAATAAAGTTACGATTATTTTTTTTCTTAAGTGCAATATACACATGCTCAGACCTCCACTTTCCATGAAAAGATTCCGTAATAAGTTGAACAAATACATCCATGCCGGTCATTTATTGTCACGTTTAACATACAGTATGCGTAAATGAATGCCAGTAACATAAAATACCTTTAAATGAATGTCATTAACATGAAACAGACGTAAAAGAATGATACTAACATAAAGATACACGTAAACGAATGTCATTAACATGGATTGTACGTAGATGATTGTCATGACCATGAAATACACGCCAATGAATGCCATTAACATAAAATACACGCAAATGGATGTTATTACGATTATCTAATAACTCGACGAGAGAAATGATGAACGCTAAATACTTGACATTCAGTTGGTAATAATTTTGTCATTTACCCGCCTATTTCCTTATGTATCAGGAGCGATATATCCAAATCCCATAGCCACTGTTAGCTTCTTTTATTTGAAACCAAAGTGGATGGAACCAAGTGAAACCATTATGTATCGATCAAATAGATATCACGATAAACCGATTTTCGGTAAAAACTTAAAGACGCCATCTATTTTCATAAGAAATAATTCAGCAAGTAAGGCATTATGTTAGTTTTCAAAATGCTAAACAAACTGAATAAGAGCATATACTGAGATGCATATTGGTCAAGGGATGTGTATTATAGACCCAAGAAGGTGAAGTTGATTCTAATATGCATCGATTTGGGATGAATCGTTATTTTAAAACCCACTTTTTAAAGGCGTTTGTGACAGTTTGCTACATTTTCTATATAGACAAAGAAGGAAAATTTTAATTGAATTTTTATTAATGGCCCAAAAGTGTTTAAATATCACACTTAGGGGCAGGTAACTCAAAAAGTTGGACGGTGACCCCCCTTTTCCCCCATAAAAATGTTTCTTTTATGATTCACTATAATCATGCAAAGTTAAAAAAAAAATAGAAAAGTTATATTTTCCCTTCTTTGTCTATATAGAAAATGTAGCAAACTGTCACATACGCCCTTAATTACGGATTCCTACATGTTTCTCCAGCTGTATTAGGGCAATCAGGACAGTGTGTTACATTTATAATAGGTGTGGCAATGTTATTTAAAAATATCCATTTATATTGTTCGGCAATTCTCAGAAGAACACAGGATTACGATATGAACATATTTCAAATTGTTTATATTTATTTTGAAAAAAAAAAATGCTTTATTTCAGAGTACTGAGTACACGTAACCATGTTTGGAATTTGCAGTTTACGTTTCCCTGGCACGGTCACTTGTTTAAATCAATACCGATATGGTAAGTACTCAGGCCTGGGTCCGGGGATGCTTAAAATATGATTGTGATGGATGTCAGTGATAAGGGGGTCCCCTGAAAAAAATGTTTCTAGGGTAACGGAGATGCATTCTGAAGGGTATCTGCGGAAAAAACGATGGCTTTCTTAAGTTAGATAATTTATATACAATGTATTTATATATTGAAATCTAAGCCTTGAGCTAAATAATGTTATTGCTTGGAGTCGAAATTTGCATTAGCGCATTTTTTCTTTATTTTTATACTTTCGGTCCTTAAAATCAACTTCAGTGTACACTCTTAGTATCACTTTTCTCTTGCCTCTGGTTTCTAAAATTATATGAATATGTGGAAGCAAATCTAAAATAACAAACTTTCATTATTTAATTCATTTGTTTTATTTTATGGACATTTTAGAACACACTTCAGAAATCTCTGAAGCAAACAGCCTACAGCTGCGGATAGTTGTCAAACTGACATGTATTATTGCCTAGTGGAAATATTTAGACCCGCTGCTTGTAATGATGCCTGCGCATGTTATTAAAATATCCTGGAATGGCTTTGCTTTTTTAAGTCGTGCTTCAAATCATGCTCGGCGTCGTTGGTCCTTTGCCTTGTGGATTTCGTTCTAAGAAAATGAATACCCACAAGACTATGTTACGTTCACAAATAAAAAAGTTATGCCGGCTTTAAGTTTTCTCTTCTGCATTTTTGCTACTCACTGAGATTGGACAAAATAGCCCTTTCGACAAAATAATCTATACCAACTTAAAGATTTCATTTAAACAAAGAAGATGAATTATACAAATATATTGTGGTTTCACTTAAAACGAGGGAAGTGCAGTCAATTTTGTTCTGCATATGTTGTTTATTGCTGACTTTCTTCTTCCTAGTCATTTACCGTTTCACGAAAATGCTCTTAGGCTGTTTTATTTTCATTAAACATATTTAGATTTCATTCTACATCTGTTTGTGAACAAAAGATGATTTGTAATATTGTGTATACTCAATATCAAACATGCTCTGCTGTCCCGAAAAGCGATGGTGAAAAAAATAAAACCACGATTTCAAATCTTATTTTTATTTGGCTTTGTTTTGGCTCCTGTTTATAAATATATACCTTACATACAAACATTGGCCGTTAGGATTTGTTTATATGTGTCCGTAAATTCATTCGTAACACTGTCTGTTAGGTTTAGTTTTAAATTACATGTCTTAAAATTCTTCTTTTTTTAAAAAAAAAAAATCATGACAATGAATTCAGATAATTAATTCTAGAAGAAATCCTAAATATGAAATATTTCTCATCAGCCTCAAAATAATAATTCTATCATAATCGAATCCGGGTTTGCATCCGTTTTAAAAAAACGGATACAATTATAAAAGAAAAAAAATACTTAAAGACAAACTGAACAAAAAAAAAGGTAATTCGTTTACAATTCATTATCTGAAATTATTGTAATGGTTTTGAAACAACTACTCTTATATTAGAATGTATGTAATTTCAATTCAAAGAGAATTAGTTGAGCATATCTATTTGCAACTGACAAAATTGAGGTCGATGAAGCTGTCTTTTAGATTGTAATATGCTATTCAGATATCTATTCAAAAATCAACTTGGCCAGCACTCCCCGTTCCATAATGCCAATCACTGATAGTACTGGTGGGGCTTCAGCTTCACATGATGAAATGTTGATTTTACCGTGTGAACTTGTCCTAACTGTTCCGTGTGAACTTGTCCTAACTATTCCGTGTGAACTTGTCCTAACTGTTCCGTGTGAACTTGTCCTAACTATTCCGTGTGAACTTGTCCTAACTGTTCCGCGTGAACTTGTCATAACTGTTCCGTGTGAACTTGACCTAACTGTTCCGTGTGAACTTGCCCTAACTGTTCCGTGTGATCTATCCTAACTGTTCAATGTGTTTGTACTGTTGAGTATATTCCCGTGAGAATTGATCTAAGGGAATCCACTCTTATCTATTCAAATTCAAAGGGAAACATCTCGAAATGAATATTAACGATTGACTGGCACTGTGATTCTGAAGTATGTTGTTCTATGGGTCTGTCTGCTCCAACAAACTCTCCGAATCAGATGACCAAAAGCGATGTGCCTGGGGGTAAACTAAACATGAACAAATGAACAGTCATTTATTACCACGTTCAACACTTATGTTTTTTAACTTTACAGTTGTTAAATGCTAAAAACAAAACATTAAATGGATTATATATTTCCGTTTATAAAGAAGTAATATTTAGTGTTACTTGCGACATTTAGCGTCAGCCATATAACGTCAAGTGACATTTCGTCAGCCATATAACGTCAAGTGCGACATTTAGCGACATTTAGCGTCAGCCATATAACGTCAAGTGCGACATTTAGCGTCAGCCTTGCGAAATATAACGTCAAGTGCGACATTTAGCGTCAGCCATATAACGTCAAGTGCGACATTTAGCGTGGTGCGACATTTAACGTTGCTACGGCGTAGATCTATATTGGCTCAACATAAGGTGAATCTATATAGATGTACATTGTTGTATAAACATGATCTTTTTTTATTACAGACAATTAGTTATCTTATTTCTGAACCAAAGCAGACCATATACAGATCTAAATGTTCCCTTGCACATTTTGGATAGCCCCAAATTTCGCTGTACAAATAATTGCGGCAATAATGGACGTTAAGAGCTGAATTTTGTTTCCATACCTGAACTTTTGTCATCTCTAATTGACATATTCTGTTATTGTGCACCGGTTCACCAA
>CM037787.1:28992061-29042061 GCA_021229015.1 Solen grandis | reverse complement strand
TATGCTCAAATACAAATTTTTCAGTAATCAGATGTTAACACAGTAGATTCAAGTAGTCTTGTTTTCTAACATGGCCATAAATTGTTACCTGTTCTCATATCATTGCATAGTCAGGTATTACATGCAGCTTGAAGGGACACCATAAACAGCACTGTTATGGATTTGAGAGTAAGTTAGTTCTTAAGGACTAGACTATTAGGTCCTCTATGTGTTTCCTGCAGGTATGCGACAGGTAGGACAACAGGTGTGGTGCTGGATGTGGGGGATGGTGTAGCACATGCTGTGCCCATCTATGAGGGGTTTGCCATGCCCCACAGTGTCATGAGGGTAGACATAGCCGGACGAGATGTCTCCAGATACCTCCGTCTGCTACTACGCAAAGAGGGATACGACTTTCACACATCAGCTGAGCTAGAAATTGTCAGAACAATCAAAGAGGTGTGGACTCGAGTGTCTTTTGAGATGTCTTGTTTTACTTTTGCTGCAAATTTGCGGGGGATCGGGGCGGGTTCTATATGTTCTTCAGAGGCTTTGTTTGAAATTGAGAGCTAAGGAAAAGGTGTTGCATTGAATAGCATCCCCAGGTCATTTTTTTATTGTTTTTAAAACTTTTAAAGAGTGGTATAGATGGAAAGTGCAAAACATTATACAATACATAGTATTTTTCGAAACCTCGACGGAACCGTCGCGTCGTGGAATTCACTACATTCACAACTAAAATTGCTCTAACTTTTTTATTTTTTAAGTTATTTTGATGAAACTTGGAACACAAATACTTTATTGTTGACTGGGCCAGATTCTATTGTTAAATATACTCTATTGTTCATTTTGGTTATTGTAAAAGAAAAAGAAAAGCATGATATATTTAAGATTTTCTGATGCATCGTGGAATTTCGTATATTCACAACAAAAGTTGCTATAACTTTTTTATTTTTTAAGATATTTTGATGAAACTTGAAACACAGACACTTTACCATTAACTGATCAGATTATGTTTTTTTTAAATTCTCTATTGTTCACTAAGGTTATTGTATGTGAAAACTGAAAGTATGTCATGTTTTAAGATATAATTGAAAATTTAAGTTAAGACTCCACAGTTCCTGATTCTTTAATAAACCAAATCACAGCTTATTTTAAATGTTATGACACTTTTCCCAAAGTTTTGCACAATAAATACTTATTTCAAAATATCTAATGACATATTTCCATTTACTTTACAAAAAAGACATTCATGAAAGTGAATAAAACTTTTGGTGTGTAAAATATTCTGAATAGATTTACATCTATATATGACAATGGGTATGTAAAGTATTCTGATAGATAATATAATGGAAGTTAATTTAATATTCAAATAAGAAAAAAAATACTATAATGGTTATGGGGGAATTAAGGTTTTCAAAAAGATGTGATATCAATCACATCAATATTAAGCATTCACTGCAGAAACAGTAATTTTGGGAGATAAAAGAAAAAAAATGATATCTTGATACTTATTCATTATATAAAAAATAAGTTGTGATATATTTATTAAACGAGAGAGAGAAAAGAGAGAAAGAAGTTATACTTAGAATTTAAAAAAACTTTTATTTTTCTCAAAATTGAAAATCTAAAATTAAGCCTAACACTTTTCCAAAACAACATTGTATAATCAAGTATCCAAATCTTGACTGGCTGATTATAAGGTTACATAATATTGCTCAATAATGTCATAAATCGCACTGGTGGCTGCACCTGAACCATAGACTACTTCCCTAGTGATTGCACCACATGGGGCCAGCCATCAACTGTAACTCTATAAAAGGGGATGCAATCTCAAAGGGTTACTAAGTTTGTTATAAGTTAAATAAGGTCATAAACTATCAGCTGGAAAGTGTCTCCCAATCAGTTGATTACACAGCATGGGGCCTAGCTTTGTAATTTATGATGCAATATGGAAGACCCTCCCACACACACACACACCAATTAAAACAAGAGGTTTTTGTCAGTTAAGAGTGTAAAAATTGTTGGTTATATGCAACCAACTTTAAATAAAATTTTGTATCTTGTAGGAAGAGTACAGAATCACTAATTATATGTTTATTCATTTAGGTTAATTGTATTAAAAAAAAATACAAAAAATACAGGCTTTTCCATCTAAGACAGCAGTTGTTTTATGCAGTTCATCTAATTTATTTATACTTTTAATGAGTGAGTATTGTCCTATGTTCCTCCACATTTACTTAAGTTTTTAATCCGATTGATTGATTTCCCCTTCATTTCAAAGTCAGATGTAAGTTTGAGATTTTGATCACGAAAAATGATAGGTTGCATGCATGATTTTAATCTAATGAAGAAATGATATACAGTATAGTGATTTTTTTCATCACCAAAGAAGGTGGGTAAGGAATGCAATATTAATGAGGATTGCATTTCATCCCATTTTTTTTTTTCAGAAATAAAGAAAATTTTACTAATATGTATATGCAGCACCATTCATTCATTGTGAAAATAAATGCTTATACATGTCAACCAAAGTGCAGTTAGAAGTTAGTTATGACAATTACGATCGTCGTATGGTACGAAATTTCACTCGGTAAACAAAGTAATTTAACTAAGTAAAATATGTATTACAATGATACTAAAGTTAAAAAAATATGTTAATTAAAGGATTTATACGCGAAAGATGTTGTATCAACAAGAAAAACATCCATATACACCTTTATATTCTCGTTCTGAAGTTTTGTTTTCATTATCGGTAAAATTCAAAATGGCGGCCGCACTCGATTCGCCGAGCGGACGGTTTTTTTGTAAAAGTTTGATTTTCATCGGACGATGCGGATGCTTTAATATGCATGAATTGTCTTGAAAAATATATCAAATTAAAGAGCAGACTTAATACTTCTAGAAGTTTAGAGATCTATTTTACTTACTTTTTAATCTTCCTAAAAAACGCGCCAGACTTCACTACCTTATTACTCGGAAATTAATTGACATAAACGTTAAGTTCAAAAACCTCGAGAAAGTTCATTCTTTTCTGTAAATGGTGATATAATTTTTAAATCTAAAAAACGGTGTTTAATAATCCGCAACCGCGATCATTAAACATACGTGTAATCAATTCTGCCTCAGTTACACGGTATCCCGAAATTACACAAAATTTACTTACCTGGCGGATTTTACACACAACTACGACAAAAATAAGAACAAAACAACAAAAACATATACATCATTGGAAAGATAATTTTATTTACACTTAAGATATGTAAGTTTGATATTGTTTTGATTTTTTTTCCCCTTTGAAAACAGACTTTTTGTACACTAGGTATACCGATTTTGCAGAATTCTTAACTGGCTATGCTGCTCAGCTGGGGATGCTACATTGAATGTGGTTTTAAGTATTTTCGATGGTCTTCATTTTAGAAAGAAGTTACAGTATGTGTATCATTGGTACATGTATTTTCTTTTTAATACTCAATCATAAACTATTGAACAAACTGTGAAATGATTATGAGATATATAGATTTATATTAGATGCATTTTTTGTGTAAAATTTAAATACCAGTAGAAGCTTTTAAAACAGTTTGAAATTCATGAGGTAAAAAATCTTCTTAGAAAGGAATGTCTATTGTCTATTTCAGAAAGCGTGTTATCTTTCAATTAATCCATTAAAAGAAGAATCCATGGAGGTAGAAAAGTCAAACTATATGCTGCCTGATGGAAGTACGATAGAGGTAAGCACTGTTGCGTTTTTGTTTGAGAGCCATTTTTAACCCTTACAATGATGTGGGCACTTGTGACTGTCTTTGCGACCAGTGCAGACCAAGATCAACCTGCATATTGATTTTCTGTCAGTAAATTCTCAGCATACGAGAAGATGTAAAAGACTTGTCACTCTTTGTTGTGCTCTCTCAAACTCAACCATCGCTTTATTGTAGTGAACTATCAACCATTACCGAAACTAATTTTCAAGCTTAATTTAAATTGCTAAGAAAAAACTGATGTCGTATGAAACAAATATGAGTTACTATATATATATATTTTTCATTCCTTGTATTTAAATCCCATTCATTTTTCCCCTTTAAAATATTGTATCAGTTTCAGTAAACTGTTTCTGCATCCCTTACCTTTATCTACTGCAGAATTAAGTCTCTATTTTGTTTGATATGGTTTTGTAAATACCATTTCCTGTCAGGGCAATTGGTGTGATACTAATCTAGGTAATAAAAGAAATAATTAATTCATACAAATGGCATATGGGGGTGGGGGTGTCTGTCTTGTAAAAAAAAAATGGAGGGTAAATGTCCACCTTGTCAAAAAAGAGGCCTTCATATGGTTGATTTATTTTCTAACTTAAGAATTCTTAGTATATGAAGCAGGTAAAATCAATTGACCTGAATTGTTTTATTTAGGCTTATGGTTCTCTGGTGAGCAATCTATGACCCTCTTGCATACTTAAGACTTTTTGATTTAAGTTTCACATTCAATAGAAAATTCCTGTCCTATGTGTCATTGGGGGAGGTTATCTCTTTAAATATTGACTTCAAAGTTAGGAAATTAGGATGAGGCTTGGTGTTGAAGCATTACAGAAACAATTTGAAGATAAAGACCAAGGTGGTTTGGCCATTTATGCAGACTGAAGGACTCACAGAATGAAGGACTCAAACTAAAGTGTTAAAAGAAGAGCCTTAATCTTAAGGTCGACCAAAAAAAGACCTGGCTTGAATATGTTACAGCTGATGTGTTGGCCCTTGGCATCAGTGCATTGGAAGCAAAGGACGAAGACAGATGAAGAGAGGCCGTTGTTGAAGCAAGGGCCAACACATGGCACCCTGAAAAGTGGCCTAAATGATGATGGAGGCATTGTTACTGTTTTGATATCCTAGCACAGGATGCATATGCAGCAGCATCATATTTTTGATAGAAAATATCTTGCATCTTTTGTATTTTTTATAACCGTACAAAGTAAACACTGTATAGGTAAGTGATCTGTTTCAGATTGGACCAGCCCGGTACCGGGCACCTGAGCTGCTGTTCCGACCTGACCTGATTGGGGAGGAATGTGAGGGAATCCATGAGGTGTTGACTTACTCCATTCAGAAGTCAGACATGGACTTGCGGCGAACTCTCTTCTCCAACATTGTCCTGTCAGGAGGCTCGACTTTGTTCAAAGGTGAGTTGGGGGGAGATTCAGTAGGCACCAGTATTGGTCATTAATCTGAATTTTTGTTTTTGGAGAGGGATGTAGTGAATGTACATGCAGATTGCCCAGGAGAGGTTTCCATGATAAAATGAAAAATGGGCTTGGTGAAAACTGTTAACTAAACATTAATGAAACAGGGCGCCATGGTCCATAGGTAACATACCTGTCTGTGGATCTGAAGGTTGTTTTTTAGAACCCTGTTTGGGACAGGGATTATTCATGACTTCCCAGATGCATAGTACTAGTCCAATCCAGGAACTATCAAGGGGGATTGGTATAAGTTGTAAAAACTTGTTTCCCAACCAATTTGAAATAAATGTAAACTAGCTAACTAAATGAAGCAGTGCCTACAGAAGTTTAAAGCCAAATTTTCAGCATGTTAAATCTGAAGCACCGTACACACGGTCAGATTATGCGCAGCTACGTATTAGGTGCATCTTAATTTTCAGGGTAACTTATTTAGAAAAAAAAATCACTTATCGTATACGGTGGAATATTATTTGAAATTCGTGCTGTCATACATTTTGACAGACTGACAGCTATCCGTATGTCACCATTGTTATACGCCCGAAGGGCTGTATTATGTTATGCCGCTGGTCGTCCGTCCGTCTGTCCGTCCGTCCGTCCGTCCGTCTGTCCGTCCGTCCGTTAGCAATTTCGTGTCCGCTCTGTATCTTTTGAACCACTTAATATAAATGAAAACTATTTGGCAGAAGTATCACCCAGAGTGAGAGGATGTGCAGAACATAGGTTTCAGATGGCTAGGTTCAAGGTCAAGGTCACAATTCAAGGTCAAATATCTTAACTGGTGCAAAATTAGTATTTTTGTGTCCGCTCTGTATCTTTTGACCTGCTGGATGTAAATGGAAACTATTTGGCAGAAGTATCACCCACAGTTAGAGGATGTGCAGAACATAGGTTTCAGATGGCTAGGTTCAAGGTCAAGGTCACAATTCAAGGTCAAATATCTTAACTGGAGCAAAGTAAGTATATTTGTGTCCGCTCTGTATCTTTTGACCCGCTGGATGTAAATGGAAACTATTTGGCAGAAGTATCACCCACAGTAAGAGGATGTGCAGAACATAGGTTTCAGATGGCTAGGTTCAAGGTCAAGGTCACAATTCAAGGTCAAATATCTTAACTGGTGCAAAATTAGTATTTTTGTGTCCGCTCTGTATCTTTTGACCTGCTGGATGTAAATGGAAACTATTTGGCAGAAGTATCACCCACAGTAAGAGGATGTGCAGAACATAGGTTTCAGATGGCTAGGTTCAAGGTCAAGGTCACAATTCAAGGTCAAATATCTTAACTGGAGCAAAGTAAGTATATTTGTGTCCGCTCTGTATCTTTTGACCCGCTGGATGTAAATGGAAACTATTTGGCAGAAGTATCACCCAGAGTGAGAGGATGTGCAGAACATAGCTTTCAGATGGCTAGGTTTAAGGTCAAGGTCACAATTTAAGGTCAAATATCTTAACTGGTGCTAAGTTAGTATTTTTGTTTGTGTCCGCTTCAAACAGATCATGACAGGTCCAACCACAGATAATAACTCCACAATTGACCTCATATTCACCAACATTGAAGACTGTATATGTGGAACCAAAGAAGCATATTACACTGACCATAAACTATGTTGGGTTAGCTGGTAATGAGGTAACTCTTGATTAAAGCACTATTCACATAATAAGAAACATGAAAAACCTATTTGTAGCCACTGTTATAATAAAGCCCTTGAAGATTAACATTGCCAATCCTTCTTGTTGAAATAATACTTTATATATACATGTTTGTGCTTATCCTTTTTGTCTTAGGATATTCCCTGACAATACATACCTTCGGGCGTATATTGCCCCGCTGTCAGCGGAGCTCTTGTTGATCATATGGTGAACTGTTTGATTTACATGGCATAAGATTACTGTTAGACTGTTACGTTAAGGAGGGGTAGGATAAAGGTGACACATTTTCATAACATGGCATTACTCAACCATATCCCTGCATTCTAAATAACACAGGGGACCAATGTCATCTGTCGAAATTCTCCCAACTAACAAACATTATGTAACAAATACCACCTGTAAAATTTCTCCTGTACATCATGAGTCCCCGTAAAATAAACTAATATGTTTATTAGTCCCCTACCGGTGTTCACACCGGAGGGGACTATAGGTTTGCCCTCCGTCTGTCCGTCCGTCTGTCCGTCTGTCCGTCCGTCTGTCCGCTCAAATCTGGATCCCGCGATAACTTAATAACTAAGCAAGCTAACTTGATGAAACTTGCTATATGACTAGATGGCAATGTGTAGATTATGCACGTCATTTTATTTTTGTTCTTCGACTAAAATTGTGGTTGCTATGGTAACGGAAATAGTGAAAATATGGCAAAAATGGGATCCCGCGATAACTAAGCAAGCTAACTTGATGAAACTTGCTATATGACTAGATGCAATGTGTAGATTATGCACATCATTTTATTTTTGTTCTTCGACTAAAATTGTGGTTGCTATGGTAACGGAAATAGTGAAAATATGGCAAAAAATGGGATCCCGTGATAACTAAGCAAGCTAACTTGATGAAACTTGCTATATGACTAGATGGCAATGTGTAGATTATGCACGTCATTTTATTTTTGTTCTTCGACTAAAATTGTGGTTGCTATGGTAACGGAAATAGTGAAAATATGGCAAAAAATGGGATCCCGCGATAACTAAGCAAGCTAACTTGATGAAACTTGGTATATGACTAGATGGCAATGTGTAGATTATGCACGTCATTTTATTTTTGTTCTTCGACTAAAATTGTGGTTGCTATGGTAACGGAAATAGTGAAAATATGGCAAAAAATGGGATTGATTACCATATTGAGTCAAGGTGGAGCCGGTAGGGGACTTTATGTGTTGCATACAACACCAGTTACTTGTATTGAAAATGGCTTCCATCAAGTTATTTCAGTTTCTTACGATCAGTAGGATAACTAATAAGAACAAAAGCAATAACCTGGTATTGTTTATTCTGGTTTTGTATAGACTTTATGGCATATTATTATATTACTTGGCTTTCAGTATATCCATTTTTTGAGATCGTATAACGGTAAATTTCACTTCTCGGTGATTGAAAAAAGAAACCTGAACAGCTGTATATCATTGTATAAGGCGCACCCCCTCTATAAACCTGAATTATCTGGAAAAACAGTGCGCCTTATCTGCCAGTGTATACGGTAGAAAATGTTGCTCATGCAATAGAATTTCTGAAGCCCAAAATGGGCATACATTTGTGTTCAGAAGTTTTAAATGAAAATGGAACTGGATTGATGAAATAAGATTTTATTTTTTATATTTTCAATCTTTTACAGGTTTTGGTGATAGATTATTAAGTGAAGTAAAGAAATTAGCTCCTAAGGACATTAAGATAAGGGTAAGTATAGTTATAAAATGCATATCTTCATGGGCCTTTAAAAAGACCAGCTATGTTGGATATCAGAATAAACAATTTTTTCTGTTCATTTCTAGAAGTCTCAATAGTTTCCCATATGATGCTGAAACTTTGAAACAGTTACTCTCTCATTTCATGGTGAATGCCATTAACGATATAAGTATTTACTGTTTTCTCTCAATGAATGTCATAAACCTTTTACCTCAAGAATATTCATGTACATATAATGAAAATAAAGTTTCTGAACTTGAGGTAACACATTTTGCTTTGCTTTGCAGATTGATCTCAGCTACAATCTTATATGAGTAAACAGAGGAGACCTTGATTAGACAGCCCACAGAAGTTTTTGTCTGATTGGGTCTGCTCTGTTTGCTATTGTGTAAAATAAGTCTACATACATGTATAAATGAGGTAGAGGGTTGAAATGAATGAAATGTCTTTTCATACTGACTGACAATTGAATAGTTCCTTTCTTTTATCATACTGAGTAACATATTCAAAAGTTATGCTCTGGTCATGATGAAGGTCTGAAAGCTAAATATAAGTATATATAATTTCAGATATCTGCACCTCAAGAAAGATTATATTCAACATGGATTGGGTAAGAGTCCTGTCTCTCTTTTTATAGTTAGAATTTTAAAAAAAGATTCAGAAACCTGTGTCTGTTCAGTATTTTTCTGTATAAGATTCAATCTTCACAAAAGTTCTTATTTTTCAGACCCTGTAGGTGTTTTGAGTGTCAGCCTCATTCATTCATTTCAAAATTTATTTTCTCTGATTTTGAGTAATTGGGTGTTTTGGAATGTACCTATTTATTATCCCACCTGGAAATTCCCTTTACATGACCACACTGTGATAAAAATAGATTCTTTTGGGTTTCCAGGATGTTTTAAAAAATAGAATTTTTGGATTACCATACCAGGCCAGTCTCATCTCTGATTAACAGCCACCTCCAAATAAAGGACAGTTTTTAATTTCCATTGAGTATCATTTGTTCACAGGTTCAACTGTTTATATTTTGTTATTTAGTAAAACAGGGATTGGAAACTCCTTTGCATGTTTCTTTATAATCTGACCTATACAAGCTGTAGGCACTTGTGATTGCCTTTGCAACCAATGTACACCAAGATCAGTCTGCATATCAGTGAAATCTGATCATGGACTTTTTTGTTAATTCAGTAAGCACCCCTATACATAACTGATGGTACATTCCAAAATGCATAGAGGACATATCCATTTAGGAAATTAGCATTGTAAGGGTTAAACACCAAATCATGGAGCATGGTTGCCAAAATCAAATTGATCCATGCAAAACTGGTTGCTGTGGCAACTAATATACTCCTATTTAAAATTTTCCTTGAAACCAGTGGCTAAAATTCAGTTTTATTTGGCACAAATTATCACCTCATGCCCCTCTTCAGAAATAGCTTGATAAAGTTAATCACGGTTAATTTTTTTGTACAACCTTTTTTTTTTCCACTGAATCCCTTCAGGAATTGTTTTGATACTTGTATATGACCACCACCCCAACCTGTAGGCAAGAGGGGATAACCGGGTCATGGATTTTGACCAAATTATGCCCCTTTTTAATCCCCCGCCATGAAGTGGGAGGGGGGCTATAGGAATGGCCTTCGTCTGTCTGTCCGTCCGTTCGTCTGTCCGTATCATTTTCGTGTCCGCTCCATATCTCCTTTACCGCTTGAAGGATTTTCGTGAAACTTGCCTCAAATGTAAACCGAGTTGAGACGATGCAGAACACAGGTGGCAGCCATGTAGGCTCAAGGTCAAGGTCACACTAGAAGGTTATGTGTTTGGACTTTCAATTTCGTGTCCACTCCATAACTCCTATACTCCTCGAAGGATTTTAATGAAACTTGTCTCAATTATAAACCAAATTGAGGCGATGTGCAGAACACAGGTGACAGTCATGTTGGCTCAAGTTCAAGGTCAAATTTGATGGTTCAGTGTTCATTCCTGGATATTTTTGTTTCCGGGGCGGCGGGGGATATAACTGTCCTTTGGACTGCCTTGTTTACTTAGAATCTTGGTTAAGTTTTTTGTACCACCTCACCTTTTTACTGAACCCCTTTAGGTATTGTTTTGATACTTGGAATACTTGTATATGACCATGACCCCAACCTGTAGGCAAGAGGGGATAACCCTGTAATGGATTTTGACAAAATTATGCCTCTTTTTCGACTCAGAATCTTGGTTAAGTTTTCTGTACCAACTCCCTTTTTAGCTCACCTGAGCTTTTGTGATCGCCTTTTGTCCGTCGTGCGTCGTCCGTCGTCAACAATTGCTTGTGAACACTCTAAAGGCCAAAGTTTTAGCCCAATCTTCAATAGATTTGGTCTGGATGTTTGTTTACATGATATCTCGGATGAGTTCGAAAATAGGTCATATGGGATCAAAAACTAGGTCACCAGGTCAAATCTTAGAAAAACCTTGTGAACACTCTAGAAGCCACAGTTTTGGCCCATCTTAATGAAAATTGGTCAGGATGTTTGTCTACATGATATCACAGATGAGTTTGAAATTGGGTCATGTGGGGTCAAAAACTAGGTCACCAGGTCAAATCTTAGAAAAACCTTGTGAACACTCTAAAGGTCACAGTTTTAGCCCAATCTTCAATAGATTTGGTCAGGATGTTTGTCTACATGATATCTTGGATTGGTTCGAAAATGGGTCATGTGGGGTCAAAAATTAGGTCACCAGGTCAAATCTTTGAAAAACCTTGTGAACACTCTTGAGGCCAAAGTTTTAGCCCAATCTTCAGTAGATTTAGTCAGGGAGTTTGTCTAAATGATATATTGGATGAGTTCAAAAATGAGTCACGTGGGGTCAAAAACAAGGTCACCAGGTCAAATCTTAGAAAAACCTTGTGAACATGCTTGAGGCCACATTTTTGGCTCAATCTACATGAAACTTTGTCAGGATGTTTGTCTTGATGCTATGTTGGATGAGTTCTATATTGGATCATTTTGGGTCAAAAACTAGGTCACTAGGTCAAATTTTAGAAAATCTTAAATCTTAGAAAAACCCTGTTAACACTCTAGGGGCAACAGTTTTGGCCCAGTCTTCATCAAATTTGGTCAGGATATTCATCTACATGATATCTTGGATGAGATTAAAATTGGGTCACTTTGGGTCAAAAACTAGGTCACCAGGTCAGATCTTAGAAAAACCTTGTGAACACTTTAGATACCACAGTTTTAGCCTTACCTTAATGTAACTTGGTCAGAATGTTTGTATACATCAAATCTCGGATGAATTCAAAACTGGAGAACATAGGGTCAAAAGTAGGTCCCCAGGGCAAATTTTAGAAAAATCTCTTAGAACATCTAAAGGCCTACATTTTTGTCCCATAGAAAAACACTTTAGATGCCAGATTTTTTGTTATTACGCCTAACACAGCCATCTTACTCAGGTGAGCGACACAGGGCCATCTTGGCCCTCTTGTTCACTTAGAATCTTGGTTAAGTTTTTTGTACCACCTCACTTTTTACTGAACCCCTGTAAGTATTGTTTTGATACTTGGAATATTTGTATATGACCACGACCCCAACCTGTAGTCATGAGGGGATAACCCTGTAATGGATTTTGAAAAAATTATGCCTCTTTTTTGACTCAGAATCTTGGTTAAGTTTTCTGTACCAACTCCCTTTTTAGCTCACCTGAGCAAACGTGCTCAAGGTGAGCTTTTGTGATCACCCTTCGTCCGTCGTCCGTCGTCAACAATTTGCTTTAAACGACATCTCCTCTGAAACCGCTGGACAGAATTTAATGAAACTTGGCAGGAATTATCCTTGGGTGAGGCTCTACAAAAGTTGCTAAAATAAAGTTGATCCATGAAGAACTCTGGTTGCCATGGCTACATAAAGAAAAATAATTTGAAAACTTTAAAAATCATCTCCTTCAAAACTACTGGCCAGATTTCAAAATAATTTGGTACAGATGTTCCTTGGGTCAACCTCTACCAAAGTTGCTAAAATTATTCCGATCCGTAAAAAAACATGGCCGCCAGGGGCGGGGCTTATTTGCCTTATATGTATATAGAGAAACCTTTAAACAACATCTCCTCTGAAACCACTGGACAGAATTTGATTAAACTTGGCAGGGATGATACTTGGGTCAACCTTCACAAAAGTTGCTAAAATAAACTTGATCCATGTAGAACTCTGGTTGCCATGGCAACAAAAAAAAATAAAAATGAAACTTTAAAAATCATCTTCTTCAAAACTACTGGCCAGATTTTAAAATAAATTGGTACAGATGTTCCTTGGGTCAACCTATTTATCTCAGGTGAGCGATTTAGGGCCATCATGGGCCTCTTGTTTTATTGAACCCCTAAAGGTATTGTTTTTTTTACTTTGAATACTTGTATATGACCACCACCCCAACCTGTAAGCAAGAAGGGATAACTCTATCATGGATTTTGACCAAATTATGGTCCTCTTTCAACTTAGAATTTTGGCTATGTTTTCGGTACCAACCAATTTCCCACTGAACCCCTTGAGGTATTGTTTTGATACTTGGAATGCTTGTATATGACTACCATTCCTACCTGTAGGCAAGAGGGGATAACCCTGTAATGGATTTTGACCCTTTTTCAACTTAGAATCTCAGTTAATGTTTTTGTATGACACTTTTTAATCTCCATAACTTTGTATGGGCCTCTCTGAGGGATCTTGGAGGCCGCTTGACTTATCTTTACAAAACTTCACACTTAAGTCATCAATGAGTAGTGATGCTTTCCTGACTTTGTAAATTGGGGTCCCTAGAGGTCAGGCCTGACCCCCTCAGAGTTGGATTTTTGAATAAGATTTATGTTTTGGTTAGATATTTCAAATGTCCAAACCTGAATCATATAGTTTTTGTTCCTAAAAATGCGAAGATTGAATAGTACTACTTTGGTGTCCCCAAGGTCACCCAGGGGTCAGGCCCCACCTTCTAAATTTTACTTATGACCTTAAAAATTCAGATCAAACCATGGGTCACAAGGGGGTTGGCCCCACCCAGTCAGTTTTACCTCTGACCTTTATTTAAAAAAAAACAAAAAACATTGAGATCCCCACCCATAAGCCATATATATTCTTGTTCCTCATGGTCAGACACATTAAATTGTACTTCTTAAGTGTCTGAGAGGGGTCACAAGGGGGTCTGGCCCCACCCAGTCAGTTTTACCTCTGACCTTTATTTAAAAAAAAACAAAAAAACATTGAGATCCCCACCCATAAGCCATATATATTCTTGTTCCTCATGATTAGATGGATTGAATGATACTTAATGATTGACTTTATGATTGTCTAAGGAGAAACTCTATAAACTTTCTATACTTGCTTACTTTTTCACTGAACCCTTTGAGATATTGCCTTAAAACTTGGAATACATGTTTATATCCTTTGTTTACTTTTTGATAATAAAATAATTCTTATTTTGCCTTTTACTGCAATATTGCTATATTGACAAGCATTTGAATGGTCGAGCGCACTGTCTAACTGACAGCTCTTGTCCAAAGAAGATAACCCAAATGTCATTTTTGAAAATTTGACATGAGTTATCCCATTTAATAGATAATATTATATACAAGAAATATTAAAATTCTTTTCTGTTGTAACTAGTTGAAACTAACAGTCAGAATTTGATTTCTTTTCCTTTAATTGTTCTCTACAGAAACTGCTACAACAAAGTTCATCCCTTGAAAAATTAGTCTCCAAGGATTTTGGACAGTTTCATTATATATAAAATCTATATACATTTGACACTGTTACAGGGGATCAATTTTGGCTTCACTAGACACATTCAAGAAGATGTGGGTGTCCAAACGGGAGTACAATGAGGAAGGAGTGAAGGCTATACACAGGAAGACCTTCTAACCACGATATCACCTTCATCTTCCCACAGCCCTCCGGTGGCGCACAGCTTTGATAATCTTCTCGTCTTGATGCTGGTGTCCAATATCTTCCATACATTGTGACATGCTGTAGAAAAAATAACATCTTCAAGTGCTGTGGAAATTCTTTACTTCAGAAGTATTTTTTTCTTATTTTGGTCAGAATATTAGTTTTATTTTCTGGCAGTAATGAGGAGCAAATATCAGGATTTTTTTTTTTTTTTTGCTAAAGTTAATGTCATAAAGCTATGTACATTGCCAGGTATAAAATATATGTGCAATATTTTGATTTTTACCAAATAAGGAAAGAGTAAATTGTGAATAAGCAGAATAAAAAATTCAGTATTGATAAGTGTGAAATATGTTTATAAGATTAGGAAATGGCATCAGAGGCGTGATTTCAAAGTGTATGTCACTTGCTACGTAGTGTATATGCATGTCGTTGAATCTCTCATACATGATGTACACACAGTGGAACCACAAACTTATGTGCAATGTTTATTTTCTTACTGTGCTATGAATGACAGATACACCACAAAAACCTGCCCTACTTATTGACCCCCATGTGTTGGAGATGGGTTGTGATGGGTACCAGAGTATGAATGAGAGTTTTTCATTCTGATTTAGATTGAAAAAGTGCATTTTTATATTTATTTCTATAAAGGTAAGGGGCTTTTTTTGGTTATTTTTTAGGGACAAAGTGGTTGACCTGTGATGTTCAGGGTTTTTTTTTTTTCATTAAGTGATTTATGTAAGCTTTGATAAGGGATTTCTCTTTCTTTTTACTCAAGTTCTTGCAGATATCTTTTGGGTAAAATGTTATTTAATTACTTGGGTGTCCCCCCTCACTCCCCTTAGATTTGAGTGAATGAATGAATAGAACATGTTCGCATATCTGTAAAGATGCACATAGACATGGCTATGATTCTTTGCACAGTCTTGTCGTGGAACAAATTTAAGCAATTAATAATGAGCTTATCAGAGCAATATTGCTGATGGATTAAAAAAATGTATACTATGTCCTACTATAGAGATTATATGATACCTTGACAGTGGTCAATTTATACACATTTTCTTTGATGGTTTAAAGGCAATATATTAAAACGTGCCTGTATTACATGAATAATGAAATGTTTCTGTTAGATCAAATCTTCACTGTTTGTGCCAACTATATGTAGAAAGTATTGCATTTCAAGGAATATTATGATCAATATATTTATTGAAACCCATTGAGTATACTCTTAATTAAGTAGAGGTTTGGGTGAAAGAGAAAGGTATTGGCCCATGAGAGTGCCAGGTTCAAGTCTGTTATCATTACATGACAGCTCAGCAGAATCTTCAAAGCTGAGAGTTTCCTCCTGGATCATGTTGGGGAAGGACCCTGTGGTAAGATTCAATGACTATTGATACAAAGCTTTGGAGTTGGTGAGAGCTTTTCTCTTAACACACTCCTAGATGCAAAGTACTGGTCCAACCCAGAAGTGGTCAAGAGGGATAAATATAAGTTTCAAAAACATGATTATCAGTATAATTAAGATATACAGGCAAAATGATTTTTTTTATCAGAATGTTACAGTCAGCTGATCTCATCTGAATTTCAGAACTGAATAGAAAAGACTGTTCTGGATTGTACAAGTTTTATTGTAGCAAAACAAGTTTCCCCTTATATCAGATGAATATTGAGTTTATTTGGTTCTTGATCACTGTGAAATATATAAAGATGTTCAAAACAAAAACTTAGGCATTTATGTTATTTAAAAAACTTAGGCATTTATGTTATATATGTATAGCACTTAGTCTGAAATAACTTTTTGATAAAACAGAGATTCCAGCAGATTTAAAGTACAGAGTATTGTAATACAATTTTGAGAAGTTAACTTTATTAATTCAAACAGATGTATTTTTGTGAATTGCACTGAATAGTTTGTTATATGAAATATTTTCTCTTGCCAAGTCACCCCTTATAATTATGTAAAATGCTTTTCCTTGGCACACCGTAGTTTACAGTACTTTTACACTTTTTTTGATGCATTTTAAGTGTTCATATTACATATATTCTAATGTTAAATAGAATATTTATGAAAAAGCTTGGTTAATTGTGAAATCATTCTCATAGTCATGGGATATTTATCTGAACTCATGGTCCATGCTATTAGCATATTCTCCAATCCCACCCAGATTGCAGATCACTTATCTTTATAAATTTACTATATTTCAATTGTATTTGGGTAAGGTTACTAACATCAATCATTGTTAAATTGATAATATATTTTGATCAACCATTGAAGAGAGGATAAAATCCCACGGCCCAAAGATGATCTATATTGATCAGGTTGGGCTGTCTGACAAAGATCCGGGCTTTCAGAATCAATCTTCTCAGTTTTTTAGACACAGACTTATATTACTGAAATTTTATAGAGTTGGTTTCATAATGAATTATTGATTTTCAAAACACTTGCAATTTCAGGCATTTATTACCCAAAAGCTGATTTCAATCACAGACATTTTTTTTAGCTCACCTGAGCCAGAGGCTCAAGGTGAGCTATTGTGACCGGTCTTCGTCCGTCGTCCGTCCGTCCGTCCGTCGTCCGTCCGTCCGTCGTCCGTCAACATTTTGCTTCAAACGACATCTCCTCCTTAACCGCTTGGTCAATTTTGATAAAACTTTACAGGGATGTTCCTTGGGTGGTCCCCTTTCAAAGTTGTTCAAAGAATTGAATTCCATTTGGAATTCTGGTTGCCATGGCAACGGAAAGAAAAAACTTAAAATGTCTTCTTCTCCAAAACAACCAACTGAATTTCAAAATGTTTTGGCACAGATGTTCCTTTGGTAAGTGTCTACCAAGATTGTTCAAATTATTTGGATCCGTAAAAAAACATGGCCGCCAGGGGCGGGGCTTATTTGCCTTATATGTATATAGAGAAACCTTTAAACAACATCTCCTCTGAAACCACTGGACAGAATTTGATTAAACTTGGCAGGGATGATCCTTGGGTCAACCTTCACAAAAGTTGCTAAAATAAACTTGATCCATGTAGAACTCTGGTTGCCATGGCAACAAAAAGGGGAAAAAAATGAAAACTTTAAAAATCATCTTCTTCAAAACTACTGGCCAGATTTTAAAATAAATTGGTACAGATGTTCCTTGGGTCAACCTCTACCAAAGTTGCTAAAATTATTCCGATCTGTAAAAAAACATGGCCGCCAGGGGCGGGGCTTATTTGCCTTATATGTATATAGAGAAACCTTTAAACAACATCTCCTCTGAAACCACTGGACAGAATTTGATTCAAATTGGCAGGGATGATCCTTGGGTCAACCTTCACAAAAGTTGCTAAAATAAACTTGATCCATGTAGAACTCTGGTTGCCATGGCAACAAAAAAACAAGAAAAAAAGAAAACTTTAAAAGTCATCTTCTTCAAAACTACTGGCCAGATTTTAAAATAAATTGGTACAGATACCTTGGGCCAACCTCTACCAAAGTTGCTAAAATTATTCTGATCCGTAAAAAAACATGGCCGCCAGGGGCGGGGCTTATTTGCCTTATATGTACATAGAGAAACCTTTAAACAACATCTCCTCTGAAACCACTGGACAGATTTAGATTAAACTTGGCAGGGATGATCCTTGGGTCAACCTTCACAAAAGCTGCTAAAATAAACTTGATCCATGTAGAACTCTGGTTGCCATGGCAACAAAAAGAAAAAAAATATGAAAACTTCAAAACTGCTGGCCAGATTTTAAAATAAATTGGTACAGATGTTCCTTGGGTCAACCTATTTATCTCAGGTGAGCGATTTAGGGCCATCATGGGCCTCTTGTTATTTTTTTATATGGCATCTTGATTCTAAATCTGAATATAGACTGAGGTGGACATAAAGCCCAGGTGTGGGGTGGATTCTTTAAACAAAGTTGGTGTGTCCAAGAAGCACAAGCTGATTAAACAGATTTGCACCTGTGTTTTGACTGCCCTCCATTGAATCACAGGTAAAAAGGCAATCATCAGAAGAACTTAATACAGTGCTTTTACTAAATAACGAGCCTTTTTCTTAGTGTTACATGCATCGGTTATCTGACCTTTTCATATTTTTAGAACAAGTTTGGATTTTGTAGAATTCCCAAAAGTATTGGTTCTGTCTAGGAGGATATTTTGTTCCCAATCTAGAATTTTTTGTGAGAAAATTTCCCATTTCTCCTTTTCACAGATATTGAATATTCTGTAACCGTTGCTTAAGACTGTTTCCTATGTAGATGACAGTAGATTTGATTTCTTCTGCCCCCTCAGCTGTGAACACGATACAGAAGGCTTTCATGTCTGTAATGTTTGGACCAATTTTTTTGTCATAAGAGATGTTCATGTTAAAGTCATATACCTGTTTTTGCCTATACTTTTTTTTGGTTTACAGATCTTGCAAGAATTAAACAAAATTCTTAAGTGTTTTCGTTGATTTGCAGAAATTGTATGTACATTGAAGAGTATAGGAGATTGTATAGCTGAACCTCATACCAGCCTTCAGTTGTTAGTTTTGATGAATTTTATTTTGTAGATCAAAGAATGATGAAAAACATTGAATTACCTAAATGTCGGATACTGAACTGTTGAATAGTCTTAAGTAGGAACAACATTTAATGATAAGGTTATATTGTGTAAGGGAAACGAAAGTTAGAATGTTTCTTTTAATGTCAGCAGTTGTATGATTTAATAATGTTAATTTTAAAAAAGGAAAAATTTAAATATGTGCCAGATGTGATTGTTTTACAGATAGTAGATTCTGTATTGAGTAAATGTTTCAGCTGGAAGCAGCAATTTTGTGCTTTGCTGTTAAGTAGATCTACCAGTGTGATATTTTTCTCTAGATTAGGTTGGATGCTGTATCAAGTCTGTTTCCAATGGCAGTGGTTGACAAGACTTAGCATGATTTGTTGGCAGTTTATTTATATATTTTTTTCATTTTATGCCAGTGTATATTTTGTAAATGCTTCAAGGGTTGTGTCCATGGACATTCTCTTATTCTTAAATCATATAATAAAACTGTGAAGTACCAACTAACTGGGGCAGTTTGTCTTGTTTTCTCACCATGTTTGTTTGCTTGCACTTTAAGAAGGTTATCCATCCATCATTAAATTGTGATCACCAAGTGATTATTGGAATTTTATAGTAAATGCAAGCCTTTGTAGATATTGAGCAAAAGAGCCTTTAACTCCCAAGTTAGTTTGTTGGGTTTTATGTCCAACAGACAGAATTTCAGTCATTTGGAGATGATGTCTACTTGAGACAGATATAGTGCTGCCACACACGTAGACCAGACCTGTGGTATGATACCACACACAATCACATTATCCTGACACTGAGCCAACCAGTCCTGCAATTACCCAAGGGAGCTATAACAGTGCCATTTTTAACGACTTTGGTATGTCGTAGCTGGGGATCGAACCCACAACCTCCCGCTCCCGAGAACTCGCAAGTCCGTAGATGTTTGAATCTGCAAAGAAGTCTTTAAGCATTTGAAGGACCATTATTATAAATCAATGATGAATAGATTACCTTAACAATTGGAAACTTATGACATATTTATTTCTTCTGAAAAATATTCCCTTCAGAAGTGTTGAATCAAACTCCATTCATCCATCACTTACCTCACAGTAATTTATGCCATCTCACAAATTACAGGAAACAAACAGGCAGAAAATGAGCAAGTATTGTGGTGGTGGGGTCAAATGCTAGTTGGCAAGAGCTACAGTTTTTGTGTGAGTTTCATTACAAGCTATCAATATTACATGTTCAAAATGAACAAAAATTATGCTCACACACAAATACAATATAACTACTCTCGCGAATGTTAAAGGCAGACACAACTATGTTTAAACGGCTCGCCCTTTCACATTTTAAGTCAAAGAAGTCAATAAAACGATCTGGAAATTTTTCATGTTGATGTTGAAACGAGGGTTAAAATGAATACAAGATGGTCCTGAAGATGCTCACCTTAGAAATAGTCTTGATTGCCTGCACAAGTTACTATATAATAGCATAATTATACTGAATACATAAGCCATGCAGAAATACAGCATGATCATTTCAATTCCACGAATCAAAAAGTACATGTGATCAAAATTTTAAGGTTGTAGCATAAAAAAAAACCTATGTAATATTAAAAGGGCCATAGCTCTTGACCTAATAGGCTGTTATCAGCCATAATTGAACTTGACCTTGAGATTATGGCAATAAACATTGTCATAAAGTTTCTTAAAGTTTAAAGATGATTGCTTAAGAAATGAAGATGCTAGAGTGCAAACTAAGTGAAATCTGGCATTTTTCAATATCAAAGGGCCATAACACCTGACCTAATTGGGTGATATCAGCCATAACTGAATTTGGCCAAGATATTATGGCAATAAACCTTGCCATAAAGTTTGAAGATGCTTGCCTAAGAAATAAAGCTGCTAGAGTGCAAACAAACTAATTGAGGACGGCAGAGATTCATCAATCCTAATAGCTCATTCTGAGCACATGTGCTCAGGTGAGCTAAAAAGACAAGTTTCATTTGATTCAGTTGAATAATTTGTGAAGAATTCCAACTGATTTTTTTGTCATATAGGGAATAACTTGTAAAGGTCAGGGAATAACTTGTAAAGGTCAAATGATTGATTTCAATGAACACTTAATGTTGTTCCTATGAGTATCAATTCCTCCTCTCTCTTTTTTTTTTGGCACCATTTAGTTCCAACATCTCGTAAACTACTGATCAGACCTAGTACGTTTTGTACATTTTTTTTGTTTGTGAGAAGATTTGAACCCACAACATATGGATCCTTAGTAATGTACCAGAAAACATGACAGCCTTTATTTATATAATTTTTACTGATGAAGAATTCAAACTTTCTGATGAAGGATGATTCATGAAAAACAGACTTGTAGAGAGCTAACTAAATGATAATGGCAACATTAAACAGAAGCACCCACTGTGTTAGTAGATCAAAATTTATTTTGGTCCAGCTATAAATGATATTTAAGATATACACAACAACAGTACAATAAACAAACAGTTGTGCACAATGTGTTGTAGAAACAAAGACATACAATTAAACAGACAAGTGCATTGTTGAAAAAAAAAACTTGCATTTGACTTAATGCATTCTTAATACAATTTTTTGCATACTTAGCATATATGTCTCTTAAAGCATTCCTAAAAGGATGAGCCAAAAACGCAATTTAATACGACATTGGCTATAAGTAATTAAAAAATACATTTTTAGAAATGATCAACTGGTATGCAGAAAAAAAGTGATAAAATACCATCACGAAAGCCTGCATAAACTTATCCATAGTTTATAAATAACAGTAACCTTTAACACAATTTCAATGAATACATTCATACACAAGAACATGATGGTTGCAGTTTGAACATGGCTTACATCACAGTTCACTGTATTATCTCATACATCCAAAAAATTGAGTTTAAAACAAACTGATTGCCATGACTAACTTCTCGTAAGCAGGCAATGAGTAACATTTTTAATCAAACTGATTTCAATAGACACATTGGTCTGTATCACATAGAACGCTGTCAAAATAACTGCAGATAGAGCTATTTAAGAAGGTGACCCCAGCTCCACTGCCCTGACTCAACACTATCAGAAGATATTGAACTTTTTGTAAGATTAACCCTTTCCCTCATATAGACTCATTTTGACGCACTCAATCGGTACCATATAAAGTCTGATCTGCAGAAAACCACAGTTAAACCTAACCAAATTTAATTACAAATTCCTCATTTCCAGACCACTGAGGAGCAGCGAACAGCATAAAACCTGATCAGCCTGCGAGTTACTCTCAGGCTGATCTGGTTTTATGTTGTTCGCATAGGTCTTTTCATGGTTTCCTCTATGAGGGAAAGGGTTAAACAGAACAATGTACATGATTCCAACACAGCTTTTACCTTGTGAAGTGTTGTTTAACCATACAACATTCATTTATTCACCTAACATCTCTTGCACTTTATTTCAAAACTGACATGAAATTAAAATATTAAAAACATGCTAAAAATAACAGCATATAACATTGTCTAATTATCCTAACACAATTACAAATGACAAATATAATCATACACAAATGTTGACCATGTTGTTAGTTGATGAAATATACTGTTCACAGAATATATTACCTTTACAACTTTGTGTTAAACCTAGCTTTAATTTTAAACCTATCAAAATGATAGATACTAAATAGAAACATAAAACATATACACATAAAACATAAGCAACAGAGCTCTCCTATGTTCCAAAATTACATAATCTCAAACAGGACATAACTAAGTAAATTTGCATGTCATTTCATAGTTATATAATTCTCCAATATAAAATCACCTTCCTTAGTATAACTTTAAAGTTATATTTAGTGCTTAGAGAACATAACTGCTCCAAAAATACATCTCTCTGCAATGTTAAAAAGCTATTTTGAAAAAGATAAAAAACTGTCGAATCTTAAGGACAGTTTATGAATATGAATGACTGCTTATATTCTGTGCAAACAGGAAGAAAAAATCATCAATATTAACAACCAGGAATGGGCAAAAAATTTAACTTGCAATACACCTTCAGCAATAACTGATGATCGTAACAAGGAACCAGATAGCTGACAAGCATTTTACACAGATAAAAATTTCCCAAAAGTAGGACAAGAACTGGAGTCACATTCCATCCAAACCAGCTAGCAAGCAGCTGATTAATACCCCGCTTCATCTTGATTAAAAAAAAAAAAAAGTCAAATTTACAAATGTCTTTAGGAAAAAGGGGCCACAACCCTTGAAAAACTTTAACCCTTTACTTCATACAGACACATTTTGATGTATAGGCAAACAGAGCAGACCAAGATCAGACAGCTCCTATAGGAGCTGCTTATACAATATTGTTGCTCATTTTACATAGTCTGCAGAGCAAAGGAAAATCCACTGTTTTATATACCATTTAAAGTTCAGTTTATTAATATTCATGACATTATAAATTTGTACATGAATATTCATGAACTAATGGGTTAAAGAAATATATGAGCCTTTTACCATAGATTGATATGGGACTAATAAATATGTGAGCAAAGTTTCATTGCAGTTACTTAAAGGCTTAACAAGACATTAAACATTTTATAAGACGTGACAGCGAGCCCCCCCCCCCCCCCCCCGTTTCTGGTCTCCTGACCGAATTTTTTTTTAAATTTTCTGCCTTTAAAAAAATCTTTCCCTTTTTACATTTCCTTTCAAAAAATAATTCCTACCTACCCTCTTTTTGTCGGGGGGGTGGGGGCTGGAGACCAGAAATGGAACTATTTTTTTCTTGCCTGAGGATTCCTGTATTGCCCTCACCTCAATTAGTGAAATATGGGATAAATTATAATGACACATTTCTGTACTATAGGGTGCTTTATTCTGCATTTTAGGGACACATCTTGAGAATATTAATCTTGTATCAAGCAAAATTGGTTTAGCTCATAGAATATTTATCAGGCATTCAAACAAAATGTCAGTAACTGCTAAGGCCAATGTTTCATTTCTATCACACTTTGAAATACTTTTATAAAATATCAAACAATACATTATTCATACTTAAGAAAACCTAAAGACTGTCAATAAATGTAATGAATCCCTCCACACTACCTCAACTCAACAATAAAGAATCATTGAACTTTTTATAAAATGAGACACTATGCGACACAAAAGGGAGGGAACGGGGCAATGCATGTGATTCAAAGATAGCCTTGCTTCACTTTGTAAAAGAGATATAATTATCTCCAATAGTAAAGCTAGAAATACAATGTAAAGTGTCTGTGTATAAACACAACTTACCTTTATCTTACTCAAAGCAATTTTAAGAAAGAAAAAAAAATGCAATCAATGTGAAATCATTATCACAAATTCTAAAATTGCATAATATCACAATATAACCAATTATGATATATATTATTGTATCAATTCAATGGGTGACTTAATTTCATTCAGTGTTCCAACTAATATGTAAGTGGGGTAAAATTTGTGCATTTCTTTCATACCCTTTCTGAAAGAGATTTAAAACTCTTAAAACTAGGGGTACTAAGGATGAATTTGGGGGTAAAATAACTCCATATAGGGGTCATTGGGAACACTGCATTGGTACCTGCTTTATCCAGTAAGTATGGTGGCATAAACAAATTGTATCTGTAAGTACAAAATACATAATAATATATGTGATCAACTTCTTGGAATAATCAAGCTGACCTGTACTGTCGGTCTGGTTAGGAATCCATTCAATGACGGCCAGAATTGTCATAATTAACATTATCAACACAACATTGACCTTAAATAACAACTACATGTATACATCCATTTATACAACCTGAACAAATCCATACATGACCAGTTCTACTAGATTTACAATCTATATCATTATTATTTATCATATATCTATAAACAACATAACATTGAGCTCAGAGTCTTGGAATGAAAGCATAAACTCAGAAAGTCCATTATTTCAGATTCACAGTCACAAAATGCTAATGTTCTATGAAATAGTTTATTGAATTATAATATGCATCAGTATTTAGAATCATTTCTCTTGAACATACAAAATTCTTAACAAAATCTATATACACCGTTTCAGTCTTTTCAATGAAAATTAAAGCCATGCCTTAATTTATTGTTCAGTGATTATCTCCCTTTCATGGCTAAGTCAACTGCTCACAACAAACCAATGTTTTTTTGTGTAAACCAGGTCAACCATTGACAATGTCATGAAATCAGAGCAGTACAATAAATTTTAATATATTTGAAAATATTGTAAAGGTCCATTCCATGATGATTAAAATTTAAACTGGAGGAAAAAAACTATTTTACAAGCCAAAGTCAAAATTATTGACCTAAAAGATTGATGGATTTAGGCTCTGGATATAGGTAAAGGATATTACAGTTAAGAAGAAAAAGCCAAAATGGATATATTTTAGGCAATACTGAAACTTTCCCAAAGACATTTAAATTTTAAAACATAGAGGAATTGTCAAAAAGTATTTTATCAAAACATCAAGTCTTCAATTCAACTTTATACAATAAATCAATGTTAGGTAATTTCTTTGATTAGACTAATATCTTTCACTGGATTTTGCCCAAATATACTACCAAGTCAATTAAAGATTTTCAACTGATGTCATTCAACATTTATACAAGAAAAACTTACAAAGTGTTCAGGATTTACCCAGTTTATTTCTGCAGTGTTTTCCTTTTTGTGTAAGTTCTGGTGTATCTTTGGTTACTTGCATATAAAATATTAAAGTGATAACTTTTTTCTCTTCATTTTTTTTTTCAATGACTTGGGTCTTCAACAGGACCATTTAGATTTTATCTCAGATAATAGGTGTATTATGTGAGAACAACACTAAACATCCTCCTTGGTTACACTGAAAGACCTAGAAAGCTGTTATATTCAGCAAACACTGGCATCAAACACGTTTTAAAAGAATTAAATTAATACCAGGGTTCAGCCATACCGAAAACTCTAAACTAGGTCAGTTATGCTTGTAGAAATTGTACTTTCACTTATTTTATCAGACAATAAACTAGTAACTAGCAGGGATATTGTCACTAGTCTACAATACACAGTGAGACTTAGAAAAAGTTTCATACTTCTGAGTGCAAGTTGATATTTGAATTTTCCATCATGAATAATTGATTAATGATAATCTGGTTTTTGTTCATATCACTTTGTTCAAACTTTATAAATGTGTTACATCACTATAAACAAAAACTAGTAGCAGTACATCAGAAGATCAAAGAAATGGTGATGTCAGATTGCTTACAGCAAACCAATATAGTTTATGGGTCTGTATCACATCAATTTGAAGGCAAGCATATAAGCTTTCTAAGCCACTTTTATTGGTATTGTTGGCTGCATTTGTTGGGAAAATACAGTCTGGAAATTCTACAGCATCTAAAAAACACCCACCTCCCAAAAGAAATCTAAAGATCCTTTAGCTCATATAGGCGTTTTGATGTCTTTGCAAACCGTGAAATTCAGATTGGTTATCTCTAACAAGTGACTGCCTCATCAGAGTCTCCCCTCTTTGTTCATGCAATATTGCAGTTCAGATTCAACACAGCCTGCATGGCAAAGAACAATCAATTGTTTCATAAACCATTTCAAATTCAGTTAATTAATATTCATCATGTCATAAGTTTGAACATGAACATTTAAGTGGTAAAGGGTTAAGCTACAGTGAGATTACAGTCCTGGGATCCTACACCAGGTTGGGTTGGGTGTAGAGTGTATCTAAGTAAATGATCTGCCAACCTCCACCTCAACATCACATTAAGTCTTACATCAAAACATCATTTAGTGTAAATGAAGACCTAAACATACAGAATACTAAAACAGTACACCCCTGATTAAAGTTAACATTATTGGTATGTGGTGATGTTGGAAATGGACACCTGATCATTGCAGAACTGTATCATTAAAGAACAATGGCAGAAATTTAACCCATTACCTCATATTGATTCATTTGACATATTGGAAAACAGAGCAGACCCAAATCAGACAGCTCCTATAGTAGCTGTTTGATCAGGGTCTTGGACTCTCCCGTTTGCTTAAACAATCTTGTAGCTTAGATTTTACAGTCTGCATTACAATGAAAAGAGTGTTCTTTGGAACACATGACTGTGTCACCTGCTGAAGCATGATTGAAAAAGTGTGACAGACAGACAGACGGACGGATACATATGTGGCTAATCTTTTGTTCTCTCTCCCACATAAAAGCCAATTATAGCCACAGAACAGCAAACAGAATGAATGACATAAAAGGAAATTTAATGTTTCCTATTGTTCCTATAGCCACCTTAGTATCTATATCATACACAACAGAAGAATCCCCATGTGTTACCTCTGTTTACAGCAGGTGACAGAAAAAATTAATTGTTTCTTATATCATGTTTCTTATATCATTTAAAGTTCAGTCAACTGATATTCATGAAATCATAAATTTGTACATGAATATTCATGAGGTAAAGGGTTAAGATCACAAATGGAACAAGCTTGCAGTGTACCATAAACTTGAGTCAGTGAAGTATCTGTTAAAGTATGGTGATGGAAAAACTCAAGCTATCACTTGTAACCCTGTTTAACATGTAACCCCTGCAGTGCTTTGAAAAAATGGGATGGCATAGGACAAAGTGCTTACTACATATCCCACACCCAAACTTACTTGGTGGGGGGTATAATTACGACTGGCAAAAATGCAAAGGAAAAAATATCTTAGAAATATGGGGTCAAGCATTACTATACCTTGGACTAGAAATATAAAAATATCAAATAGATTGCAATACTTCAAATTTCAGAGCATTGTTTGGCATTGTGTGAAAACAAGTAAGCTCCTCCACTCTCCACAATACATAAGGCTTGTTTGTACAATTTATAAGCTCAAAGTCACACTTGGCCCTTAGATTCAACGTCTTAAATCACATAAAATATTATTAAGGGAACTGGGAGGCTTACTGGTACTTATGATTCATTGTGTACTTCAAGTTTAACTATACAAAATTTGCATTAATATCATTGACTCAACCTTTCCCTAAAATCCTTCCCAATGTTACACTATTGAGTTACCAGTAAACTTTGACAGAAAAAGTTCTATGTTAATTACTTCTTTTCTCATTTCAAATAATATATTCGTTTAGAGCTTCACATGCAGTATGTCACTGCAATCATTTGTAAAATTGCAATATCTGAGGTCTGACAGGGACAAATGGTTTGCTTGGATATTAACAGACAGTACTTTTCCAACTGTTTCTCTAGTGTTTGAAAGCATGGTCTGCACTGGGGCTTGGGAAAGACTTCAAATTAGACCCTGAGCTTGGAAAATTGCCCATTTTACTATGTAATAATTATTCTTATTAGTAAAACATTTTTCATTAATTTCAATCAAATTTTTCATAGTACAGTATTTTACAGTGGGGTTTAATGTTTTATAAACATCTGGCCACATGGCCTCACCATCAATGTAATCTCACAAGCTGATCCTGTAGTAATTTCATATCACTGATTATACATCACATTAAATTAGTAGTTAAAGTGTCTTTTCTGTTTTAACTTTCAACATCTATTTTTATCAACACCTGGCAAAGTTTTTCACTACGTAGATTTAGCAAGATATGAGAGGAGTTCAGAGTACGGGGAGTCCTGGTGATTGGTTCCCGCAGACAGGAATGTAGAGTGGAATGTTCGACGCTGCGTCTCGTCCGACAGCTGAGAGTAGAAGTCCAGGGCCGACAGACAGAACAGCTTCTTGTCAGTTGCCTCTATCTTGCCCATCCTTGACAGCACATAGGATAACCTGGGGGTGGGGTTAAGGAACAAAGCAGTTCTACACACCTGGGGCATGTCGTAAGTAAAGTGTTTTCTAACATGGGGATTTTATGTGCTCTATGCAAAGATAACAGTGAAGAAAAAAGAATTTCATTATGGCATCTAACATAGATAACATTGATCTTCTATTCCTCAAGTTATAGAAGATAATCCGTGCATTTATCTTGCAAATGAACATTACAATCACACCCACAAACTAAATCTGTTTTTCTGCATTTAATGAAAAACTGAAGAAATATATGTTCCAATTCTGTGTTTATCACCACTGTAGCAGGGAATGATGCAGCTCTTTGTTGCATAGAAATAAATGAAAAACAACCTTGAAATGCTTTGAAAATCTCCTTCTATGCAATGCACCCTGTGCAAAGGAAAATATCCATAAATTTCAAAGTCAGAGACCCCCCACCCACCATATCTCTAACAACTCTTACTTGCAAAGAGAAAGGGTGTAAGAGCCTGACCATCCAGATTCACCTATCTTTAGATATGTTGTGAAAATGGCCACCTGATGTATACGTATGTAAGGATACAGGTTTCTGAGCCAGGTGTTGGTTGAAGCACTAATGAAAAAGCAGGTGAGGGACCACATCGCCATAGAAACAGGTGTCCTCTGGGTGAAGTTGGACAGGGAGAGCATGACCCAGTCCTTCAGAAGCCCCTGCTGTCGTTGGTCATGTAGATTACTGAACACCTGTAGAGGAAGAAGATAATCTCTTAGTTTTATTGACTGGTTTATATTTAAGTATAGGAAAATGGAGTGATATTTATGTGAAAAACAGACAAGAATGTTCTTTGGAACACATATGTCACCTGCTGAAGCATAATTGGAAAAAGTGTGACAGACAGACAGACTGATGGACGGACAGACAGACAACGTAAAAGTGATCCCTATGTGTCCCCTTTGCTTACAGCAGGTAACACAAAAAGTGTTGCAATAACAGATTCTTCATGTGAGAAAATAAAAAATTTCAAAGGCTTATTGATAACATCACAGTTCAGTTTTGTGTAGTTTGATTGATTGGGTTCAACGTTTGACTGACAGTAGAAAATGTTTGGGGACTTTGACTACATGAGACTGTTGTCTCACTTTCATATTACACTGTAGACAAATAACATAATACCACACCCTGTCACATTTTCTTGACACTACAGCAAACAGTTCTTGAACTCCTGCAGAGGCTGAAAGCCATGCACAAGGGAGATAATCAAGCACCAAATTTAACCCTTTCCCTCATATAGACTCATTTTGAGTCCTCAATAGGTATCACATAAAGCCTGATCTGCAGAAAACCACAGTTAAACCTTACCAAATTTAATTACAAAATCCTCATTTCCAGACCACTGAGGAGCAGCGAACAGCATAAAACCTGATCAGCCTGCGAGTTACTCGCAGGCTGATCTGGTTTTATGCTGTTCGCATAGGTCTTTTCATGGTTGTCCTCTATGGGGGGAAAGGGTTAACAACTTTGGTACATAAACGTCAGTGATCAAACAAGTGATTTCCTGATTACAGGGTAGACATTATAACCACTCAGTCACCAGGACTTGTCTCAGTTCTGTAAAAAATAGAAATCACTGGCAAACAGGCAAAAGCAAGACTTGAACTGCTGGTGGGACAAGTCATCAGCTATTTAAAAAAGACTAGCCCAGACTAACCTCAGGAGCTGTCTGATCTGGGTCTGCTCTGTTTGCTCATGTGTCAAAATGAGTCTATGAGGTAAAGGGTTGAGTGAGGACCAGTAAGTGCTTACCTGGAATACCACCCTAGCAATCAGCTGGGGGTAGGGCTGCTGACTGGACAGAAACTCCCCTATCACCTTGTTCATGATGTCCTGGGCTGGGAAGAAGTCCGCCAGAAAAGCCGGCAACACCCGGGATATCACGCGGGCCTCATAGGGATAACCTTTCTTGATCCTGAAGTCACAGGAAAGCAAATTTGAGATGTCGAGAAAATTTTGTTATAATAATACTGAAAGGGAATGAAAAATATGTTGCTATATTCAGCTGTAGTTTACATATCTGTCTCACTGCATAAATGAAGGAATAAAACCCAGTTATAAACATTTTTATCAATCTCTGTTTACTATCATGAAGCAACAATACCTTCTACTTCTCTTTGATTTTCATCTTCCAAACATATTCCAACAAGGGCAGGCCTGTGTTCCATTACACCTAAATTTGAGATTTCCATCAACTCAAAAAATCAATGCTTTGTATATTAATTTAGGAGATAAAAATCTTGCAAAGGTGCTATTATTACCATATTTTTAAACAAGCATTTTTTTTTAAATTTTTCACATGAATTTTTTGAGCTGACAGTTTTACGAACAATCAATTACAAAACATCTACCCCTAGTAGCATCTGAGATCAGCATCAGCTAATAAAAACTCCATTTATATATGTGTGTCTATCTGTGAGATCCCTGTATGTGTGTGTGCTAGAGAGAGAGAAGTTTACCTGTCAAATAGCACGGTGACCCTCTCCATGGCCAGGATAAGAGACTCTGGGTCCTGCATCAGGTTGGTGGGCTCCTCCAGCGTGAAAGTCTCCTGGTCCCGGGGGCGGGGGCTGTACCCATCATACTGCTTCCCTGTCACATCACATACATGAGGTGTCAGTGACTGGAAAACTTCCCTCAACCATGACATTTTACAACATGGAATATCACAGAAAAGCGAGATCAGATGGCAGTTAATACTCTGAAGAGGTTTACTTCATCTTCAAAGTACTGATAAATAGTAGTGAATATTATAAATGTGATCTGGTTTTATATTGGTCATATCATCCCTTGACAGTATTCCTGGGGCAAAGGCTGCAGTCCTAATTTGAAAAAAGGTTGAAAAAAATTGAGCCACTAGAAATCATGTCTTTTTCTTGATGATCTATCCAAATTGTATTTTTTTCATACAGACTCCCCTGTCTTGAAGTGGCCGGTCATAGAAAGTGACCAGATGGCTTGTTAGCACACACAGACGTACAATGAGAAATCAGTATGTGAATGTGGCTACAGAGTACAGGTGGACACTAAAACAACTGTGCCAAGTTTTGCATCTTGGAGTTAAATCATTCTTTTACAATAAATGGATAGAAAGTAAGAGAATACCGTAGAATAAAATGCATTTTCTTCATAAAGTTCCGAGCACTTGCTGGAGTCATCTGTATGTACATTTATAGCACCCCGACTTACCTGAGTACATGCAGGTGAAGAGCAGGCCAAGAGCTGCCAGGGATCGCTGAGGGCTGGGCAGGCACAGTCTGCAAAATACAACACACACATAAAGACATGCAGACAGGCTAGGGTACATTGCAGAAACTAGAACTATCACTCAAGGTGATAAATACCTCATTACTCAATAATATAAGAAAGATATTTTTTTTTTTTGTAAAACTGAATCCGATGGGAAAATGTGAATGATTCTTATACACATAAGGACTTAAAAAAATCCTCATGCATAAGGCTTCAATATTTCAAGTCATTTTGTTTTATTCGCAGGTTGATCCCTCCTTTAACCCTTTCCCTCATAGAGGAAACCATGAAAAGACCTATGCGAACAACATAAAACCAGATCAGCCTGCGAGTAACTCACAGAATGATCTGGTTTATGCTGTTCACTGCTCCTCAGTGGTCTGGAAATGAGGACTTTATAAATAAATTTGGTAAGGTTTAATTGTGGTTTTCTGCAGATCAGGCTTTATGTGGTACCTATTGAGTGCATCAAAATGAGTCTATAAGAGGGAAAGGGTTAAACTTTTATTTTTTTTAATGATAAAATAAAAGTACGACATAAAATATGCATCAATCTTTTGCTGGCATATCTAGTAATCTAAGATTGTTTCAAAACTAAAGATAAAATATTAGTGTTTTTAAAGTCCTTGAGTATATATTGGTGATCACTCCTTCACTTTGTGAAGCCTGGGTATGATAATAAAGCACATTTGCTGCACATTACATTCTAATACAAATACCAATATCAAGCAGTTCAAACTTTGGAGCCCAAATATTTTCTTTATCTATTGCTATATAGTTACCGGATGGTCCAATATGTAGCTATATCTGGGTTATGCCGTCAAAGTTTATATGTACTACATCAGGGGTATTGTTTATAAGTATAAACATGAAAGAAAACTGTAACCTTATTTTTCATTAATGGAAAGCTAGATTTTAAAATTAAGCCAATCATGATGTGCCAAGGATATGCGCAACTAGCAATGGTACTTATAAATAGAGAGCATTTAAATCAAAATCTGACAAACAGAAGCTAACAAATTGAGCAGATAAAATATATACAAGAAATATGATAAGAGGGCATAACTCTGAAAATTGAAGCAAGAATGAAATACCTACAGAATGCACAAGTAGGCTTGGTGCTTATTATTTTTGTGAAGTTAAATGAAAATTCGACCAATGGTAGCTGGAAAATAGTGCAGACAAAAAATACTCAATAAATATAACAAAGGGCCATAACTCATTTAAAATCAAGCCAGTCATGATGTGCCAACAATAAACACAACTAGGCTTGGTATTTATAAAATTAAAATCAGACCTGTGGTAGCCAAGAAACAGCGCAGACAAAATATATTAAATAAATATAATAAAGGGCAATAACTCATTTAAAATCAAGCTGATCATGATGTGCCAACGATACGTGTAAATAGGCTTGGTACTTATTAGTCTAATGAAGTTTAATCAAAATCCAATGAAAGGTAGCCGAGAAATAGCTCAGACAGACCAACGGACGGTCATGGCTCCTGTATAGTCCTCATATACTTCATATCTGGGGGTATAATAATGGCTCAATGAGAGTTACCTGCTTTTCTGCACAAATTAGGATCGTTTTGGTTAGGGAATAAGCCAAGTAACCAACCTGATGCAAAACTTTAACCAGGTTCAGAAAGGGTGATAAAGTCAAAATCCATTCTAGAATTATGGATCTTGGTCAATGACCTACAGTTATTTCTAGAATTATGGATCTTGGTCAAAGACCTATCTAGTTGACTGTCAACTAGTATTTAATTATGGATCTTGGTCAAAGACCTACAGTTATGCTAGAATTATGGATCTTGGTCAAAGACCTACAGTTATTGCTAGAATTATGGATCTTGGCAAATGACCTACAGTTATTGCTAGAATTATGGATCTTGGTCAAAGACCTACAGTTATTGCTAGAATTATGGATCTTGGTCAAAGACCTACAGTTATTGCTAGAATTATGGATCTTGGTCAAAGACCTACAGTTATTGCTAGAATTATGGATCTTGGTCAAAGACCTACAATTACTACCCTGAAGATATATGAAGTTTCATATGTATACCCTCAGTGGTTGTGGTGATAAAGCTTGCATGCAAAACCTCAACTTGCAATTTTCTAAAGTTTTCAAAAGGGAATAATTCAGTAAAAATCCATGCTAGAGACAGTGACCTACACTTATTTACCAAAAGACATGTTTAGTTTCAAGTGAATATCTTTAATAGTTGATGAATAAATGAAGTTACAAACAAAACCAAGTATTACACAAACGCTAATGCCAACGTGAGTAGAATAGCTTTTTTCTTTTCTTTTTTTCAAAAAAACTTGCCCCTGTGGTGTTTAAACTCTAAATCTTTGGATTAAAAGTCAATAAACAGTGGGCATAGAACATTCAAAAGATGAAAAGGACTATAAAATTTGTCTAATATGTATGTATTTTGTTTAACTTCCTATTTCATTATTATAATTCAGCTAGAATAAAAACAATCAATGTCTGTACTTAAGTTTTTTATTGTAATTCTTGATAAGCATTCCAATAGAAACACGCAAGTAATAACATTAAAATGTATGAAACTCACACGATTTGCCTCATGTCACTTAGAGAAATAATTAAAATTTGTTGATTAACTGATTTTTTAGTTTACCGTCACTGTGTCAGTATGTCAGTCATGTAGTGACGCCCAGCTAATTACAGATGGAGGAAGACCCCAAGTGCACAGAGGCATCTGGGTAGAACCACCGACCTACCGCAAGCCAGCTGGAAGGCTTCCTCACATGAAAGTCCAAATGAAAGTCCGGGATTCTAACCCACAATGAAAGGGGCTTAGCAAATTAAAACTGGTTAAAAAGGAGGTATAAGCAATCTGAAATGACTTGATGCACATCATTTCACATGCATTAACCCTTTACCTAATGCAGAAATGTTTTGGCAAACAGCTCAGACTCAGATCAGACACAGTTTTATCAGGGTCTTATCTGTTTGCTCACACAAAATTGTGGTTCAGAGTCTACACAATCTGTATTGCAAAGAAACATTTTATGTTTCATAAACCATTTTAAGTTCCGTAAATACAATGTTCAATATTCATCATGTCATATTTGTACATGAATATTAATGAGGTAAAGGGTTAAATACTTGATAAAAGTTTTTAAAAAAAAAACCTTAATTGGTTTAAGTAATTAGGGCATATTGTTAGACAGAATTTACACAGGAAAATGAAATGTATGTTTACGGTTGCTTTCATTGAAATTAAATTATTAACTCTAGGATTATATCTAAAATTTAAGAAGAGAAAAAAAAACATTCTTTTCATTAACCTAAAACAATAAATACTGAAAAAAAAAATCCACAGAGTCAAAGAAAAGAAATAATCAGCATATGATGCAAAGATGTAATAGTATTTTCAGCTTCACTTTCAATCTTTCTGTGAAACTGTGAAACAAAGTGACAATATGAGAGTTTGCCTGAGATAAGTCAACCAACTGGCAAATCAGACATGTGTAAGTCATTAAATCTAAGAGGAACAGATAACCTTTTGGTCAGATGAGTATTACTTATCATCCTTAAAAGCAACTGAGAAATTATTAAAAGTGATGAAACAATTTATTATCTGTTTCTCAATCATCTTGAATTTCATTTCCATGACTGAGCACTCAACATATGCTAGTTACATGCCACTTAATCTATGCATATTTAACCATGCAGTACAGATCATAAAATATTAAATGAAAAATTGAGTATTTGACTATTTTTAATTGCATATTTACACAAATATCCTGTCTATCCATTCCCCTGAGACCTGTTTCTTATTGAAACAATAAGAGAGGAAAGGTAATATCCTTTTGGAAATACATTAATCAATGAGAGAGAGAGAGAGAGAGAGAGAGCATTTAAAAGCTTATACACAAAAACATACATGGACCCTTGTGACTTAAAAAACATTCTACTTACTTCAAGAAACTACAAAACAAAATAATGAAAATTTTATAATGTGTATACTGTTTTTAAATAAGGAAAATTCTAAAGAATTTGCCAGAGATTCCTTATACTGTATGTTTAACAAAAAATAAGTTGCTGGTGCTAATGGATTTCAAAGAGACATATATTAAATCAGAAATGGTACAATCTGAATTATATAGTACTTTTTATCAAAAGAAAATCATTAAAAATGCTTTATTTCAAATTGTAAGTACAGGGGTATACAAAGAAGTCCACAGCCACCTCTAGGACAGGGTAAATACTGAAATTAAGTACCCTCAAACCATCCTAAGCAGAGTTAAGCAAATGGGGTTCAATCAGAACAGTTAAACCTTCACAGGAATGTTGAAAAAGTGAGTAAGTATGTTACTACTTTGAACAAAACTGTCAAAAAAAAAAGGAATTTTTTTTATAGAATATATATATACAACTGTTCTGGAAAAAAAATCAGAATCCATGGAAAGCCACAACCCAAGGTCAACGTTGCTATGGCTAACATTGTCCCTACAAGTACTGAGGCGAGTTGCTCACACAAATAGTTCCAATGTGTTTTGTAGTCTGGTTCCTGGCTGGGGTATCTTCCCTCTACATTATCTGTAATCTTGAGGACAACAGGGAGCCGCAAAACACATTGAAACTATTTTTGTCAGCAACTCGCCTCAGGAATAAGTACCGTTATTTCTAACAGCTAAAATTTTCCTAAGAAAAAACAAAAACAAAATAAAAACAAATGGAAAACAATTTTACATATGGATCCACATCTATGAATAATCTAGTTCAATAATAAAAAATAAATAAATAAATAAAACAGCTGAAACCCCCACTGTCAGCATGAGGTATAAAGCTGATTCTCATTACATTTGGTCATTAAATCTACTATTGATCCTACTTTCTTGTTGAACCAGGTATACAGACAGGTCACCAGGAGGACCTTCTTAACCCTTTCCCTCATAGAGGAAACCATGAAAAGACCTATGTGAACAACATAAAACCAGATCAGCCTGCAAGTTACTCGCAGGCTGATCTGGTTTTATGCTGTTCGCTGCTCCTCAGTGGTCTGGAAATGAGGACTTTATAATTAAATTTGGTAAGGTTTAACTGTGGTTTTCTGCAGATCAGGCTTTATGTGGTAGCTATTGAGTGCGTCAAAATGAGTCTATATGAGGGAAAGGGTTAAGTCAGTACCAGAGGTAAACAAATCATATACCCATTATAAATATTTATTTTGATTAAACAAATAAGGTTAATGTATCCTGTCCACAAAACTCAAGTAGCTCTGCATAATATTGTGTAGTCTATGACGGTCAAATTCAAAGTCCACATCTCAGTTATTTCCCTTTCATTAACTACACAAATCATGTGATGTTCCTCAAATGAAACAGCTAAAATGAAGTTGAAAATTGTTGATGAATTAACTTTTTTTCAATGAATTATATTATAAACTCATTAGTAAATAAAAAGAGTAGAAAATGTGTTTCCACTGAAATGTTCCATCTATTTCTATATGCATTTTGAAATGTTTAGCAGTCAGCCCTTGGTATATATCATAAATTTATGATGAGGTCAGTATAGTTTATGTAAAAGTGATAATGGCCTCGTACTACATTCTTGGTCAAAATAACTCACATAAGTCTGCATTATTATAACTGTATAGTGTACACCACTACCATGTGTCAGGGATAGGTCAACAACAATATAATAAATAACCATATTTTTGGCATACAAACAAAAGAAATTTGGAAAGCCACAGGTTATATTTTCACCAGAGCAAGGATTAAATTTACATGTAAGATTAGTTAAGCTTGGGGTCACTGAACTTAAATAACAAGTATTTTATTAGTATATTAGGCAGGCATTTTGCCAATATTAATAACCTAGAATTTTGTTTATCCCTTCCCACGATATAAAAAGGGGGTAGGGGAAGGGTGTCACCATCCACCTGTTAGTATCAATACACATCTACCTGGTCTTATTAATACACAAACTGCAATAAACACACAGGTCAAAATGTAGCATTTAAACACAGATCAAAAAAAAAAAAAAAAATCAAAAAAAAAATACATGTAAAAAACAAAAATTTCTTTACTTCCAAGTTTAAGACCTGGGCCCAAGTTGAGTATGACTTTAGATTCAAATGCTGCACAAGACTCAAATACTGAACAAAAATCAACACAGAATACGTGGCCTAAGTTTCAGCTTAAAACCAATTTAGGTACATTTTCCATTTTCAAGAATAATGGACCTAGTATACTCATTAATTAACACTTTACCCCTATCAGACTCGTTCTGACACCTTTGTAAAACAGGGCAGACCCAGATCAGACAGCTCCTGGAAGAAACTGTCTGAACAGGTCTCCTATGTTCCTCATACATAACTGAAGCTCAAACTCTACAAAATCTGCATTGTTTTATATACCATTTAATGTTCAGTTAATTAATATTCTCTAGTCATATGTGTATGAATTCATGAAGTAAAGGGTTTAAAAATGTCTCATGTTCTTATGAAGTATATGACTACAATCCAGTTTAAGTTCAAACTAAAATGTGTCTAAACTGGTCCAGATACCTGCCTAGAAATTAATGAACAGTTTAGTACTGCCTTGATATGGTATTTGTTATATGCCATTGATTAAACTGAGACCATTTGTGGAGTCATGCGAAATATGCAGCTTATATATGACATATATTAGTTTAAAGCTCCATTCATCTGGTTAGTATGTAAGAAATATTCATATGAAAGCAAGTCTTATCTGCTCAAATGTAAGTTATAGAACTACTCCTTAATTTTTTTATATCCTGAAATTTCATGTACTAGTCTCAAAGACTTTTCCTCACACACCTAATTTAAAAGACAAAAAGTTTTAGTATGTATCTATATTTTGATGGGTTGGAAACCATGATTAAGCCTGAATCATCTCAGGATATGTCGTTAAGGTACTTACAGTGGATACTTCCAATATTTACAGATGTATTCAAAGTGACAAACAGGCTTTTTAATACCTATCCTGGGATAAAATTAATGGTAGTCAACAGTTGTCCTGATTAACACAATAGAGCACATGGTATTGTTTGTGAGCAACTGGCCTAGGAAAGGCAATGTTTGATTTTTCACAACTAAAAACTGAAAAGGTGCCTGGTTACTGCCTTTACGTGAAAGAGATCAATGTTACACGTACCTGTCCACACTGAGTTTGACGATGACCTCCGCATCCTGAGCATTCAAGACGTCGGTCAGAAGGAGGCGTTCCAGTCCCTTCAGTATGGTCAGGTAGACGGCAGTGGACAGACTGTCCTCACTGCTAGAGGCAAGGTTAACTGCCAACTGTAATATACACAATGACAGTGGTCAACATTTCCTCCTGGCTAATGTGAAAAGTCTAGTTAATTATTCAACAATTTAAGAAATTAAACTTGAGTAATAACAGCATATAATACTTTGATCCCTGTATGGAGAATACGATCTTGACACACTCAAACCTTTATATTTTTGCCATTGACTCAGCCCTACTAGACCAACAACTCAGGGCTTCTTTTCCAGCTGTTTAAATAGCCAATATTTGGCTATAAATCCAATGCCAGAAAGTACATATTTTTCCCAATTTGAATGCAATACTTAGCAGAATTAAAACTGTTTCCATAAGGTCAAAACCTTACAAAGTTTGTGAATTTTTAAAAACAAGAGGGCCATGATGGCCCTGAATCGCTCACCTGAGTACCATTGCTTCAACTGATGTCAAGGTTTTTAAACAGACAAGGATTCTGATATAACTTAATCTAAAACATTTTACCCCTGACAATACTACACACCAAATATCTAAGCAATGGGCCATATGGTTTCAGAGAAGACTTGGGCGCAGGGTCATTTATCACCGTAGGGCCAAGACTTTGAAAATCTTTGTAATGAACCATTAGATGCTACTACATACCAAAAATCTTAGCTCTAGGCCTTATTGATTCATAGAAGAAGATTTTTTAAGATTTTCCTATTTAACTCTATGTAAAACAAGTGACCCCTGGTGTGGGGTCATTTATCACCATTGGGCTATGATTTGTACAATCTTGGTAGTGGCCCATAAGATGATGCTACATACCAAATATCTAAGCTCTAGGCCTTATGGATTCATAGAAGAAGATTTTTTAAGATTTTCCTATATAACTCTATGTAAAACAAGTGACCCCTGGTGCGGGGTCATTTATCACCATAGGGCTATGATTTGTACAATCTTGGTAGTGGCCCATAAGATGATGCTTCATACCAAATATCTAAGCTCTAGGCCTTATGCATTCATGGGAGAAGATTTTTTAAGATTTTCCTATATAACTCTATGTAAAACAAGTGACCCCTGGTGTGGGGTCATTTATCACCATAGGGTTATGATTTGTACAATCTTGGTAGTGGCCCATAAGATGATGCTTCATACCAAATATCTAAGCTCTAGGCCTTATGCATTAATGGAAGAAGATTTTTTAAGATTTTCCTATATAACTCTATGTAAAACAAGTGACCCCTGGTGCGGGGTCATTTATCACCATAGGGCTATGATTTGTACAATCTTGGTAGTGGCCCATAAGATGATGCTACATACCAAATATCTAAGCTCTAGGCCTTATGGATTCATAGAAGAAGATTTTTTAAGATTTTTCTATATAACTCTATGTAAAACAAGTGACCCCTGGTGCGGGGTCATTTATCACCATAGGGCAATGATTTATACAATCTTGGTAGTGGCCCATAAGATGATGCTTCATACCAAATATCTAAGCTCTAGGCCTTGCAGTTTTGCAGAAGAAGATTTTCAAAGTTTGCATTTTTAAAATCTATTTTTAGCTCCTGTGACCTAATTATGCAATGGACCAGAACCATTTATACAACTTTAGTAGAGCTTCATCCAAGGAACATTCCTGCAAAATATTTTTCAAATTGGCCAAGCCGTTTAGGAGGAGATGTTGTTTGAAGCAATTGTTGACGCCGGACGCACGCACGCACGGACGCACGGACGACGGACGCCGGACAAAAGGCGATCAGAAAAGCTCACCTTGAGCACATTGTGCTCATGTGAGCTAAAAACAACATTTTATAGATAGCAATCAATACATCCTTTAAATTCCCTGTAATTTCTTGAATATTTCCCCAATTTTTAACACTTTCTTGTAAAAATTCCCAATTTGAATTGAATGGGTCATCATCCTAAATCAGTGAGAAAAAAGCTTTTCCCCAAAATCTCACCTGCAGTATCTGTGTGGGGAAGTCTGTGTCACGGACATCACTGTTGTAGTTCTCCAGGATATAGAAGGCCGTGGCCCACATGGTCAGCATGTACTTCTGGCTGCACACAGGCTGTCTGTTCACAAAACAGCACACTCATTAACCCTTTCCTTCATATAGACATATTTTGACGCAATCAATAGGTATCACATAAAGAATCATCTGCAGAAAACCACAGTTAAACCTTACCAAATTTAATTACAAAATCCTCATTTCCAGACCACTGAGGAGCAGCGAACAGCATAAAACCTGATCAGCCTGCGAGTTACTCGCAGGCTAATCTGGTTTTATGCTGTTCGCATAGGTCTTTTCATGGTGTCCTCTATGAGGGAAAGGGTTAACGTTGCCTCTTGTGGCTAATTATTATGATGGCATACAATAACTAGAGCTATCTCTGTAGGTGCTATATCTACTCTCACTGCCTTGACTTAACAATATGGAATAAGATGGCCATGAAGGCCCTAGATTGATCAAGTAGATTGCAAAGACAATTTGCTTTAAACAACCATATAATTTTAAGAAACTGAATAACTTGAACAATCTCCGTAAAGGGTTACCAAAGAGATGGCATTTTTCTTTGGAATCTTCTGGCCAGTTGTTTTGGAGAATATTTTTAAAGTTTCCACTATAAACACATAAGGCAAACTAGCACTGCCCCGAGTGGCCATTTTTTTAAACAGATTAGATGGTAGAATGTTATCCAAAACATAATTATGTGCCAAGTTATTTTGAAATCTGGCAACGGTTATGGAGAAGAAGTTGTCATCAGAATTTTCTTCTCTAACCATAGCAACAAGATTTCTAAAATTTTCTAAAATCAAATTCTTTTACAACTTTTGAAAATACAACCCCTGTAAAGGTTTTATCAAATTTGGCTTAGAGGTTTAGGAGATGATTTTGGTCCACTTACTGAGAGACGGAGACAATATTCTTGAGCAGGAACTCGGAGACGAAGGGCACCAGAAGCTTGGCAACATCTGGAATGGCAGACTCGAGGAGGTACAGCACACCATGGAGGCTTGAGACCTTGCTGGACAGGTGCGTGCTCTTCAGGCCGTTCTCAATGATCTTGAAGAGTCGGTCAGCTGTGGTTGTGTCCTGGATATAGTCATGATACCATTGTATGACTTAGATATATTGGTATCAAAGATATCATGCACAAATACAATCTCTATTGTACAGTGAAACCTCGTCAGCCCGACACTTCGGTCCTTGAGTAAATTTCCAGATTAATGAATTTTCTGTATCAATGAATCAACCCATATCTCTCTGCATTGGTTTGAATTTATTTTATCCATCCTTGGCATCAGCAAGACACCTTAAGTATGTGACAGCATAAATGTGACCTATTTCTTGTTCTGCATTCGTGAGCAAAATGAATTGGATTTAATAAATTTAGCCAAATCAGATGCCAATAAACAAATAATGTTTGCAAAGAAAACAAAACATATGAATAAAAAACGATCTAAAGGACGGTCGGTTTTATGTCTCTTTTTACAGCATACATCTGATTAGTGTGAATCACTCGCAGTTTTGTGTAAACAATCTGCAGGTGTCACTTCCATGGCAGTCACACGCCTAGAGTAGTCCAAATTATGTCTAAAAGTAGTAGGAGGGAAATCCAGTCTGAACTAGTACCCTGATTATCGAATCATTTTGAATAGTAAAGGGAAGATTGGTTCCCGAAATGGCTGTCCGGATCTGGAACGCGATTTTCTGTATTATTGAAGTATTTTTACGTTGTGGAAATCCATTTCAAGAAAAAAGTTTCCGGATGGCGGGGTTTCAAGAGCAATGGAGCCCAGACTAATGAGGTTTTGCTAAAAAAATCAGGCCCGATGCTCTCAAAAACAGAACTATACTGAAGTAAGATTTTTGAGCTGGAACTCAAATACCATCTCTACTTTAGTAGAGATTTGCGTATGGCAACTGATTTTGAGACCAAAATTGAACATATGTATTTTAGAGAAAAAAGGGTCTGAAAGGTCATAGTAATTCTGTTATATTAAGGTAGTTATTAATTGCACTAGCGTACAGGAGACTCTTTCTTACTGTTTGATAATTTTTTTATTTTATTTTATTGTGTTTTCAAAAGCAAGGGTGTAGGTGGGAAAATAATTGTATGCATTACACTATGGACATTTAAAAATGTAAAAAACTAACAATAACGTCAATTTGCCTATACCTTATAATACATACAAAAAAAAGCTTACTTTCTGTAAAATTATCATCTCATATTCATATGTTTAAAGTACCGTATACCCCCGTTTGAATGACCAACAGGCTTTGCAATATTCCCATGTTAATGTAAGGTTGTATAACAAACTTCTGACTAAACACCCCCATTATCCACTTGCTCAGAAGTCTTAAACTTCTGATTAAACACCCCCATTATCCACTTGCTCAGAAGTCTTAAACTTCTGATTAAACACCCCCATTATCCACTTGCTCAGAAGTCTTAAACTTCTATAATTAACACCCCCATTATCCACTTGCTCAGAAGTCTTAAACTTCTGATTAAACACACCCATATTCCACTTTTTCAGAAGTCTTAAACTTCTGATTAAACACCCCCATTATCCACTTGCTCAGAAGTCTTAAACTTCTGATTAAACACACCCATTATCCACTTGCTTAGAAGTCTTAAACTTCTGATTAAACAAATCCATTATCCACTTGTTTAGGAGTCTTAAAACTTCTGATTAAACACATCCATTATCCACTTGCTTAGAAGTCTTAAACTTCTGATTAAACAAATCCATTATCCACTTGTTTAGAAGTCTTAAAACTTCTGATTAAACAAACCATTATCCACTTGCTTAGAAGTCTTACACAAACTTCTGATTAAACACCCCATTATCCACTTGCTTAGAAGTCTTACACAAACTTCTGATTAAACACACCCATTATCCACTTGCTCAGAAGTCTTACACAAACTTCTGATTAAACACACCCATTATCCACTTGCTAAGAAATGTCAAGTCTTCTACAAATTTTAAGTACATGTTGTATTCTCGGTAGTGTTTCAGTCAAGGATAAAATAACTATTTTTTTAATACAAGCATGAACACCTTGATGAAAACATAGTACCTGGAAATATTGCATTTTTTTTTAAACAAGGTTATATGGTACTTCTTGTATTAAGACTAGCATCATCCTAATATGAAAGAATGACATTATGTATGCCCTGTAATTAAAAAAATAAGCTGGAAACAACAATAAAAAACACCATGCTGCAAGACTTGAATGTAAAATATTCAGAACTCACCACAAAGTTATATCGTAATGTAAACTGTAATACTTGCAGCCATCTAAGCTTTTAAGTAGAAGACTCAAATAGGCTTTTCAACTGTTGTCCAATCTGATTCTTTCCTGGGGCCATATTCATAAAGCTCCTTAGTTTTTAAGGAAAATTATTTCTTAACTGGAATAAATCTCCTATGGTGTTTTATAAACAAGACTAAAGGAAATCCTTAATAACCATGGGAATTTTTTTCCTAAAGAGCTTTATGAATACGGTCCAAGAAGACGCTACCTACGTATCATATTAAAAAATTAATGATCTCACTTCATGATTAATCAATTTATGTGAAAATGTAGTAATATTTATGACATCAAGCATCCAGGATGAAATTGCTGTAACAAGCTATATCACAAGAATATACACTGGCTGATCAGGTGTTTCTTTTTTAACTAGTACTATCTCAGCTATGATCATACTTTAAGACACTAAATTAATATAAAATGTTCAAAAATATAAATAAAAAGTACTGTATTAAATTCTTTAATAGGAAAAAAAAAAAAAAAACGAAATGAAATTTACATTGTTTCTTTTTTAATGGTACAAGCAATATACTCTAGTACAAATGTACAATTAAATATTAGAATTGAAGATTCTTTGAATTCAGTAAATTAAGGACAGTGAAGATGTTCTGCAAGGTGGTGCTGAGGACATTCTAAGAACTGATAAAGGTGTGTCTGTGTTCTGGGGGAGGAGAGATATTTCTGATTTTGCTATTATTAACCCTTACCATGCTAAATTTCTTTATTGGACTTGTCTTTCTTAATTTTGGACTGTACCATTAAATATGTATGGGGGTGCTAGCTGGAAATCTGTTCAATAAAACAGTGCAGTCCATTATCAATCTGCACGAATGTGAGGGCGGATCTTGATTTGCACTGGTCGCAAAGGCAGTCCCAAGTGCCTACAGCATCTTATGGATTAATTACTTCTTGAAGGCATTTCATAGATAATACAGTTCCCCATACAAGGCAATCTATTTGTGGTGAAAAAATCTGTAAACAAAGTTTACAGTGCAATCCCACTATAATGCAGTATCAGTGGGGCCAGATCCTAACTATAGCATTACAATGGATTGTGCAGTCACTATGTGTAATGCACCTTAGTTCAAAAGAACAAATTTATGTCTTACAAACAGTATTTTAGTCAATTTGGGACCTAGTGCTGTCTCACACTATCCAGACACCTGGCTAGTCAGTTCTGGAACTACCCTTATATACTTTGTGCAAAACACAAGGAAGCACCATCTGGTGAGTCATGGCAGGGTATCAAACCTATCACCTCCTGATTTCAAGTTTGATACTAGAACCACAAGCCCAGTGGGAAAGGTAAAGAAAAATGCAATTCTTTGTCATATTTCACTGTTACAATGGAAAGGAAGGATCATGCATGTACAACATAGCAGAAATCAGCTGTCCAGTGGGAAGGGTAGCAAAGTTCAAATCTTGACCACAATATGCACAGCTTCTTAACTGATCTTTCCACTGTTTATATCAATATTCAAACCAAATCAATGGTATATCCAATAGCTGCTCTTGGATATCATGTAATAGATGGCTCACCTGGTTTTCACAAAAGTGGGTTTGTTTGAGATGCTGATTGTGAGTATTTGACCTAATCGTAGAAAGAAAGTCTCCCTTTGTAGGTAAAAAAAGAGGCTTAAAAATTTATACATACAAACCTATTCGGGTGTTACTTTTTAGATTCTTGGAATCATACTTAATACCTGATTCAAACACAGAAATAAGGATATTCCAAATTAAATGGAAAGTTAAGGATATCAGTGATGAAAGTCTAGATCAAGGGGTGTGAGCAAATCTATGCTAAGTGCTTATATATTTATATGCACTTAGCATAGTTTCGCTCTCGAGATGATTTTTGTTTTGATTTTTTAAAGCTCCTTCCTCTGACAACACTATCATGTTAACAGAATGGAATCCCTAACATATATGCATTAGTATTAAAGTAGCTCGCTTATAGATGGTCTATGACTAAGTATTTAATATTCAACTATATGAGTGTATTATGTCTATCAATACCCATCTACAGATGCATGGTCACCTGATGTAGCCATTGTAAAAGATTGTAAAAGAAATGGGTGGTTTCCCCATCATGCAACATGGCATCTTCATCAGTTCCTGGTTGCAAATTCTTAAGTGTAATTTTGGGAAGTGAGTGCATGTGCGAAGAGTGAATGTGATCAGTTGACATTCTACATGTTCAATAACATTTGCAACACTATTGCCTGTAATAAAGAACACTCCCCCTTTTTTTATTATCATGGAATGTGCATTGGGTGACCATGTGTCTGTAGATAGGTATTGAAAGAGGTAATACACACATATAGTTTTATATCAAATTCTTACTCAATGATCATCTGTGAATGAGTTTTAAATACATCTCTCTGTCAGTCAAACACTCATGTATGGCTGTAAGTCTGGCAAACAAAGATTGAATTGATGCTTGAAAAGTCCAAAAAATCGTTCAAAACACAAGCCTATCAGATGATAAATGCTAAACAGGCCATACAATTACAAGTAAAAAAAAAATGGGTGACAACACAAATGGTTAAGAATGAAGGATAAAACAAATATGATTTTAGTAAAACTGAATGTTGCAAAAAACATTCATACAATAATTCCACATGAATCTAACTACATGTACAATACTGTCAATAAATGTCGAAAGGAAAAAAAGGACCATAACAACTTGGTATGCAAAGGTAAGGTGCTTCAAGGGCAGAGAAAACTATACGTACAGGAGTTTGCTGGTTCATCAACTAGAAGGACAAATATGTAAACCTGTCACATCTTGGTTGTATCCGATTTTAATATACCTACCCCAGGTACAAATAAACTGCCTAGAAGAATGTATTCACTGATGCAGTTATAATTTCCAAGAGCAATTTAAACTTGTTTGTTTATATATTGAATTGGAAGTGAGTTCTTTATACCAATCTCTCACAAAGGGTTCTGGGTTGGACCAGTACTTTATGCCTGGTACAGTTATTTAATATTCTTGCCCTAGAGATCTCGTTTTTATACAATTTTAACTTTGATTACATTATACCTACCCCCAGTGCAAACGAGTGGCGCCACTGTGGCGGGACAATATAATCCCAAAGACAAATTCATAGGAGGGTGTCATATAGTACAAAATACTGTTTTGAATAAGAGGGAGGTGTTTTGGTGTTGTTGCTAATATCATGGATGATGGTCTTTCATCGTGTAGAAAAAATATATAATCAGTTTTGACTCAATAATAATTTATCTTTTGTTAGTAATAGAAGATAAATGAACTGATTGATGAATAACTCAGTGGTAAGTAACCAAAACTGAACCTATTTTTTGTTTTAATATTATACACTTACACAACAAATATGTATGCAATGAATACAGTTTTTCAAAAATCATTGTGCAGAAAAAAGTCATTTCATATAAAATTTACCTATTAAGGGTGCATAAATCTATAACAAATCAGTGGATTGTAACCAAAGTCGAATTTGACTTGTATTTCGATATCATATACTTGCATACAAAATATGAATTCAATACATGAAGCTTTTCAAAAGACATTGTGCTGGAACTATCATTTCACATAGAATTTGTCTATAAGATTGTGAATTGAAGAGTAGTGTGAAGTACAGAGTACTGGTCCAGCCCATGAACCATGGAGAAGGATTAGTATCTCAGTAAACAGTTACCAGATCAGGCACACGGTTTCCATTTATAAATTTAACAACAGATTTTGTCTTTAAAACAAGAGATTTGGCCAGGGGTCAAGGGGATTTTCAACATTCAAAATTTCAAATATTGCTGAAAAACAACATATTCAGATGTGATTTCAACCAAATATTTGATTGGCAATCAGTTATTGATGAAAACACTGAGGATATAAGTAGTCAGTATACATCCTGATAGAACTATAATTTACTAGCAGGATCGTCTTGGTTACAAGGACCTATCTCTAAGTGATGTAACGTTACTTACCACTCCCACCACTGCCGCAGCCTTGCACACGCCAACATTCAGGTATTGCAAGGCAATCTCGTCCTCCCCAGGATGGGCCTTGTACACCTCAAACATCGTGTCTAACATCCACTCGAACTGTTCACGCTCCGCAAATAGGTCAGACAGACTTACAACCTGTATAAAAAATACACACTTATGTATAGATCAGGCTTGCTTTTGTAAGTTCAATCCATATCTATATAGATGTAACAGGTGGTGAAAAAATCATGGCTGGATCGGGACTCGAACCCAGGGCCTCAGGACTACCGTTCCTGCGCTCTACCACTGAGCTATCGAGACACTCATGTCTTATAGCCTATTGATTTATCACCAAATACCTGTACCCGGCTACATATTCCCCCTCCAAATTTAGAATTCGTCCCGAATTCTTTGAGACAAAGAACATTGTGAAAAGTTCTTGAGGTGCCGAAGCAGTAGCCATATCAAACAGTAGCTTATTTATGTTGGGCGCCAAATGTAACAGGTGGTGAAAAAATCATGGCTCGACCGGGACTCGAACCCAGGGCCTCAGGACTACCGTTCCTGCGCTCTACCACTGAGCTATCGAGACACTCATGTCTTATAGCCTATTGATTTATCACCAAATACCTGTACCCGGCTACATAGACATAATTTGATATCTGCAAGATTATGATTATAGTTTCCTATTTGGATGCAAAATGGATATCTAGGTTATAGCTTATATGTCTTGTATGAAATTATGTGACCATGCATGAAATTGCTTGAAATCTGTTACAAAATGGACCTTCCTCCATTAAATTAACTTGTAGGTTATCCACAGGGGTAAAAGGTAGTCAATGGTCCATCTTGTGCACACAAAATACCACATGGTTTTGTGATGCCGTTTGTCAGTAGTTGACCAAACAATGAAAGAGAAGGGCAGGGCTTAGAATTTCATAGCTAAAAACAAGAAAGGTGCATTATGGTAAAACACTTTAACACTGATGAGTCTCATCATTTTGTTAATTTCAACAGAATAAGATCCTGATGTGTGTACAAGTTAAAGTGACTTAATTTTCCTATGCATATGCAGAATAATTATTATCAAAAGTCTCAAATTTGCAAGTCCAAAACAACAGTCTTCATTTATATGTCAATATATATATGTCAATAATAAATTGTCCCAAATATACAGCTTACTAATAGAATTGTACTTTACACATGCAGTGTCCTAGATACTGACCGATTTTATGACTTCATTGAGGAGCATAAGCGGAGGTTTGCAAGTCTGGCCAGCAACAAGCCACTGGCGGTACAGGTCCAGCAGAAACTGTAGACACGAGTGGACGTCCAA
>CM037787.1:28959335-28991961 GCA_021229015.1 Solen grandis | reverse complement strand
CCCCGGGATGGGTTACACCAAAGAAGGTGGGCACCGTTGGTAACTAGGGACCATTATTCAAACTACATGACTAAGGACGTCCTTCTTTATATACATACCTACTATGTTTTATTTTGGAGCATGGATATAGGATTTCTCAGCCTTACTTGGTTTTAAAGGTATTTATACATTATTCGTAAGTTTTTACGTAAATACAAGGCAAACGTCACAAAAACCTTAATTCAGCACTACTAATAAGGGCATTTGATTGTCGGAGTCGGTGTTTCCAAACTTAACGCAAGGTTGATGCTTCCAAAACCTGCGGACCGCTGGCCGTAATTATTTAATGCCATCGAGCTGACTTCAAAATTCACAAAGAACCATCTTTCAAAACAGTATATGCTATATTAGTGGAATAGGATAAATACCGTTGGTATTTATTTACGGAACTCAATACAAGTTTCATTTCATTTTCTTTCAGAAATTGAAAAGTTACGGAAAGAACAGGTAGCTGAGGTAATGTCTATTCTTTCCGCAAACATTTATCGCAAATTGCAGTTGACAAATTGATAAAACCTTTAGCATTAACTTGTAATAACTGAAGACAAACCAAAATGGCTACTCTGAAGGATAAATGAATGAAACTAGAAAAGGAGTGCAACTTTCATACTGCTGATGAAATAATATCATAAGTGTCAAAAATAAATGAGCAACAGAATAATTTTTACGACTGATACATAATCCCAGATGATTATATATTGATAAATGTAATAAGTAACATTGTGATCGGGCAATCATTTATAATGCATGTACTTTTAAATTTATTTACATTTGCAATTGTCAATGTTTAATTATCCGGTATTATGTATCAATTGTGAAAAAAATGATTACATTGTTGTAATTTTGAATTAATAAAATAAATTTTAATTAAGCGAATGTCAGAAACTGTCCGAGCATAAAGATATATTACATGTCAAACAATATTCACTTTTGCGTTTATCTATTCTCGAAAGACAACTTTCTCTGATCTTTATTTCAGATTGAACAGATTAAAAGTGAGAGGCTAAACATCGAGGAGGCATGGAAACGTCGCCTCCAGGAAGCAACAGAATGCCTCGAGGTAACTATCAGAACCACTGAAGATGGTGATAATCACAACCTAATTAAAGCTCATTTACGATTTCCTCATCATATATTAGACAGACAGACAGACAGACAGACAGACAGTATATTTTATTGACGTAAACTTTACAGTTTCTTGTCATGTATATATGTATAAATATAAATAAATAATCAAATGATCAAGTGTAAATAAATCAAATATATCATGCAAAGATTCACTTATTTTTGTCATAAATCAAACAAATAATGCAATGATTCACTTATTTTTGTCATATATTTTTTTTCTTAACATACAATTATGGAGGATGGACTTTGAAAAAGATTTAAAATTAATACATGAAAACAAATAAAAATACTTTTGTAAGTACACATAATTATCAAAAATTATATAAGTGTATTTCTATGCTGCATCGCTTCAAAGACAAATTTACTGAGTTTAAATATATCATTTCTATTAGATGAAGACATTAATTGAACAAATTTAAACATACTTGGACGTTTTATGTAATAATTCTTAATGTACATTTTTCTAAGATTTACATATTCAGGACATACCATAATAAAGTGATATTCATCTTCAATATCTCTAGCATTACAAAGTGAACAATATCGATGCGCTCTTTCTGTTCTATTTTGACCATATCGTCCTGTTTCAATTCTTAATTTATGTGAAGATAATCTCAATTGTGCTAAAACTGTTCTAAATTTACTTGATAAAATATCCAAATATTGTTCAGCTCCAAAGACTATTTTGAAACATTTATATGTGCATAAAGTATTACAATTTACCATAGTGTTATACCAGTTCTGTCTAAATACATCTATCATTCTAGATTTAAGTGAAATATGGAAATTCTTAAGTTCTATACTGAATGGATTACTCCAAACATGTGAGAATCCATAACTATCTAACAAAAATTTAACATTAAATGTCCAATTCTTTCTACTGTTATTCGCTGAGTCTGAAAGACTTCTATACAAAGTGTTAATAAGAATATTTTTTGAAGATAATACCTTACACCAAAATTTTATTATACGTGTATATCTATTAATAAATAAAGGGTATCTACCTAATTCACCATAAACTCCCATGTTACTTGTTGACGTTTTTACCTTTAGTATTATTTTGCAAAATTTAAGATGAACACGCTCAATTGTTTTAGATTTACCAAATCCCCATATTTCACTACTGAAGTTCAGAATAGCACCAACAAAAGCATCAAAAAGTTGACATTTAACACTTGTTTTTAACTGATATTTTTTCAAATTATTTAAAAGTACATTTAATGCCTTTAGACCTTTACCCGCTAGAGTTTCCTGATTTAATACAAACGTTCCATTGTAATTGAAAACAGTTCCCAAGTAATTAAAATTATTTACTACTTCTATTTCGCACCCATCATATAACCATTTCTCATTAGGTAAAATAGGACCACGATTTCTGAACACCATAACCTTAGTTTTAATTAACTTTTAAACCCCATTTAACACAATATTCATTTAAAAGACCTAACCTACATTGCAATTCCTCTGGGCTTTCAGCCAATACCACCATATCATCAGCAAATAAAAGCAAAATAACTGTTACATCATCAATCGTTAAAGGACATGTAGTATCATTCTGCAAGAATAATTCAAGATCTTCAATGAAAAGAGCGAATAATATCGGTGAAATGACCTCGCCTTGCTTAAGGCCAATAGAACAATTAAAATATTCTGAAAAAGAATTACATCCTTTAACACATGACTTTACTTGAGCATACATATCTTTTAAATATTCTTAACATTTTACCATCAACACCTAGTTTATACAATTTAAGCCATAATGCGTTTAAATATACACTATCAAAAGCACGTTTTAAGTCTACAAATGTACAATACAATTTTTATTTTCATGTAAATGTTTTTCAATTAATGCATTTAAAACAAACATAGCATCTACAGTAGAACGACCCTTGCGAAATCCAAACTGTGCATCACTTAATATATTATTACTTTTGATCCAATCATTAAGTCTATTATTCAAAACCCCAGTAAAAAATTTCGAAAGACAGCTGACAAGTGTTATACCTCTGTAGTTTTTCACATCACAAGGGTCATTCCTTTTAAACACAGGGACAATAATTCCTCTTGACCACTGTTCTGGAAAATAACCTGAACTCAAAATAGCATTGAATAGATCAACTAAATGTGCTGATATAATATCAAATGACTCAATAAAATATTCATTTAACAATTCATCTTCTCCTAAAGACTTATTCCTTTTTAGACATTTAACAACTCTTTCTATCTCGGATGCGCATATAGGCAAATCTAATTCCTCGAATTTACAATCATTATTATCAAAATCGTGCAAATGAACAAATTCTTCACACTCTTCATTAAGTACCGTGGAGATATCACTATGTAAACTTGAAAAATAATCATAAAAATCACCTATAGGTATATCATGAGAACTCGACGATTTACGTTTACAAAACAATCTCCAGAAATCTCTAGGTTTACTATGCCTTAAACGTTCAATATCATTTATTTTTTTCTTTTCATATAAGTTGCGTTTCTTTCGTACTAGTTTTTTGTATGTAGACTTATGGTTAAGCATAGCTATTCTATTAATATCTGATTTGTCACTGTTATATAAATTTAAGTGAATAAAATAGTTTCTTTTAGCCTCTGCACAGTCAGAATCGAACCACTCAGCCTTCTTAAAGGTACATTTATTATCACCTGACTGGTTATTTTTAGAATTGACCTTCACCTTATGAAATAATGGTTTAGCCACACCATTAAGTATACTAGTAAAATCTTCAACACATTTATTTATACCATCACTGTTCTGACTGTTTATATTGCATACCAAATTATTTAAGTCAGGTAATTTACCAATCAAACCCTACGAAAGTCATTTTGTAGCTGATCATTCCATATAATACTAGAGCGTTCAAGCGGAACATCCTCGTGGGGCATTGAACATAAAATAACAAACGACAACGGACAATGGTCAGAGTATTCACACAATGATTCAACTCTAAAGTTATCAATACAATAAAAATCTTGCTCATTAGATATTGCATATGCTCTTAAAGAAATAAAACATGTTTTTGAAAAGGGTGTCTTGGTCTTTGATTATGCTTTTGCGATTCCGTTTTTAACATAGGAGCAAATTGCTAATGAGAAGAAAGAAGAGACGGAGAGAAGAGAGATTCCACATCTCTGGAACCTCAATGAAGACCCCACCCTGTCGGGGAAGGTTTACTACTTCATCCGGCAAGGTATGGTACAATGTAAATATGTAATATTCATTGTAAGGTATTGTTATTGAGCCAGTCACATTCATTACACAGAGGGTCAAATAAAGAGTGTAGACTACACAGGTGCGCAGCTTTGAATAAACTTGACCATTCTAGATCTAGTTGTTCTGACGTAATGACTTACCGTAATTGTCTCTAACGTATTTTTTCTAGCGGCCAGATTTTTCTAAGATTTTGCACATAAGTTCTTTAGACTATAACCAAACGATATATGGATTAACCAAGCTCGCTTTAGATATTAAGCTTACGGTAGAAAATCACTGAAAAAATATTTTGTTGAAAAAAGGTATTAAAATTGGATTTTTTTTTAATTTCTAAATATTTTATAAGCATAGTAAAATGATATTTTTAAAATAATTTATCACAATTTGTAACTTGAAATGTATTTTATCAGTTACAGATGAAAATATTGTCAAACATGAGTAAAATATCAAGACCAAAATGTATGCAAAAACTACCCCAAAGCTATGGAATTATACATAAATTTTTTCTCAATAAAAAATTTCAACAGACAGATTCTCATTATTTTTAGATTCAATTCACTGATATAGAGACTTTGTGGAATGCAAAAAAAAATATTACTTCACCATGTTTTTTTTTCTTTTCTCTTTTTTTTTTAACTAAAGCTGTTATTTTAATAACATTTAGCCAAATTTGCATAAGAACACTAAAATGTGACTTTTTGGGGCCCTAAAAATTGGGTAAATATACTTATATACTTAAAATAATGTTGTGAACACATGAACTTTAAAAATATTGGGTTTCTTTAAATATTCTAATAAAAAAAAAAAAAAAGTAAAAAAAGAAAATAATATTCTTTTTATCAACACTAAGATCAGTGATAACCCGCTGAAACGTCCTTAATATAGTAATTACCCCATGACCACTGGGAATAGGTTTGATGTCAGCATTTTTATATGCGTAAATAACAATAAATAGAAGCCAGAAAAGGGTCTTTTAATTTGCATTCTTTTATTTTAAAATAAATAAGCTTACCCTCTGTCAGTATTGATGTGAATTAATAAACACTTTTTAAAGACCTTTTCGAGCATTCTTACATCATAGTCACGAGTAACAGGACAATGTGTTCTCAACGTATGATAGCATTTAGTTTCTCTAAGTAAGAATTCCGCCAGTACATAACATTAGGAAGTTAATTAATGTACAATCAATGTGTTATTCAGTTTATAGCTTTAACTTGTTAAGAACAACATGTATATAAACTACAGGGATTCCAGTTAGGATCGGTAACCCCAGGGCATCGAAAGTCCCTACCATGGAGCTACATGGGCCCAGGTATGGACGTACGAGTAATATATATTTTCCCTTTTAGCATAAATCTCTAGGCACCCTACGTACCTAAATATCGTGCATACTTGAAGAATATTTAATGCAAACTTCCTTATTTGTTTTTGCAATGCACGATTGTTAATCCCCCGCCGCGAAGCGGGGGGGGGTTTTTAGGAATGGCCTTCGTCTGTCTGTCTGTCTGTCGTAACGTTTCCGTGTCCGCTCCGTATCTCCTATACCGCTTGAAGGATTTTCGTGAAACTTGCCTAAAATGTAAACCTAGTTGAGACGATGTGCAGAACACAGGTGGCAGCCATGTAGACTCAAGGTCAAGGTCACACTTGAGGGTCATGTGTTTGAACCTTCAATTTCGTGTCCGCTCCATATCTCCTATACCGCTTGAAGGATTTTCGTGAAACTTGACTCAAATGTAAACCTAGTTGAGACGATGTGCAGAACACAGGTGGCAGCCATGTAGGCTCAAGGTCAAGGACACACTAGAAGGTTATGTATTTGAACCTTTAATTTCGTGTCCGCTCCATACCTCATATACCCCTTTTGGTTTTTTTCATGAATCTTGCCTCAAATATATATCTAATTGAGACGATGTGCAGAACATAGGTTGCAATCATATCGGCTCAAGGTCAAGGTCACACTTGAGGGTCATGTGTTTGAACCTTCTAATTTCTTACAATTTCATGTCCGCTCCATATCTCCTATACCCCTTGAAGGATTTTAATGAAACTTGCCTCAAATATAAATATAATTGAGATGATGCAGAACACAGGTTGCAGCCATGTCGGCTCAAGGTCAAGGTCACACTTGAAGGTCAAGTGTTTGAACCTTCAATTTCAATTTACAATTTTGTGTCCGCTCCATAACTCCTATACTCCTCGAAGGATTTTAAAGAAACTTGTCTCAATTATAAACCAAATTGAGACGATATGCAGAACACAGGTGACAGTCATGTTGGCTCAAGTTCAAGGTCACATTTGATGGTCAAGTGTTCATTCCTGGATATTTTTGTTTCCATGCTATAATTTCTGAACAACGGACAGTTTTTCATAAGTCAACTACATCAAAATGTTGGTAGAAGCAGGACAATTTCCATAAGAGGAAAAACATGTCTCCTCTGTCAGCGGCGGGGGATATAGCTGTCCTTTGGACTGTCTTGTTCATTTTACAATGTCATTTAACCAATAATTACATGTGATTTTGCTGTTCAATGTTTGATGAGTATGTTTTACCTTTTAAAGGCTTTGATGAAAAGTTAATATTACCTTAAATTGTAGCATTGCCAAAGAACACGCACTGCTAATAAATAAACGAGGGAAGGTGACGATATTACCACTTCAAGGTCACGTGAAGGTCAATGGGGTCCAAGTCACCAAGGAAACCGATCTATGCCACCAGGATAGGTCAGTATTTTGTGATAATAATAAAATACTGTTCTTAAAACACAACATTAAAGGTCATTGGCCATTTTGCTGGTATCATTTTACAAAGAAGAATGTCAAAGCACGTTGCAGTCATCTGCGCCTGTATCCTCGTGCGAAAAACTGATTATTGTCCTAGTTATGCATTGTTTACAACATATTTAGTTATGATTTGTATAGTTAAGAGGAGATTCATTTTAAGTATGGTTGTTTTCAAGCAGCACCAAAATAAAAATCATTTTCATTTCTGCATGCATGTCTTTCATACTCAAATACTTCCTTTGTTCCATATTGTTATATGGGCACTGACTCTTAAGATACTTTTTTCTGCATATCTGTGTTTCTATTTCTTTCACTCTCCTTCTCTTAGATTTACATAATGCTCTACAACTCTGTATATCTCATTGTTTTTGTGTGAATTGTTCTTTGCCATGCTTTTTTCCAGGCTCTATCTGAGCGCCACCCACCTCTTTGTGTACCATGATCCCCGGGAAACGGAGAGGCTGAGGTTGGCAGGGAAACCGTGTAAGGATATTACGTATGACCTGGCACAAAACGAGATTGGCAAACATTCTGACATATCAGCTGGAGACGGTTGGTTTTGTTTATGTGCTGTTTCTTCTTAAATTCCTTGTTCTCTGTGATAGAATATAATTAAAGTGTATAAACGAAAGTCAAATTTTAAGTAAGATGTTTTTTTGTTTTTTTTTTGTTTTTTGTTTTTTTGTTCTTCCTAATAGTTTCTGATAATAGGCCCTTACAGGAAGGATAAAAAAATAATAGATTTTTTTTTAATCTGAGTCGGGTCTAAGTTTTTATCAGTATTGGGAAATGTCAAGGCATTGCCTGTTTTGTTTCATTATTGAAATGCCTGAAACTTCGGCGCCGATGTTTGTATTTACTCGTTTATGTTTAGGTAACTGATTTGGATAGACTTGAATTTAGACTGAGTGATTACACATCACTTGATACCGGCGATGCTCATAGTCTTTAACTTTATCGGAAATGATAAAACTATTGTTCTCCGCTTAGACTCCTTTTAAAAAAGAACTCTAATTAAAAGAAGAAAAATAAATTATAAATATTACGCCTGCATGAACAACATTTTATTTTACTCGTGGATAGACGACTGGTTGCGTCAAGAAGTAGCGGAAGTTCTTGCTCACTGCCAGGACGCCAACGCCATGGCCGCCAAGATGAGTCGGCCGGTCGCGTTCGATCCTGTGGTCATCGCCAATCTTGTCCTAGGACAGGAAGTCAAGCGGTCACAGGTACTGAAACATTTCATAACCTTTGAATAGTTGCTGAAATGAGCATTCAGCTTTTCCTGGACTTTTTGAATATTTGAAATTCCTCTTGACTGATCAGGTTAATGTCAAAATTATATTGAGTGCGATGATTAAAAAATATGGACACTGAAATATAAATCAAATGGGATTGAATCTTCAGCAGATTTATTCGAAGGGGTATGACAAACATGTAAAAACCTGATAGATACACATCAAAAGTATTATCATCATTATTATCAAGCAATAAAGGCAACAGCTTTTTTACTCGAAATTTCAGCACGAGTATTCGCTCGAGAAATATTCTATATTTTATAGTGGATATATTTAATATTGTATAAAAACTGTAAAAAGTCTCATAGTTTTCTAATGGTCCTTGTTACTTGTACTTTGTTATAGCATTATGAGTTGTAAATCGATCTCTGTCACTATGACGTCAGGTCTTCATCCGGGTACAAACGGGAAACGGGGGCGAGTTTATCTGGGGCCGAAACCACTTCCTGGACAGATTCGACCTTATGATGGACATGTTCCAGAAGTTCGAGCACGGGGACCTCGACTGGGAACCACAGAAAAAGGTGCAACCTAGTTATTCTCACTGCTTCATTAAAGGCATATGTTTCAATTTCCCCAGAATCGCTTTCACGTGTTTGACCCCTATATTATGGTCAGTTGAAATCCTTGTGGGTCATTAGAAATGTAAAAACACACACACACTACACACACACACAGATATATTTTTGTGGTTGGTACTGACAATACACGTAGGGGGTCAGTAATGCCCATAGGGTGCGTGACGCTTTTTTATATATTATTATTATGGATATAAGAACACGAAGATAGGTCTAATCATTATATTTAACTAAAAATATCGACTTGTTTTGATCAAATAAAAAAGACTTTCGAAAAGAAGATTATAAAAGATCCCTACAAGTCTTATATTTTTCTATAAACATGGATTTAGGTTTGCATTTTTAAAATGTTACGTATACAAAAAAAAAAACATGTAGTTAGACTAAGTAAAAAAAAAAAACATGTAGTTAGACTAATTTAATTTTAGAACTTGTAAACCAGTCTTAATTAGATTTTTCAATAAGTTTTGTTTAATTAATGAAGACTCAGGACCCGTTCTGGGAGCCCCTGGACACACCCACCCTGATAGGCGTGGCCTACATCCCCCTGGAGTGTATTGCCTACATGCTGGATATAGACAACCAGAAGATAGGTATATACGGACTACCAGGCATGCCACACGGATATCTCACTGTCTCGTGGTTCCCCTGCACAGGGGAAAAGGGGAAGAATGCTCCGAAGATAGGGGGGGTAGAGGAGCCAGTCGATTGGTGTTTTTTTTAAAGCTTTTTTTTTCCCATTAACAATTGAGGGTGGTCGTCTGAACAAAAATGCGGTATTGTTGATTTCAAAACTTTTATGGATACCAAAGTAATTAACGAGCCAACATTCGTATATCAAAATTTAAAACACATGTATGAAATATGCAAGTAATGGTGCAGTATTTTCCTTTTGCATACATATCTTCTGTTTCTGTTCAATTTTCGACTATGTTTGTCGTTCACATACGAAGCGTAGCAAGAATTCATATACGTGCCATTTCATGTGATGAAGGTGGGCTCTAGGACATGCTCTCTTTCGGTACATTTCGTTCGTATAATTTTTTAGCGAATATAAGTTTTAAATGTTTTGTTTACACTTATTCCATTCCATTTTATTTGAAACCAAAATTTTACATCATTACTAAACCCCTCTCGACGGTCCTTGTGCAACCTTTGAACAAATACTAAGTGCCTTTGAAAGTTGCCACCAACGCGGTTCGAAACCATAACTCTTGAATCCCCAGTAATGTATGTTACAATTTTTACCATGACACCCTGATTGAAAATACATGTACATGCATTCACAAGACTTCACAGCATTAGATTTTCTTTCAGATCGTATTTTGTTAAAACAGTACAAGCTCCCCTCGATCTCCTACCTGTTTATAAACATTTTTTTTTTTTAGATATAAAGTAAGTCTAACGGATTTATCTGTAGCTTATCTTAAAACGTAAGAGATTGAAAAAAACTAGTTGTAAGTTTCAATCTGTGAAACCACAAAGCAAACTACAATGAGATAACTATTTTACCGAATGTCTCTCACTTACAACAGCTGGGGCAGGACATAACGTTCAAGGTGAAAATTAAAGGCGCCCCCCGGTTCCCGAAAAGGTTCAAATTGTAAGTGACTACTAATTATGACCTTATCTAGCTGCCCCTTTAATATTTTCAAACCAAAGTAGCTACTAAAAACAGGTAATTTTTTAAAGAAGAAAATAAAATTTCAAAAATAAAATGGGAAAATTAAACTGCCTTTTTACAGTGGATTTTGATTTAAAAAGTCGTTTAAATAAAATTATTTTTTTCTATTTGTTTTTTTTTCTCATTTAAAAAATTTTTTTTTTAAAAATTGGGAAAAAAAAAAAAAATGTTTTCTATTTTTATATTTCCAAAACCCGTCTTGGTCCCCAAAACTTCTATTACGACAAAAAACCCGGGGGGATACAAAAAGGGGGGAGCGGTGTAGCCCCAAAATAAAATTTTTTAACATCCCCCAAAAAAAATAATCGGCGGCCCCAAAAACCGGGAAGTTCCCCCCCACGATTATTTCTTTTCTTACTTTTTAAAAAATTTTTTTTTTAAATTTGGGGAAAAAAAAATCCTAGTAAAAAGATTTTTTGGGGCCCGATTAGAATCCTGCAAATTGGTATGGTGAACCTTTTTTTTTTTATTGGGGGAAACCCCTTAAATTTAAAAATTTTGGGATGGGTAAAAAATTTGGGGTTTAAATCTAGTTGGTAGGGTATCCCGGGGGTTTAATTTTTTGTATAAAAGAAAACCCTTTGGGGGGGGTCTGGGTTTGGGGGAACCGGGGGTTTAAATCTGGAAAGGGTGAACCTTGGGTTAAAATTTTGGCTTTTGGGGAAACCCCTTTGGGGTTTTTGGGGCTGGTAGGGGGGAAAAAATTTTTAAACCCCAGCCCCGGTTTTTTAAACCCCTTGGGGTTTAAATCTGGAGGGGGGAAACCCCCTTGGGGGTTTAAACTGGTAGGGGTGAACCCTTTTAAATCTGGTAGGGAAAAAAACCCTGGTTTTAATTTTGGGGTTTTGGGTAAAAACCCCCCTTTTTAAATCGGTTTTTGGGTGAAACCCCTTTCCTTTTTTTTTTACCGCTCTTATCTTTTTCCGAAAAAGGGCCCTTTGGGGGGCTTTTGGGGGGATTTTAGTTTTTAAATTTCCCCGGGTTTGCCAAGGGGTACACTTTCAAAAAATCTCCTTTTTCCTTTTTCCCCAAGGACATATCTTTTTTTCCCCAAATCAAATTTTTTTGTCCCTTTTTTACCCTTTGGGTTAATTCTTTAAAAATTAAAACCTTTTTTTAGAGTTTTCCCCAATTTTTTTTGACCACTTAAAAAAATGACGGGGGAGCTAAAAGGCAGTTTTTTCGTTTTTTCCTTCCCGTTAAAAGTTGACAAAAAAAAGACAAACAGTGATAAAAAAAAACAAATTTTTAACAAAACCCTTTTTTTTTTGGGAAAATTTTGGGTTTTAAAAGCTTTTTGTGTCTTTTCTTACAAAAATTTTTATATCTTGTAAAGTTCGGAACCCCTTTCTTTTTCATGACTTTTTTTTTTAAATTTTTTTTGGGGCAAAGCAGCGCAAGGGATTCAATTTTTTTTTTCAATCCCGTCCTAAATGTTCTTTTTATTGTTTTTTTTGGGGTTTTATAAAAAAGGGATATTGAAAGGGAGAATTAAAACCCTTTTGGGATAGCGTTGTTAAAAATGGGGAAAAACCCCAAGTGAAAAAACCCCTTCCCCAAAATTTGGGGGAAATTTTTTTTTTTCCCCCCACACTCATTTTTAAAACGTAAAAATAAATTTACATCAATAAGGATTTTTAAAAATGCAAATTGGGGGTCTATCTTGAGTGAGGTGATTTTTGTGAACAAGGTTGGTTTATTTCATTACCAAAAAAAAAAAAAAAAAACCCCTCTTTTTTGGGGATTGCAAAAAGAAAAACTGCTGGGAAAAAAAATTTTTAAAAAACCAAAAATTTTTTTTTTTTTTTCAAAAATTTTTTTGAAAATTTTCCTTTATATAAAACATCATACATGTACTGCGTTTTCTTTTAAAAAAAAATATTTTAAAAATTAAAACCCCCTTTTTCCCTCTTGACGAAGGGCCCCCTTTTTTTCCCCCGATTTTTAGTGATAAGCAAAGTGGGGTTTTTAATTTTCTTTTTTAAATTTTTTTTTACTTTTTTTCATATCATAAAACAAAAAAATTTTGTTTTTGTTTTTCTTTGCATAAAAGGGAAAATAAAGTGAAAGTATTTGAAAAAGACACTATTCGAAAAAAAGCCCTAAAGGGGTTTAAATCGCATCTGTTTTGGCTTTTTCTACATTTCAGGAGTTTGAGGCGTGCAAATTTGGGTTTGTTGTCGGGGACGCATCAGGCCCCCGAGACCACCCTTTTTCTAATGGTAAAAAGGACACCCTTTAATCCAAAATAAAAGCTTGGCGTGCAGTAGAAGCTCCTTTGTAGGGGAAAATACCTCTTTTAAAAGGGTTTTGGAGGGACGCTTTGGGGTTATTTAAAAAATTTTTCGGGAAAGGGGGAAAGGGTGCTAGGTTTTTAAGGGTGGCTGTTTCGATAGGTTTTGAAAGAAAAACCTACTTTAAACACAATTTGAAATTTACTTTAAAATGAAAAATACTTCTGTTGGGGGGTAGAACATACTTTGGGGAAAGTTTTCAAAATTTACGCCCAAACCCCCAAGTTTTTTCCGCGCTTCATTAAATTGCCGTGTTTTTCCCCGACTTGTATTAAAAAAAAATGACATCAGGGGGAAAAAATTTCAACGAGAAACCAACCTTTAACTGAACTTTAAACGCACATTAAACGATTTTTAATTTTAAAATATAAATCTATAAGTACATCGTTTAATTGACAAAAATGTTCCCGGTAAAGAAGTCAAAATTTTTTTTTCCTAATTTTTCAGGCCTCAAACTCTGATGAACGGGGAAAACAAAAAAGGAAAATTTGCAGCACCTGAGAAGAAACTTGTAATTTTTTTCAGGGATTCATTTTTTTTTAAACTTAAAAAAAACAACTGTTTAAGTTTTTAACAGGATATTTGTTTATATCATACAGCGACTTTAATATATAGTCTTAAAAATGGTCCCGGTCTGCGCTGGTTCCGGGCCCTAAATTGGCCTGGTGTCAGGCTAATGCAAAAAATTTTGGGTGGGGTACCAGGGCACTTTATCTAGGGCGTGATTTTTTCAATTTTTTAACCCTTTTTCTCTGTCTCCTGTAACAAAAATTAAAAGGGATAGAAGAACGGGTTGGGGGGGCCCGTTTAGCCAATCCCAAAACCACAAGAAAAACTTTTTTGGAAATTTTGTGTAAAGAAAAACATCCCAAAAAAATATGAGTTAAGCTGTATAACGTTTGTATTGCTAGCACGTGCACACCTTTTTTACTTACTTTATTTTACATAATTATTCATAGTAACATTTTACTCTCCAAATAGCGACTTTTTTAATTTTTTGAAATTTTGTTTGGGGTTTTTTTATTTTTAAACTCCATAGGACCCCGTGTATCAATTTACGAGAAGCAACAGCATGAACGGGTTTAATATATGCATAAAACATATTTTAATTTTAAGAATCCCGGAAAATTTAAAACAGACCATCACTCACAGTTGAGATAAAATCTGTATAAACAAAAATTTACCCCCGGTGAAGTGAATACTTTCTTTTTTTTAAATGCCCCCCTCTCCCGATCTGATATTGTTTTTTCATGTCTGTCGGCAGACAAATTTAAAACCTTTGGGAAAAAAACAAACGGGAAATTCTCTAATGTCTGTATTATCCCCCTTTTATTCAATTTAAAAACCCTTTTTTGCCACGTATTTCTTTTCTAAATTGGAAAAACCCTTTAATTTTTCACCTTACCCCTCTAAGAAATTTTTTCCCAGCTGACAAGGGCCCACCGGGATTAAAAACCGGGAGGGGGGGTGTGTTTTAAAACAAATCTTGTTTTTGTTTTCTTCTGAAACAAATAGTTCAAATCGTATGGTAAAATTTAAACATTGACTCAAAGTATTAAACATTGGGAAAACTACTACCTTTGTGTTTTTTTTTTTCCCTTAAAGGGCATCAATTTTCCTTTCTATCCGGGCCAATGTTAGTTTAATTGTCCCCACAAACGATCAAAATATTTTTAAAATAAATAAGGGTTTTCGGGAAAATTCGGACAGAGGGTATAGTTACTTTTTTACTGACCCCTTACATTTCAGGAAACCCGGGATAAGACAATTTTGCAGAACGAAATTTAAAAAAAGGCCGCCTTACAAATTCACCAAAAAATAAAACCTAAAAAACCCCAGCTCAAAACCCCCAAGATCTAGACTGTTCCTATAACCCCGGTTTAGATTGCATTTAGGTCCCGGGACTAGATTTATATATGAAGTCGGATCTTGTTTGTTTTTTGTACTCGGATCTAGATTGTTTTTATATGTATTTAGGGGTTTCTGATTGTTTTATGTACTCGGTTTTAGTTACATTTTTTACTCGGTTCTAGATTAAAATCTTTTGTACTTGGATCTAGATTGTTTTTAAAGCCCTTTAAAAACTCGGGTATTGCATTTATTACTGGGATTGGGATTGCATTAGGTCCTGGGTTTCAAGATTACTTTTTTTAACCTCGGATCGTTTTGTTTAAATTTGGCCTCAATCTAGAGGGCAAAATATGCACAAAGACCCTAAAATTGCTTTAATTTGGACTCGGTTTCTAGATTGCATTTATGAAACTCGGATCTAGATTGCTTTTAAGGTACTTGGATCTAGATTCCCTATATGTACTTAAAATCTAGATTTTTTTTATGTACCAATCTAATTGTTTTATAGTACTCAGTTTATAGAAGGTGAAATGAAAGGGGGGGGGGGGTTTTAATATTCATTTATGTACTCGGATCTAGTTTGGGTGTAAAAGTACTCGGATCTAGATTGCAAAATGTACTCAGATTTTGATTGTATAAAATGCATGGGCCCAAGTTAAAATATAACAAAGATTGCTTTATATGTACTCAGTTAGTTTGCTTTTATGCCTCAGATCGAAAATTGCTTTTTTTTTACCAAAATCTAGATTGCATATTTGTAAAAAAAATCTCCTTTGAAATTTATGTACTCAACCGGGACTGTTATTTTTAACTGGATGTAGATTACTTTAGAAATCAATTAAAATTGAATTATGTACTTGGTTTCTAGATTGTAATATCTTGATTTTTGTATATGTATAACGGATCTAGTTTGGGGCAAATATTACTGGGCTCTAGATTGTATATATAAAACTCAGATTTTGATTGCATTATCGGATTGTATAGTTTGTATATATTTCCCTCGGATCTGGATTGCATATTACTCAGATTTTGGTTGTATTTTTTGAAACCGGATCTAGTTTTAAATATTTCTAGTTTGAAAAGGTTGTATTATGAATTTGGGATCGGGATTGAAATATATGTACTCAGATTTTGATTTTTATATGTACTGGGATCTAGTTATATATCTGTATTTGGGAAATTCTAAAATTGTATATATGTTCCGAATCTAGATTTGCATATATGTACTTGCCACATGGGGGTTCCATCAAAAATATAACCTTTTACGAACCCTTGATTACTCTGTAACGCGGAACAAAAGGGAAAGAAAAAAATTTTTGGGAAACCGGGGCACTTTATTTCAAATGCAATTATTTTAAATTTATTGTTTTTAAATTTAAAAACCCCCTGATATAATTACCTCCTTTTTAAATTAAATGTCATGTTTGGGACAATCTATTAAAAATGATTCCCAGAAAAATCTAGTAGTTTAAACAATTGATTTTAAAATTAAACATGCTTTTTTTAAATTATAAAAAGTACAATATATATCATTTTTTTTTTTGATGATTTTTGACCCAAACTTTATTTTAAAGATAATTCAATTAAAAACATATTTTTAAAACCAGTGTTTTAACAAATTTTAAAAAACCCCTAGACAACGCAATAGTCCAAATTAAACCCCCTTTTTTTAAACCAAATTTGGAAAAAATTTTTTTTGAACTTTTTAAAGGCAAAGTTGTCCCCCCTTTTAAACTAATGCTATATTACATTTTGCATTTGCCCAGCGTCTGGGAAACATGTTTTTTTCCCCCTTTAAAAAAGGGACGCTAAATTAAAATTTCAGTAAAAATTTAAAAACGTATTTTTGTTTTATTTGGCCCTGTCATCTCCGGGGGAAAATATGTAAAAAAAATTTACGCTTCCCCTTTTGGGGACAAATGTAAATACGACATCGCTTAGGGGAAAGTTTTTTTCCAAAAACAAATTCCACAATAGAAAAATTAGGTCTTTTCATGACGTGTATTTTAAGGGTTTTCGTTGTCGTTAATGGAGCTACTGAATCTTCCCCCAAGTAAACCGCCGGATTTTTTTTCTTTGTTTGGGAGATTTAAAATTTGAATCTGTATTTGTTCCCCCACCCGGGGCACGTAGTTGTTAAGGGAAAAGTTTTCCCCCAACGTTAAACTAATTATTTTAATTAATTTAATATTATCTAATTTTTTACTTTGAAAGCGTCCGAAGTTCTAATCTCAGAGGCCTAAAATCTTTAAAAGGTTTTTAAATTTTTCATGTATATTATAAAAAGCGAATCAACAAAAAAGTTGAAGAAAAAGTTTCCATTTTTAAAAAATATACAAGGGAAAAAAAATTTAAAGAAAAGGAAACCCAAATCCTATTGAATAGCTGTAACCCCCCGCTTTGACCTAAGTTTGTAAAGCTTACAAAAATTTTTCCCTTTCCCTAGACAAAAGGTTCAAACACGCACAATTAAAAAAATTTTTACTAACAGAAATACAAAAAGAACTAATTTTAAAAAAACCTTTCCAAAGACTCCTATCCTAGTACCTAATAATTTAAAACTAAAACCCCTGAACACGCGAGGGAAAATTTTTCAATTTTTAAATTATTAAAAGCGAAATAAAACCCCACCGAGATCGAACAAAATGACCCGCAGATTGCACGATCTTTTTTCCCCGAGAGAAAAACGAGAATGAGCAAGGGGAACGATGCCCGGTAAGCGTTTCTGACTAAAGAAAGGCAAATCTGCCGTCTAAAAACTATATGAACCTTACGCTAGTTTTGGTATTTAAAATACTTTTTTAGAGGATTATGATGCTTCACGTTAAAATTTATACTTTTGGGAAAAACCAAAGGGGATGTGTTAGGGTTTTTGCCCCATAAATTCACTTTTATATGGGGGAAGTTTCCCATTTTTTCCCAATTTTTCTCCGCACGACGGGCGAAATTTGGGAGAGAAACCCCGATTATGGGGGGTTTCCCCACTCCTGGTTGGTACATATCTTTTTTAAAACCTGTTACCGGGATGTCGTAAAATTAAAAATTTCACCGTTTTCAAGGTTTTAAAAAAAGTCCCCTTTTAAGTTTAAATGAATCACCCCCCTCGGGCAACAAACACAAAACCCGGCAGAGTGGGGGGGGAGAGATATTTGACGAGAGAGAAATATTCCCTTCAGTAGGGAGCTCACGCTACAATGGGTTTTTTACGAACGAAAAATATGCAGGGCACAGCCCCAGTTTAAAAATTCACTTTATTGTAAAATAATTAAGATAATTCTAACCCAAAGGGGTCCCTTTAAAATGAAAGGGGAAATTTTAAACTAAAATTTTGAATCGAACGAGATGTCTCAAAAATTACTTTTTTTAAGTTAAAAAAAGTATCATTTTCAAAGAAATTTGTTTGGGAAAATTAAACATTTTTAATTGGAAAAATAGCATTTTTTTTGAGTTTTAAAATATTTTTTTTACTTTGACCGGAAAGTTTCATTTGTTGAATTGGAGAGAATCCTTTTCTCTGAATTAGAAAAACCAAAATAATATACATTGCTTAGCTCCGATATATAAAACGAAAACTTTAAAACTATAAAGCAAAATTTGGCATCAAAAACTTTTATTTTCATCTGTACACATCTTATTTAAATTGCTTTGTTTTTCTGGGCCTTTCTAAGCATCATAATTTATGATGGGCAGATCGTTAATTGCGCAATTTTGTAAACGGGTTTTAAATTGTGTTAATATCGTAAACAACTTATTACATAAAAGCCTGGAGCACTTAAAAACCAAAATACGCAAATTTTTATTTTTAAAGTACATTTGATATAGCATATTGTTTTTTTGTGGGGAGGTATCAAATCAAGGTCAAGGCAATAATGGGAATTTTTATAAAAAAATTTTCTATTACCCTTTGGGGTTATAAAACAAAAAATGACACACAAATTTTATATCTTATATTTTTAAACCCCCCTGATATGAAATTTAAAAATTTCGTAAAGAACAAAAAAATGTAAACTACAATAATTTGAGAATAGTAAAGCACAAAAAACCCTTAAGTAAAAATAACAAAGCAGCGCAGAGTATCATAAAAAGCGAATGGTCAAAACCAATGGATGATGGTCCCGGGGCCTTCAAGGTCATGTTGCCGTATATGATGTATCTTGCCACAGCTCCAGCAGTGGTGTTTTATGCTTTTAAGGGTTTTTGATGTCCCACTTTCCGAGTAAATTTCTCTCGTAGCTTTTCTGAAGAAGGATTCCATACTGCTTAGACCGCCATGTTTTTTAGCGAAGATCAGGAGATCTGGGTTGGGGGTTTTCGGCGTCAAAGTCCTTCTGCAATGTTGGGCAAGCCACGGGTTTCTGTGCCGGCGGAAGGGGACAAATTCGCAAAGCTTTTTACCCTCCTTCCCCTTGGGATTTCGAGCGGTTTTGCTCTCATACCAGGTTTAAGAAGGCGGAAATTTTTTTTTGCTGATGACGATAGAGCTGGCAAAAGGATGACTCGAAATTTCAAGCCGACCGTGGTGTCAAAAATTCGAAATCGGGCAAAGGGTTTAAAAAAACTTTTATCTGTACAAGGTAAATTCCGCCGTATTCTGGAATTGGAGCAAAACATTTATGGTAAATTTCTTCAACAATAACAAAGTTGCAATATAGCAATGACATAACTTTTATGAGTATGTTTTAGGTAACAACGACATATTTAGCACTCCCCAAAAAAGATTAAAACAGTTAAACTTTTAAAGCAAAACCCCCTTTTCAAAATGATTAATTCAAGTTTTTTTGGCAAATTTTTATTTATTTGATTAAAACTTTAAAAAGAATTTTGCAATTTTCGAATAACCTAATTTGTCGCATAAGGAAAAAAGAATTTTGCAATAAACTTAAGGCGCATGTATAAAAACTCAGCGCAATACTTTGAGTTTTAAAAGTTGTGACTTCAGAAAAGTTGATAAATTTCGGTTCATTTAAAACATTGCATTTTTTTCTATTCTAAAAATTAATTTTCTTAAAAATTTCAAATTTTTTGTTTCATACAAAATAAAAGTAGATTAATTTTGGTTTAGATTTTGGGAAAATATTTTTTTTTAAGACTTTCTTATCATTTCCCCCCCTTTTTTAACAATTTTTTTGACATCTTTAAAAATGGCTTCGTGCCCCGTTTTTAAAAGTTTATTAAATTTCCTTTAAGTGCTTTAGTTTTGCAATGGAAGCCCCGTTGGGTTTCCCCGAAGGGTATCTTTTTGCCCAATTTTCTTCGGCTTTTTCCTTTTACGGATTTATTTTGACGTTATTTCAAGAAATAGTTTTCCCTAAAAATTTCCCCTTTTTGGGATTTTTACAGCATGTAAACCAAAAAAAAACAAAGGTTTTTGGGTTTTGTAGGCACTCAGGAAGCTAAGGAAAAAGGGTGAAAAGTGAACCATTTTTGCCGGGAAACCCAAAAAAAATGGACAACATTCGGAACAAATCTGCCATCTCCCACGTACCCGTCTTTCCACTTTTCGAGGGGAGGGGTCCCCAAAAGGAAAATTTTTGTACATATTTTTTTTACTGGATACAAGGTTTTCAGCTGGTTTTTGAGTTTTTCACATTAAAAAAACCTGTTGTTTTTCCCCGGGCTCTGTTTGGTGCGTGTTGTAATGTTGCAAAGTGTTGGGGCAGGGGCCCGTCCAGATGTACCATTGCAAATTCCGGGGTGACCTTTGCCCTTTTTCGCAGTTTTACAGCTGGAAAATAAAGGGCTATCGTTTTGAAACGGGAGATACCTATTAAAAATTGCAATTTCATGGTTTTTTTTAGTAGGATATGGTAAAATTTTATGGCAACGTACGTCAAAACCCTGGTCGTTTTAAACACTCCCTTTTTTCCTTTATTTCTTTGGAAAAAGGGCAGTATAGGTAAAAAACTCCCCAGGGTGGATGGCATATTAAAGGGGCCCTGATTTCGAAAAATTGGGCACAGTTGGAAAAAATGCTTGTGGGTTGTTTTAGGTTAAAAATGGTGAAAAAAGGGACACATTACCCCCTTTGAAAAAAAAAAAAAAAAAAAAAAAAAAAAAGCTTTTGCCAATAGGTTTTTTTATTCATTGTGTAAATTTTTTTAAATTGAAATTCCCTTTTTTACCCCAAACCACGAAGCAAATTAGAAAAAAAAAGTTAAAAAACTTCCTGAAGTATAATTATATTTTACAAATTTTTGAAAAAAAATTTCAAAAATTTTCTTTTAAAACTTTTTAAAATAAAGATATATATGTATAAGTTACCTTTTGTTTTTGTTGGGTTTCTTTTGCGTAGGACTGCCACGTGCTGGGGGGGTATACGTCCTTTTTTGGGAGAACAAACACTTCAAGAGAAATCGAACTGTCCGCGTGCCCCTTTTGAATCAATATGGCGGGAAATTTTCAACAGGGGCGCACCCCTTTTACAAAAAAAAACATTGTCGTCTAATCGCATTTTCCTTTTTGCCCTTTTCCAAAAAAGCAAAATGCAATGGGAATTTTTCAAAAGAATTTTGACATTTTGAACACTAGAAAAACATTTTGTTGGGGTTCACCTCACTCTAGGTGCGAGCACGTGGACAGTTTTTAACGCCCCCCGTACTTTTCAGAAATTTGCGTTGTGTTTTTAAAGCTTCACGAGCCTGCCTATGTCCTCAAACAAAGGTAAATGGTTTACGCTAAACAAGTTGTTTGTTTTTGATTGTCACCGGGCCAAAAAAACACGTAGGTTTGATAGTGGGGTGTAATTAGCTTTTATACACGGGTATATCTATTTTTAAAACCCCTTAGACCATTGGAGTAAGCTAGCCGCAATAATTTCTAACAGGGGTTTTTTTACTTTTAAAAAAACATGAATTTTTTGCATAAACAAACCTTTAAATTTTCATGTATGTGATAGTCTCTTTGACAGTTTCTGCGTGTTTGATTGAAATTTGACATCACTAAAACCAATAATTTTGGGAAAAGGTTCCCTTTTTATCTCTTACACAGGGCGTCACCCGGTTTTCATTCGTATAAACAGTTGTTAAATTTATTTTTCTTTCATTCCTTTTGTTATTTTCACCTTTTGTGTGCCTTTATCAAATTTACCTGAAAAATTTCATTTAAAACCCGTTTTTAAACCCCACGACAATCACACATTATATTCGTTATTGTATTTTTTTATATATGTGGGGACATTTATTAAATATATATATATATATAAAATTTTTAAAAATAAAAATTTTTATACCAAGATTTTGAGTTAAAAAATGTTTTTAACCATGTAAAATTTCAAAGTAAAAATCAACAAAAAAAAAATCACTCAAAATATGTAGAGCATATGTCAGGGTTTAAATATTTAAATTTTTTTAAAAATTTTAGTACTCCCAAAAGAACAAAAAAAACATATTTTGTTTAAAAAAACTTGGGTAAAAGTATTATTTCATCAGTGGTTCAAGGGTTTAAAAGTATTTGGGATTTCCAAAAATGCCCAAAAAAACCCCCGTTAGCAAAGTGAACGGAAAATTACACTGTGACTAAAGGGAAATTTTATGTAAAAAGTACATGGGTTGAAAGGAAAGGGTTTTTTAAAAGTATATTAAAAAAAATCCCCATTCCAAAAGGGGAAAAAGGGAAACTAAATTTTTTAAAATTCTGTCCCTACATTAAAAAAGGGTTTTTGATCACTTATTGCATGGGATATAAGCGACTCCCTTTTTTTTGCACCCCCCTGTATTTTTGTTTCGAACCCAAAATAAAGCATAGTTTTTTGAAAAAGTACTTGGGAACTACCATTTTTTTGATGAGAAATTTTAAGTTCATAACTGAGAAGTTGAATAGGGAAAAAGCAAAGGGAAAATAGGGGGTCTCCCAAACGAATTATCCAAATTATCACTACTAGTCGGCAACCAAAAAAAAAAACTTCCGGGAGCCTATTTAAAACCGTTTATTTCCCCTTTTTCCAAGCAATTTCCCCCAGACTTGTTACCGGTTAAAATTTATCTTTTATCTTTCGCGACCCACTGAGAAGGAACCTTTTTTCTATTACGTCAGCGGTTTTGGGGGTAAAAAGTTGGTTTTCTTGCCCCGATAGTATAATTCGCCGCTATGGGGGCCCCGATAATGGGAAAAAAGCAACTTATTTAAAAATTTTCCCTTCCGAAATTTGGGTATAAACCTACGTAAATCAACGAAAACCCCTTTTAAACACTTAATCTAAAATGCTGGGGTAAAAAATTTCCAAAACCCTTGTTTAATTGGGGAAAACAACCTGGGACTTTAGATTTTTTTTTCCGTTATTTAATTTTATCATGTAACCCGAATTATACCGGGGAAATTTTTGATCCCCCAAAGGGGAAATCGTCATTCTTATGAGTTTTTTTTTAAAAATCAGTACAAAATTTTTTTTTTGACCTGCGACAAGTAACCCTTTTAGTAAATCAATAACTGAAACAAAACAGCATAGGTTACCCAAGGGAAAAAAATTTTACTACATTTTAAAGGGGTTTCTACAAAATTTTGACAAAAGGGTGACCCCTTTTAGCTCTTAAACCCGTAAATAAAATTTCCATTTACGCGGGAAAAGTTAAATGGGAAAACGGGGAAAATTTAAAATTTTAAAAAAATATACTATTTAACATTTTCAATAGATGGGACCAAATTAAAGAATTCCCCGCTCTAATTACATCATTTGAAATGATCATTTGAACCAAAAAAATTTTACCAAAGAAATCAGGAAATTTTTTTATAAACTGAAAATAAAATTTTAACTCATTTTAATTAGGCATTTTTTTCATGTATGGGCAGGGGTGTTTGGGGTTTTAAAAAGGTTTAAATTATTCCCTTGTTTGTTTGGGTTTGGGGTTTAAAACCCCCGTTGACAGTAGTTCAGTCTTTGAAGCGATGGGCTACTTCAGACCCCGATTTTAGTGCTACCAAAACTGCTGTATTACGCCGTAGAATGTGGCATGTTTCCCCAAACCCCGTCCCCATTTCCTGACACCCGGGGCCAAACCCGTCCCGAAAATACCCCCTTTTAAAGCGGCGCCAAGCCCAAGGAAAACTATTAAAAGTACATTTTTTTCGAAATTTGGGTTGGGCGCGACTTGGGGGTCGAAAAACCCAAAGAAATCCCACTTCTAAGGCGGGAATTTGCCACTCGGCCACCGGGGAAAAGGGGAACTTAATTCGTAATTTTTTAGAACAAAAAAATATGTTTGGCTAAAGTTTATTATTTGATCAAAACAATTTTTTATCCGATTTAAATCGGTATTTCGTAATAAGAAAACGAATTAGGCCTAATATTTCCCGTCTGTTAAATTACTTTCCTTTGTGTTAAATTCGAGTTTCCGGGTGCAGGGGCCGGGTTTTGTCCCTTTTCCAGACTTCAATTTTTTTCCTCTATGTTTTTATGCCGGTTCCCGGGCACTATAAATTTTAGCGGAGGATGTTTTTTTTTATTAAATTTTTTCGGGTTTTTATCCCGGCACAAATTTGGGGGGCCTATAATTCAATAGCCCCTATCTCCTCTCACTCTTCGAAACATTTTTTGGTAATTTTAAACATTTGAGTCTCCCTTCGATCAAAACCATAAACCCTTTTTTTAGCAATAGGCTCCCGGCTTGAATTTTTCTAGGTTTTTCGCCCAAAAATTTTTAATTTTTCTAGGATAACCCGCAAATGTGCTTTTAGCTTTCTTTAATTTTTTTTGCTTATTTTGCTCTTCATTTTTTTTTATTTGTAATCCCACTATATCCTTTCCCCGTCTCGGCTTTTATTACCTTTTTTTCCTACCAAGGGCATGAATTTTCCCAAAATCGATTATGGACATTTTTAAAAATCCCAAGGGGGTCTTACATTTGTTTGCAAATTTGCCGTCTTCTTTTTTTTTTTATTAAAATTTTATTAAATTTTTTTTAGACCCCCAAAAAAAATTGAACGCCCGTGACTTTACTCTTTCCCGAAAAAATAAATCTCATGTTGTTTTAAAAATTTTATGATTTCGCGAGTCAGCAAGAATTTTCCCCTGGTACAGCAGTCTGGTTTTCAACATTCAAAAGGAAAACCCGTCTGCTGGATCGATGATAAGGGTTTAAAACAGATCATTTTAGGTAAGCTCTTTTGGAAATTTCGAAAAACGCTAGATTTTAAAAAAGGGGGAGGTAAGTATTTTGTTTTTGGGGATTTAAATTTTTATGATGACTACCCTTGGGTATGATTCCCTATTTAAAACCGTTTCCCGGGTTTTATATTTTTTTGTTCTGGCCTGTTTTTAGGAAAGGGGAAAAACCGGGTGGGCCTAATTTCAGTTTCCAAGCAAGTATATTATTAATTTTTGCACCCCAATAATTTTAAAGGAAAAACGTTTAAAATTTATTAATAATTCATATAAAAGGGGATGGGAAAATGCTCTGATACATACTTTTTTCCTTCTCTTTCTCCATTCTCGGGCCTGTGTCACACCCCAAATTTAAATTCAATAAAGGCCAAAAAATTTTAATTTTTTAACCCCGGCCCAATTAAAACGAAAGAAAAATTAAAAAACAGGAGGACAAATGGGCACTGTATCTTGTCTTAAACACTCAGACCCTTTTAAAAAGTTTACATTTCATCATGTTAACATTTTTACAGCTTGTCTAGTGGGCGTGTACCCTTTTTTGGAAACTAACCTTTTAGTCTTTACCCGAAAAAAATTTTTAAAAGAATTTCTTTATTTGACAAAAAAGATTTTTGTTACCTTTATTTCTTAAAATTTAAAATTTTAAAAGGGGTTTTAAAATTTTTTAAAGACAGTGACATTTTAAAAAATCACCAGATTGCAAAAATTTCTCTGTGAACCCTTTTTAATTTTTCTCATGAAAATTTTTGGGACAGATTTATTACACATGAATATAATTAATTTTCTGAATTTAAATGGGGGTATATGAAATAATTATTTTTTTTTGGGGTTTTTTTAAAAAAAACCCGTGCTAAAAATTTTTTATTGGGGAACAGGTTAATTTTATTTTGGGTTTTCTCAGTTTACTATTTAAAATTATAAAGTAAGGTAAAAAAATTTTTATAAATTAGAATAAGAAAGGGTTTAAAATGAACATTTGTATTTTATATATGGGGACAAATGGGTGGGTTGCAACCCAGGGGCCCTAACAAATTTTTTTGTTGTTTGCATTTTTTGGTATGTCGGTTTTCTCTTTTTAAATAACAATTTTAAAAAAAGAAGGTTTAAAAAAAAAGCATTTTTAGTTAATTTTTATATATACTAAAATGAACTTTGAATTTTCAGAAAAAGGTTTTTAAAGGTATTCCATTCAAAATGTTTTGGTATATTAAACCTCAAGTTTTTCTTAAATTTAAAAAGAAAAACTTTCTATAGTAGGGTAAAGGGTTTCCAACCCCGCAACCCCCCCCCAAAATTTTTTCATATATTGGGCCCACCCTCCCCTGTCTTTCCCCCTACCCGTAATTTTGTGGATTTTAAAAGCTGGCGGTTTTTTTTCAATATGTCTTTCCCGTAATAGCTGCAGGGTAAAAAAATGCATCAAAAAAGTTTTAAAGTGACCGTTTTCACACCCTTGACAGTGTTTGGGTCTGTTTTTAAATGTAAATGAAACCCCAAACGGTTTTGGGGGGGCCCGTCAGACTTTACCCTTTGGGGGGTCGGGAAACATTTCTGCAGGGATGGGTTTGGGGAAGTGGCAAGGTTCTAGTCGAACTAAATTAAAAAACATAGAGTACAAAAATTTTTCTAAATGGGTTAGTGCAAAATTTCGACCTGGTTAAAAACCCTAATTTAGCCCCAAAAGAATTTTTACATGTCCCCTGTATTAACCAAAAAAAAAATTTTGCTCAAAAATGTGGGTTTCCCATTTTCCCCGGACTCATTTTTACAAAACCCTTTCTTTAAAGAAAAAAAAAACAAAAGATTGGGGTTTTGAAAGGAGTTCCGTTTTTTTTATAAAAATATTGTAAACCAGATTCTCCCAATGAGGGCAACCACATTATTTCAATTTAAACCCCTTTACCCCCTAATTAGGGAAAGAAAAAAAGCTCTTATGAGAAAAACCAACTTAAATCAATTGAAATAAAAAACCCAAAAAAAGATTTCATGTAAAAAGGATAAAAAAAACGGAGACTGGGCATTACAAAAAATGGAGAAATTTCAAAAGTTAAACCCCCCGATTTGGGCGGGGAAAAAAAAACCAACTGTGGTGCTTTTAAAACCCGGTTTTTAAGGGGCCCCAACAAATGCCTTCCTGAAGGTGTTTCTCTGATACAAACACAAATTTTAAAAAAATCCCTTTAAAAAGAATTGATGTATAGTAAAGGAAACCCGCATTTTAAAAAATATGATATTAATTAATCTTTAGAAAAAATTTTGAAAAAATTTTTTTTAAAAAAAAAACCATAAAAAATATATAGGATGAAAGTTTTGTAAATTTTAAATTTTAAAATTAATTAAATTTTAAAATGTGTACATGAATTTTTCCCTGAGGTAATAGATCAATTGTCCTGAATATTAAATAATTAGAATATAACCCCTTTTAAATTATTATGTAACATGTGATATTTTAATTATCTCTTTTAAATTTGGAAAAGTAAATTAAAACCCGTCAAACCCAAATTTTTGGGGGGGATGAAAAATAAATGAATTAATTAAATAAAATAACTCACTGTTGTTTGTTAATTACTAAAGATTTTAGAATTCTTTTACGAAGAAAAAGATTTATCTAAATATAATTCTATTATCAAGGGTAATTTTTGTGATTAAATTTTTAAAAAATAATGCTAAGTTTCTTTTTTTCATTTATGCTAACTTAAATCTAGCTTAAAAAAAACTTTGGGCCTGTATACATAAAGGGGGAATGATGACTTTTCCCCTACGAAAATTTCAACCGGGAAAAAAACAGGAAAAAAAGAAAGGGAAATTTAGACGTAAATGACTTTTAAAGCACGTAAAACAGCGTAATTTTTCCCGAGCAGGAAAAAATAGCAAATTAAATACAAAAGTTTAAATTTTTTCGGCCGTAAATTTTTTAAAGCCCTAGATTTTAACTTTGAAATTTTTCATGTTTAAAAAAAGTTTTCTTGAAAAACATAAGTCCAATTTTGGGACGTAAAATGCAAAGTTACAGCCGTTTAAAAAAGGACTTTGATTTTCTTTGGGTTTTTTAAATTTTTTTCAACTGTAAAATATTTTAATATTTAAAAAAAAGCTGATAAATTTTCAAAGAATTGTTTTAGTCCCAAATCTGAACGTTTCAGATGTGCGAAAAAAAAAAAGAGCTATAAATGGGAAAAAAAGTACTAAAACTTTTTAAAAATTACCAAATTAAAAATTTTGTTTAAACCTTTTAAGAATTTTTAAATTTTTAAAATAAAACATTATTAATTTATTTTTTTTTTTTGATTTAACCCCAAAAACAGCAAAACAAAATCTGAGCAATATCCAAAAACAGCTTTAAAATATTTTTAATGTTTTTAAATTGGGAAATTTTTCAAAATACAAGAGTAAGAAAGATTCATTCCAAAAAAATATTTTTTGCATTATTTTAAATATAGTTTTTAAAAATTTGATGACTCTTAAAACCCAAGGGAAAATTTTTTTCCAGCGAGCATCGGGGAACATTTAAAAAGGTTTTGTTTTTAAAAGCCTTAAGTGGGCAGACCGGGAAAAATCTCTGAACGTGACCCGGGTATGAAAAAACACCCCTGGGTTAATGGGGCATCAAGGGGTTAACTACAGGCAGTTTTTTGCCAGAATTTTTTTGTTTTTTGGGGCCCAAAGGGTTTCCCTAACAGGGCCCCCTTTCAGTCACGCAGTGTTGGAGCTCCCAGGGTTTTTAAATTCCCGAGATAGTGAAGAAGGGTTTTGGTTACTTTACTCTTTTACAAAATAAAAAACCATGGTTTTTCTTTTGTTTATTCCAAAAGGATGCACTTTGATTGTTTTAAAGGAAGAAAGGGTTTATCAATTTAAAAAAAAATTTTTAAAAGGGAAAATCCCCGTTTAAATTTCCCTGGAGATCGAGTTAAAATGGGGAAAAAGGGAAACATTTTCCAGAAGTAAAAAAGTTTAAACTGGGGGGTAAGTTTTTTTCTTAAGTAATCTTTTGCCTTTTTTAAATCAGTTTGCCCATGAAGTTTTAAAAAAATGAGGGTTTTGAATTTGCTGTTTTTTCCCTTTCTCTTTTTCTTCAAAATAGTAATTTTGAAAGCAAATTTAAAAAAAGGGAGGGGCCCGTTTAGCAGCTCCAAAGCCAAAAGGATGGGGTAGAAGTGCAGTGCACAAGAAACCCTAACTCTAATTATCAAAATTTTTGGGAATTTTTCTGCTTTTAGATGATTTTTTTTAAATGTCCATGCATAATATAAAAACCTTTTCCATGGTTCACTCAAAACTCTATGGTTTATGGCTCCTTATGAGGGATAGAAGTTAGGTACAAAAACCAATTATCAAAAAAAAACTTCCTCCTCTATCTTAAAATAGTTCTTGATTTTTCCACTCACGATTTTTTTTGGGCATAAATTTTTAATTTTTATAAAATGGATGTACTACCCATGGAAAATTTTGGGGTTTTTATATAAAAAAAAAAAAAAAAAATTTTATAGCAGTTCATTTTAAATAGCAAAAGACACAAATGCATATATAAAAGATCTTCACCATATTTTAAAAAAAAAATTTCATTTCCGTTTTCAGGGTTTTCTTTAAACCCACAATTCCGGAGTGTAGTTTCTGGTCCTTCCCCAAAATTTTTAAAAGGAAAAAATTCCCCCTCGTTATGTGGGCTGAAAAATTTTTTCAGCCAAAAAAAAACTTTCTTAAAAAAAATTTTGAATAAATTTTTTAAAGATGCAGTATTAAAAATGAATATATTTTTCTTAAATTATGTAGTGACCTGGTGCAAAGCTGAGGGAAGGAAGCTGCCTGACAGGGGTTGGAAATAAATTACTGCTTTTTAAAATTTACACAGAAGTCAATCTTAAACAAGGGAAAAAAAAATGAACTGATTTTAAATTTTAATGCACTTATTGGGTGTATTTCTTTTTTGTTTTTACATTATTATTAAATGTTTAAATATTTTTTATTTTTTTCAAAATATTCAATGCACCCCGGTAAATTTTTTTATAGGCATTTTTTTTTACCTACTACTTTTAAAGGTGGGAAACGGCCCACAAATTTTTTTAGTAGTAAATTATTTTAGTTTTAAAGTACTAAATTTTTTTTGTTTTTGTACGTAAATTTTTTTTTACCCTTTTAAAGAAAGTAACTTAGATTTTACGGGAGAAATATTCACACAGTAAAATGATTTTTTGGGGCCTAATTTTTTTTTCGGCCCTAATTTTTTCGGTTGGAAAAAAATTAAATTTTAATTTAAAATATTAAGGTCTATTTTAGCAAAGGATTCGTCTACTTTACGGGCCGGGTTTCCCGGGGTTAAAAACAATTTACTTTGTAAATTCACCCATAAGTTGTTTAAATCCAAAAAAGCCTAAATTCGTTTTTTTCCCTGCGTTAAAAAGTTGGGGCCAAAAATTTTTGTCTACTTTAAGGCTGTAAAAATTTTTTTCCGGGAATTTTTTCTGAAAAAAAAATTGGGAATAATCCAAGAGTTTATGGGGAAAATGAATGCACAGAAATTTGCTTAGTTCAAACTTATCTATTTTTACTTGTTTGGAAACAAGGTTTTTTCATCATATACTTAAAAAGGGCCTTTAAAGACGGGCCTTGGGTTTGGGCCCTACTTTCACCTAGGAAGGGCATTTAAGAACCCTTGACCCCTTTGGGGCACGAACCTACAAACCCTTTATATTTTGCAGTCATGTTAAACCCTTGGACCCCAAATTCCCCCCGTTTTTTTCCCTTTAGAAAATTTTAATTAATCTTTGATTTTTCCCAAAAATTTTGGGTAAAAAGATAATTTCCCTTCCCCTCTGGGTATCACAGCTTTTTTTTGTGCTTCAGTTATTTTTTTAACCCTTTTTCTCCCCGTTTGACCTACAACAATTTTAGTTAAGGCTTTCGTTTAAAGCCCTTTCGGGTTTTTTGAAAAGTTGGTTCCCCTTCCTTGGTTTTATATTATTTCTACAAAAGAATTTATGCCCCTTTAAATGTTAGCGGGCTGTTAAAAGGTAACCCGAGGGGCGGGCGTTTTGGACGGGTTTGGCAAAGCAAACTCAGGGGGGCCCAGTTTCCCCTGTTTTCAGAGTCAACATTTAAGGCCCGCACACCAAAGAAACATCCTTTGTTTCATACATCATTTTAGAGTTCATTACCTATGTAAATATTTACCAAGTCATAAATTTGTATTATCAAAAAAAAAATTCATGAGGTAAAAGGCAATAGACATGCATTCTGAGTTGGGTTCTACTTTGTTTGTTAATTGTTTTAATGTGTTTTTATTTCTTAAAATTAAGCTTAATTTTATTACTCACAATTATAGTACTTACTTTCTGAGAATTTGATTTCTCTACTTTGAAAACAGAGAACTCTAAATTTTGTAAAATGATTGACTGATTATACATTGATTACATGAAACGAAAGGTAAAAAAGGGGAACTTTTTTTTTTTTTAAAGCGGAAAGGTAAAAAGATTTTTAGGGTCAGTCATTAAAAAAGAGGTCCGATTGGGAGGCCAGAAACAGAATTTATTTTGGCCCTACTCTACAACACAGGTATTCTGAGATTAAGCAAAAAGTTAAAAAATCTATTATTTTTTTTAAAAATAAATATTTACAGCACCACACTAATTGTCTGTGATATAAAGCACAGAGAACTAATTTCTTATAATGTTGTGTAACTTTCACATTACCATGAGGATATAGTTTGTTTTGATGCACTGAGGTGGCTTGTAAATAAGTTATGCGGTAACTAGGTTGTTACAACAAAAGATAAACACACCATTTGTTTCACAGCTAGCAATTAGCACATTGTCTCTGTTATTCTCCTTATTTCTTTAAAACATCAATTTTTTCATTATCTTATAGAAGTTTGGTATCTGGCAAAAATTAAACTACCTAACAGATCTCTAGCTTATCAAACCCTCTAGCTTTCACTTGAGACTCACACAGCTTCAGTGCCATCAGCACTTTGATTTTTCTTAACACCACACATTGTTTTTTAATTACACCACCACTGTCATTAAAATTTTTAACAACACAGCATATTCAGGCATATTGATTTTTCTTACCTGTTTTATTATGGTAGTTTACTGTAAGGACTGTAATTACACAAATAGATGTGTACCTATTATCAGATCTACCTGTATAATCTTTGAAGTCTTAACAAAAACATCACTACTGGTATCAGTTATCCCCTTCTTATTTATAAGCCCCTGTTTCTGCCTTAAAGCACCCATAAAATGTCAACCCCTGCACTCAGATCTTTAAATTTTTTCTCCCAGTACAGTCACTGTGCAGACTGTCACACAACACTGGGCATAAGTCCGCCTTGGATACCTTAACAGGTAGGGTAAATTAAAATAATGAAGGTTGGGCATGCTGAAGTGTCAAAGTGTGTTTTTCGTTTTTACGTTACACACATAAGTATAAGCTGCGAGAGAGGAGGTGGACTGTGTATCTATCTGTGTACAGCTCTCCGTTCTATATTGATTTAAATTTACTGCTTTGTATGGGAATATATCTGACCCTGCCAGATTTGGACTCAGTAATACAGCACTGAATTTAACAAGTAAGAATTTGATATTACTTATATCTTTGAATGACATCTTAAATTGTTGACTTTCTAGCATGTTCATATTGTATTTTA